>QLTV01004265.1:661760-696590 GCA_003457575.1 Thermophis baileyi | reverse complement strand
GACTACCGTACCTGTCCTAATGTTCCCATTTACTCATAACAATCTCATGTATACATATTTATACTTTTAATATAAATTTTATAAAATAAAATAAAATAAATAAAATAAATAAATCATGTAAAGAATCCTGTTTAAATGAGTCCAAAATGCAACCATTAACAGAGTAAGACCAAACAATATGAGTTAATGTTCCCAGTTTGAATTATATTTTCAGCAATAAAGTTGATTGTAACTAATCCTTACCAAGTATTGTCTGAAGATTCTACTTTATATAAATAAGAAAATAACGACCAGTTGTTTTAATGGAACCTCCATTGATTTACCAAGATTGGCCATTCAAGATTGGATAGGTTTGTATATACAGTAGTATCAATTTTATAAATCTTCCTCATGCTCCTTTTTTTGCCCTACAGTGTGAAACTCGTAAGTATGGAATAACTTTTAAAATAGGTTTATACAAACATTTCTTGTTTATTATGATATGGCACAGTTGGTGAACTCTGAATTTTTATAGGATTTAAGCTTGACAAATAGTTGTTCAAAGCTTGGACATATTGTTCAAAGCTTGGACATATACTTTTTAAAGCTTTTCACATTGTTGCTTTTTAAAAAAAATCTGTTATTCCATAGCCAGAATGGAAAAGCATTCTGGTATATTAACCTAGTGAGAAAGAAATTCCATTTGACTCTTAGAGGGGAAAAAGTCAGCCAAACTTAAAGTCTCTTCTCCTGTGCCAGATGTTACTAAGGTTACCCACTGCTTTCATCACTTAGATATTCTCACTTAAACCCCCAGGGTGTGTGATAGTAATGTCTTTAGAAGAAACCTTTTATTCCGCAGACAGAATAACTCAACAAACACTTCTGTAGCCATAGAAATCACAGCATAGTGTATCCATCTAGTGGTGGATCAACACTAGTTCAGAAATTGATTTCTTCAAGTAGTTTTCAAGTCAGGAATAATTGAGGCAGAAGGGATGGGAAGAAGAGAGAAAGAGAGAGAGGGAGGGAGGGAGGGAGAGAGAGAGAGAGAGAGAGAGAGAGAGAGATGGATTAATCTTCAGGATTTATTTTTCATTCATTATTTCATTCATTTATGGATTTCAATTGTTTTATAGCTGCATCCACATATGTAATTATCTATTAAATCTAACATTCATCAGTGTATTTTTTAATAGTGATTCCTTCCTGAAAAAGTACCATGAGAGTTTTGATCAGAGAGTTCCCTATTCTCACAACATGCTTATCTGAGTCATGGAGAGAGTGGAAAGTTGTGTGAAATTTCTAACTTACAGAAACCACCCAATTAATTAACTTGAAAGGTTCTGAGCTGTCCCATACCGGGAGTTGCTACAGGCTAAATTATCCGCTCTGATCAACCAATCCTCCTTTGTATTGTGTACTCTACTCATTTCCAAGACATCTCCTAAAAAGGCTGCAACAATGGAGACTCTCAACTCCTATTGCTCTTTTCTATTGTAGTTTCTATCCCCTGCCTGATGGCCCTACAAAATGCTCAAAAAAAGTAATGAGAGTAAGTCCCTGCAAATCTCTCAGGGGTGGCATTGATTTCCATGAAGCCAAGGCAGTTTGATTGATTGATTTCTGGGAAGGAAGGAAAAAAAATTCAAAGGCAGGAAGAGAGAATGACAGCTTTTCAGCATGTTTTGCAGTGCATGGGATGGCTTGAAAAAATGCAAGTATATGACAGACCCAGCCATCTTCTGCTGTATGCTACTAGCAGATGTCTTTTCACTGATGAAGAAATGGTTGGATCATTTGTATTGTGCAAACAGGGTGTAGAGGAATAAGGAGATAACCTTGAAGAAGGAATGTGACAATGGTTGTATAAACATCAGCCCAGCTCTCAGAAAGAGGAGGGGGAGATAAAGAAACACCCATTTGCTTGTAGACAGAGAATGAACTTCTGATAGGCTTAGATCCAGAGAGGATGCTAACAAATAACACCATCTTAGTAATCACTTTAAGACAGAGTCCTATTTTTTATTTATTTATTCAACTGGCATGGAGTTGAATGTGTAATGGTACACATAATAACCATGGGGAGACAGTACAAAGAGCCATAGACAGGGCAACCAGCATGTAGAAGATATCTGAGTCCACAAAAGGATTTCAGAAGGGACCCTCCTTATTTTCTGGAGAGTAAAAGGAGAGGAGGGGAGAAATTTGTTCAGTCTTGCAAGATTCTGTTAATGTAGCCTTACAATAAAGACAGAGCTAGTTGTTCATTGTCTTGCTTTTTTGTCTGGACTGCTTCAAAGGGCTAACAGAATGTTAGTTTACATGTTTGATTGCATTAGTACATCTCTCCTGTTTTAACTTATTTCTCATCTCAGATTTTCCTTCCTGGTGCAAGGGAAAGCAATGCTGCTTGTAAAAGAGACAGAGCAAGAGAAATAAAGAGAGAAAGAGAGAGAAAGTTAAAGGAAGGAAGGAAGGAAGGAAGGAAGGAAGGAAGGAAGGAAGGAAGGAAGGATTTCAATACATTGCATAGAAACCCATACATCAAGAGAAATTTTTGCAAAAGTAGGTGAGAATTTTCACATGGGATTTTTGGCTCCAAATATTTTATAACTCTGGTTTGTTTATTTATGCCTTTGCCAATGTCTGTGCTGCCTCAGGTAACTCCAGGCAGCTCATATAATACAGTTAAAAACCCAGCAAATATTGACAACCTGACACAGCAATAGGATGGAGCAAAACTGTTCTTTCAAAAGTACTGAAACTGTGGCAAGCGAAAGAGAGTCAACCTTAGCCGAGTGTGCTGCATTATTCAGTTCGGAATCAAGCAGATTCAGACCCATCAACTATTCAACAGAAGCAGCTCGAGGTGGAGAGGCCGGCTTAACATATCTTACCCTTGCTGAGTTTCATCTTTACCTCCTAAGGTGAGAAGCAGATGTTTTCTTTATAATAGTGCTTATATGTTAAATCTACATCTTTAAGCAACCTATTTAAACCACAGTACATCTCTGCATTTTAAATGTAGAAATAAAGAAAGGAGGGGTAGAGCCAAAACCAGGGAAAACCAAGACAGGGAATAAACAGATGACAGTCACCGGGATATATGACAGACTCAGCACAATAGATCAGAATAAGGCCCTAAATCAATTTTATTTCCACAATTCCAGCTTCCTAAAGAGGTGGGTGGCAGTAAACCAATTATTATGCAACTTAATGAACTAATTAGCAAAATCAGAGCAATCATAGTACTGGTTATGGACTGACTGATCTGAATATAAAACGTAGAATTAGGTTTCTCATATCAAAGTTTTCCATCCTGAAGATTGTATCATAACTTTTACAACATTTTAAATTTGGCTTCAGGTCACTAAATACAGGATGAGGATCGGAGGCTGTGGGAAAGAATTTCCTAACTATACTTCCATAAAGGAGTCATTATTTGACTTGATAAGCATCACAGAGAGCCTGGTCGATGCATATTAATAGTATATTCAGAGTAAATATATACCAGACTAAATATATGAAGTAGAAAATTCCACAGACCCTTTCATCTACTATGAAACAGCAGCAACAATAACTGGTTACAGCTCCTTGCTTCAATCCATGACCTCCAAAAGAACTGAAGCACAGTTCCACAGATCAGTTTTCCAGCATTTCTATAATGCCTAACCGTATAACTTATGTGGAGTCATTCAGATGACAACTACTGTCATTCACACAATCCAGATCTTCCTTTGGAAGCTGGAACTTGCTTTGTCTTTCCAAGTGTTCCAGCCCTCCTATATTATCAGAATACCTACAGGGATCCACGGGGGAGCAGACATTCTTTTCACAATATGATAATTTTTCTTCATCCCATTACATCATCCCATCCCATCTGGTCAGGCAGGGAAGGTACTGTATGTTGTGGACCCCATCAGTCAAAGAATTCTGATTGGAGGGATCCAGGAAGAGACCCTTCTTGGCTGTTGTCCTCGCTTTGTAGAATATTCTTCTCCTGGAGATGAGGGGGGGAAAAACTGGCCTTCCGGAAAGAAACATGGTTCTGCCGAATCGTGTGGAGCGCATGGAGAAGCATGAAGTTGTGGGGCAGCTTAGCACCCTGAAAGCCCTCCCCTCCCCTTTTAATTAATTTTTAACATTGCTTGCCTCTTTTAAATTGTACATACTTTTTAATGTTTTTAGTAGTCCCAAAGGTGATTTTTTTTTCCAAGAGGCAACTGGACTTTCTGGTTTTTCTTTGCAGACATTTCACTTCTCATCCAAGAAGCTTCTTCAGCTGTGGCTGGATGGTGGGGAATGGAAGGATTTATAAATTCCATTCCCCACCATTCAGCCAGAGCTGAAGAAGCTTCTTGGATGAGAAGCAAAACGTCTGCAAAGAAAAACCAGAGAAAGAGTAGTTTAGTAGTTTATTTCTACACTGCCTAGAGTCCCTCTGTGAGGGAGACAGGCCAGGGGTGAAATGCTCCCGGTTCACTCGTACCTGTCGGTCGCCATAGAGTCGGTCGCCAAGGTAGTGCGAGGCACCGCCCACCCGCCCAGACGCTGCCATTTGGGTTCTTTTACCCTCTGCGAATGCACAGAACGCTTTGCGCATGCGCAGAGGGTAAAAGAACCCAAATGGCGGCATCCGGGCGGGTGGGTGGTGCCCTGTGCTACCTTGGCGACCGGCTCTACGGCGACCAACAGGTACGAGCGAACCAGGAGCATTTCACTCCTGAGACAGGCAGTTTTGAAATGTGGTAAATCAAATAGATAAATAAATGAGTCTGAAAGGCTCAGATTTGTTGCTTGTACATTTAAAGCATCATCATCATCATCATCATCATCATCATCATCATCATCATCATCATCATCATCATCATCATCATCATCATCATCATCATCATCATCATCATCATAATATCTTTAGGAATAAACACCTAGCTGAGACTAGCGGTTACTGCCCCTCCTGTTTAGGTTAAGACAGCTGAGTTATGGCAGGTGGGGAATGGAAGAGTTTCCAAACCACAGCATCGGTCATCTCCCCCAGCTGAAAAATATGTGCTGTTACATGTCCAGCTTGCTGAGTAGCTAGTATATTGACAAATATAATTTTATTTATTTTTATTTATTTATTTGTCAAGCATATATAAGATTACAAATAAAATTATAAACATGATTGTGAATATATGAAATGTATAAACATGATTATGAATACATGAGATGGTTATGAATAAAAGGGAACATTAGGACAGGGACGGTAGGCACGTTGGTGCGCTTATGCACGCCCCTTACAGACCTCTTAGGAATGGGGTGAGGTCAACAGTAGACAGTTTAAGGTTAAAGTTTTGGGGGTTTGGGGAAGAAACCACAGAGTCAGGTAGTGCATTCCAGGCAGTGACCACTGTGTTGCTGAAGTCGTATTTTCTGCAATCGAGTTTGGAGCGGTTTACCTTAAGTTTGTATCTATTGTGTGCTCTTGTATTGTTGTGGTTGAAGCTGAAGTAGTCATTGACAGGTAGGACATTGTGGCAGATGATTTTATGAACTACATTTAGATCAGATCGAAGGTGACGTAGTTCTAAGTTGTCTAAGCCCAAAATTTCAAGCCTGGTGGAATAAGGGATTCTGTTGCGAGCAGAGGAGTGGAGGACTCTTCTCGTGAAATATCTCTGGACTCTCTCAATTGTATTAATGTCCGATATGCAGTGCGGGCTCCAGACAGATGAGCTATATTCTAGAATTGGTCTAGCAAATGTTTTGTATGCTCTAGTTAGTAGTACAATATTACCAGAGAAGAAGCTATGCAATATGAGGTTAACAACTCTTAATGCCTTTTTGGCAATGTAGTTACAGTGGGCTCTGTAACTGATCATTAGTTATGAGTACTCCAAGGTCTTTGACAAAGTGAGGGTCGTCTACAAGGTCATGTCCATCTAGCTTGTATTTTATATTCTGATTTTTTTTGCCAATGTGTAAGACAGAGTATTTGTTGGTTGAGATTTGTAGTTGCCACTTGTTTGACCATTCTGACACATAATCAAGGTCTTTTTGAAGGGTAACAGGATTATCGATGGTGTTGAATAGTTTTACATCATCAGCGAAGAGAACACAGTTGCTTTTAATATGATCGCAAAGGTCATTTATGTAAAGTATAAAGAGTGTTGGCCCTAAAACGCTGCGTTGGGGTACACCGCTGTTAACAGGTACAGAATTTGATAGAGTGCTCCCTATTTTGACCACTTGTTGCCTGTTTGACAGGAACACAGCTATCCATTTATGCAGGGGTTCAGAAATGCCATAATATTTTAAATTTAGAAGTAGTTTGTTGTGTACCACTGAATCAAAGGCTTTACAGAAGTCTATGTAAATTGTGTCTATTGCTTTGCTCTGATCGAGTTGTGTAGTCCATATGTTTTTAAAGTGTAGGAGTTGCAGATTACAGGATAAATTTTTCCTGAAACCAAATTTTTTGTTGGAGAGTAGGTTGTTTGTCTCTAAGTTGAGGATAATGGATTGGTTAATGATTGATTCCATGACTTTGCAGGTGACGCAACATAAAAAGATTGGTCTGTAATTTTCAACTAGGCTGGGGTCTCCTTTTTTGAAGATAGGGATGACCATGGCTTGTGACCATAGGTTGGGCAAGGAGCTGGTCCTGAAAGATTTTTCAAAGATTATGCTTAGAGGTTCTGATAAGGCAGTGGAAAACTTTTTTAAGAAGTAGGCACATAGTCCATCAGATCCAATAGATAGAGATGGTTTTAGACTGCGTAGTGCCTTTTCAACATTGTGTTCTGTAAAATCAATATGTATTAGATCATTGTAATTATTTGTGGTACGACTAGGAAATACTGGGCATGAGTTATTGCTGTTTACAAAGACTGAGCCAAAGAATGTGTTAAAGAGGTTGGCTTTAACGATTTCATCATCACAGTCTTTATTGTTAGGTCCTTTTAGGGGTGGGATGGATCTCGAGTCTTTAAGTTTGTTGTTTACAAAATTATAGAAGGCACAGTGGAATTCGTGTGCAGAAGGTTTTTCTCTTGTTTGATATGATAATTGGTGCATTCAGTCTTTATCTGGTGGCATAAGTTTTTGTAGAGGCTTTTAAAGTTGGCTATGTAGCCAGTTTTGTTTTTTCGCCAGAGATTATTTTTTGGATTGGAGCTTCCTTATTGTTATGGGTAATTTGTTTTTTCTGGTTTTGGGGGTTATTAGTGGTACGTATAGTTTAATGACTCTTTTGACTTCGAGCAAAAAATGTTATAATGGTCTTCTGCAGTATTACAGCCAGTGAATCAAGAGATGAGAGGTCAGTGTCTATGAGATCATAGTTGGCTTTTTTGAAGTTATAACTGGGGATCCCATCATTATGATGATTTTTGTAAGGACGTATATTGAGACAAAAGTCAATCATGCTGTGGTCACTGTTGGAAAAGGGTTCTTTTATTTATAGTCCATAAATTGATTTTAAACTGTTGCAGAAGATGAGATCAAGGCAGATCTAGTGTTGTTAGTTACTAGTTGATCCAGTCCCAGATTAGTTACAGCATTGTACAGGGTTGTATGCATGGGTTCAGTTGTACATTTGTTTAGGGTCCAATTAATAAGAGGTAGATTGAGGTCGCCAAAAAAGATAAGAGGGTGTGGGCAGGAGGCTGCCCACATTAGTAGTGAAGTTAACTTGTTTGCATGTTCGATGTCGTAATCAGGGGCTCTGTAACATAGTAAGAATTAAATTGTGGTATTTAAGGAAAGCTCGCAGATGATGGTTTCAGGAAGAGTGAGTTCCTGTGTAACTTGGATGTTTTTTAGATTTAGGGACTTTTTATAGAAGATAGCAGCACCACCTCCTCTATGGATTTCACGATCGGACTGATAAATATGATAGTCTCTTTCTTTGGTAATGGAGTCAGGGAGGGATGCGTTCAGCCATGTTTCGCAGACAAATATAATATCGAATATAGCCGTATTTAGTAAGAGGAGGAATTCAGGCATTTTATTTACAAGGCTTCTTGCGTTAAGTAGCTTGCATTTGAATCTTAAATTCATTGTGTCTCATGCATAACATAATCAGATTTCCAGCAGCAAAAACTTGGAATGGTTAATACATGTGTTTAGAAAAGTGCTCACAGGTTTATTCACCTCAAATGCTTATGTGGGCATAATTATGGCAATGATATTTGAGAAATGATGGATTACAAAATCCAAGAGAGCCACTAGATGGCAGCAATAAAGGAGGGAACTTTGCTTCTATCTAGTAGTTGCAGTCCATGTATATTAAACATAGGGACAATGCGTGGGGAATGCCAAACCTGCTTCTCATGCTGTGACTCTAGCTTTTTGTGTTGTTGCAAAAAGCTGCTGAGTGCAACCCTTTTTTTTTTTTTGACAACTCATACCTGTCTTCCAGAAGAAGGATAGGAAGATGTCTTTGAAGTTTGGTGTTGGAGAAAACTTCTGAGAAGATCCTGGTCACCTAAGAAAACAAATTGATGAATCATTGAACAAATCAACCCAGTTGTCACTTGAGACACAAATGACCAGACTAAAATTATCCTAATTCAAACACATTATGCAAAGACCTAGCTTTCTGAAGAAGGATCTATTGTGGTGTGGGAAAGGTGGAAGGAAAGAGAGGAGGTGACCAGCAGTGGGTTCTAAAACCCTTTACTACTGGTTCGCGTGCACGCTCGCGTGCGTGACACTTCTGTGCATGCGCAGAAGTGTCCCGGGCGGGTGGGCCGAGTCTCCCGCCGCTGCTACCGGTTCTAAGAACTGGGCCAAACTGGGAGCAACCCACCGCTGACTAGCAGCAAGGTGGATAGACACAATTATAATGAGGATGGATGCACCATTGGAAGATCATCATGGAGAAAATCTCTCACTAAGAGTCAATCATGACTTGACAGCACTCACTCACTCCTCACATTCATTCATTCATTCATTCATTCATTCATTCACTCACTCACTCACTCACTCACTCACTCACTCACTCATTCAATTCAGGGACTGTCCTAGCAAAACAGGGACCTTTTGCATAACTCTAGAGCCATGCAGAAAATTTCTGTTGTATATTGTCACCTCCCAGATCTCATTCAATTGTTCTACTATCTACTGTACATAAGAGAAGAGAGCCTTGGAGAAATTCTTATGGTGAAATATGGTGTTTTCATTTAGTAATGAGGTAAGCAATACATGTGTGGGAATGTCCTAATTTTCATTGTATAATAACCTCCCAGTGTCATGTCATATTTTAGTGCAATTCCTATGGGCAGTGCCATGATAGAACACACATTATTTTGTTTTTTCTTTTAGTTTCAAAAGGATGAACAGACAGAAGTTTTGGAACGAAGGAAATAGGTGTAACAGAAAAGTGGGTGCCAGAGGAACCCACTTTCACCATAACCAACAACAACATTTATTCAAAGGGGACATTCAAAATAATTTCTCCAACAATATAGATAACAAGGCAGAAAAATTAAAACTTTTTTTTTCAGTGGAAGAAAAACTTGTGAGAAATCATAAGGCAGATTTTGATGCAGCCTTGTTATACTTCAAAGGAAATCCCTTTCATTTCAGTGAGAGGTACTCTCAGATATTCAGATACATTAGGGAGTCAGAAATGAAAATGATTGTTGAAGAGAAGGATTTAGCAGATAACCCTATAAGATAAACTATTTAGAAGAGAAAACAAACATTATTCTTTGGCAAAGTTATATATACAGTAAACATCTCTTCGTGATGAATTTTTGAACTCTTTCATTTCCATGTGATCATGGTTACTGATTCTATCTGGCATAGCCTAGATTTTTTAAAATAATATACTATTAAAAGCAGTGGTGGTATCCTGCTGGTTTAACAACAGGTTCGGTGATCGCACGCTTTGCACGCACATGCGCCTGACGTGCACTGCATGAGCGAGCACAGTTTTATGAAAACTTACCTTCTGCATTACTGCTGGGGAAAAATACAGCTGAGGCGCGGCAATCCGCTCTGCCGTGCGAATCAGCTTAAAAGATATAGGTCAGTAAAGCACGTGGGCCAGCGGTGAAATCTACTTACCTTCCCTGCCGGTTCAGAAGTGCTCACTCCGCTCGCGTGCACACGCTTTTTCACCCCTGCTCCGCTCGCGCACGGGCTTTTTCACCCTCTGCGCATGTGCCGAGTGTGTTTGCACATGTGCAGAGGGTAAAAAACAACAAAATGGTGACATCCGGGTGGGTGGGCAGAGCCTCGCGCTGCCATCGCTACCGGTTCTCCAAACCACCGGCGAGTGCCGTTACTGGTACGTCTGTACCAGGGAAAACTGGTAGCATTTCACCCCTGGCGTGGGCGGGTGGGCCCACCTGATCATTGGAGCGAACCGGTTCACTCCCAGCTGATCGTCGAAGCATCTGGTTCACCCAAACCGGTCCGATCTGGTAGAATCCCATCCCTGATTAAAAGAAAATACAGTAGTGCATGCACCAATCAAGAACCCTATTGACTATATAGCCATCACGAAACCATGATTCTCATGAATTGTTCCCAGTTGTGGAGTTAAGCTATGAGAACACACACAAGTATAAGTAATACTTGAAAGCAGATAAATGTGTATATTTGTGTGATGAGTAATCTATGGAACTATCATAAGAATCAGGAAGTCATAAGGCTTTTAAAACTAAAATGAAGTTATTATAAGGAAATCAACCATTTAATATGATACACTGACGTTTAGGGTACTGTATGTATAAATACCACACTTTCAATGATAAGGAAATGTACTTTTGATAACAAAGCAATAGAATTATTCATCATTGGGATTCATAAACACTGAAATGAACACCAACACTGAAGTTGATGGAAAAACTTCACAGAACTTTTGAAAGCAATAAATATAAGATAAAGCAATGTCTGATTTACATTATAATATTGTATTGATATGACTTGGGGCTAGCTTTGTTTATTTTTTTCCTGGTTTTTTTTTTTTTTAAAGCACTTTCAAAATACATTTTGTAATAGAAGGAGGGGGTCTATCACATAGAACATTTGAATTGTTTCAAAGAGGAAGAAAAACCTAAAGCAAGACTGTTAGAAAGAGAACATTTCCAATACAATTTGTCACCCATGCATAAATCTTGCTGACATTTTCAGTCACTTTAATAGCCTGCCCATTTTATAAATCAGTAGAAACTTGCACAGTTGCAAAAAAAAAGTGTGTGTTTTGAACATCTCATTTGCATACTTTACCAAAAGCCAATGAGGCAGTGGAAGGCAACACTGGTGATCATAATAAGTGTTTGGGAACAGGCAGAAAGATCACTAATGGTTTGCCTTTAGGGATTTCTGTACTCCATAGGGGATGAAAATGAGAAGTATTTTTCAAACAGTAGGGGGTAAAGGTTTTAAAACTAGAAACACATGGAGTGATAAAGATGCCAATGCCACAGGGTGCATAGTGGGGGAAAAAATTACAATGTAAAAAAATTGTAATTTCAGCATTAGGCAGTAATAATCATGTTCCATCATTGTTATTAAAGCATGACCCTTATAGCCACATAAATTAGATATAAGTTTTGGTAGAAGTTTATTAATCTTCCATGGGAATTATTAGCAAACTTTATAATCATGGGAAGAACAGATGTGTGTGTGTGTGTGTGTGTGTGTGTGTTTCTTTTCTGGAAGATCACTTAGAAGAGGTTTCTAGGGGTTCTGTTATATTGGGACATTGAAAGTTTTTGCTTACTTATATTTACCAGCAGGTAACATGAAACTCATGTCTTTTTCTCCCAGGCTCATAATGATCTGCTCTTAATTTAAGGCTGAGCAATAAAAACGTAGTCATTTGTACCTTTAAAATTGGTGAAGAAGAGCTATGTACTGGCATTAATTTAAATGAACTAAGCAATTAATAAATTGCCTTAGATCATGTGGAAAATTGGACCACAATTATTGTTCAAATGCATACACAAGATAAATTAATGAACTGCTAAATACTGAATGTAGTGAAGCCACATCTGTTAGTCAGTGCTCTTTTAAGGATGAACAACCTGTCACCTGTCTATAGATCTCTACTTTGTAAAATAATAGGGTTCAGTGTGGATCAGACTGATGCCAGTTTGGTAATGGCATCAGAAACCAACCTGATGCTTCTTGCAAGCTCCTAAGGTAAAATAGTCTTCCTTTCATGTCCTTCAACAGCTGATCCCAGTGCTGGCTTTGATATTAGAGGTAATATTTGGCCATTTTGATCAGGAGCCATTGATCATCTCTTCTGCCATGAATAGAATGAATCTATTTGTAAAAACATTGAAATGGTTGATCACTCCAACCTGAAGGAAATGATTTTGGAAGAAGTTTCCTTTTCTGTCTCCTGAATTTTATAGCATCCAGCTGTGGTTCTCTCTTTTTCCTTCCCCCAAAATTAGATTGGCTCCATTTCTTTCTATTTTTCATAAGGCCCTCAAGACTGGTTATGCTTTTAGTCCTGGAGATTTGTCCCGATGGTTCTGTTTCTGCGGGAGCCATTTTAGCCTTCCTTTTCCCCGGAACTTAGTACTTTTGTTTTAATGTTATTTATTCTTGTGACTTTTAGATTTTTATCTATTTTTTTATTGACTTTTATTTATTGTTGTGCTTGTTCATAGGTCAGTTTTTTTCAGTGCCATTGTAACTTAAAATGGTCACTAAATGAGCTGCTATAAGTTGAGGATTGCCTGTAGTTACAAAGACACAACCATTTATTTATACAGATAAGTATCTCAAGCTGGAGGAAGATTCTCTCTTCTCCCTCCCCACATCAGTTCGAAGCATTGAAACCTCTGTTCTTGATTGCTAAACCTACCCCTGTAAGTCTTATGGCTGCCTGAAATCTTGGCATTGCCATTCTAATATAGTAGGACTGGACTTACGTTTTCAGCACCATCCATTCCAATTGTTATATATACACCTGTATATAATATAATTCCATCTATACAGAGTATATCTGGGCATTTGTGAATTGCTCATGGCTTAAATTCAATAAAGTACCTAAAAGTCCTATTTCACTAATTAACCTTCATTTCTTAATTTTTTTTTAAAAAAAATGCAAAAATGTATTCTTGTCAGTTTTTAAGCAGCTGCTATAGGTAAGAGAATAATCTACAGTCCTGTTCTTGGAGCGGGATTAATTTTTCTGGTTTTTAGAGCTTCCACTATCACCAACATATGATTAATACACTGCATTTTAAGATCCTGTTAAATTAGCAAATCTGTGTTCTTCCACCTATTGAGTATTCCTATCCAGACCCATTATCCTGCATTTTGCAAATAAACAGATCATAATGTATCACTTTTGATCATAAACAGACCATTTAGGAAAAGGCAACTTGTGCATACATACAAGAACAGGTGGGTTGAAGGAGTTTGCCAGACTGCATTTCACACCCCAGAAAGAAGGCTGCATCTCACTTCTTCCTTTTGCCAGCAGTTAAAGCAAAACTTCTAACAACTGTGACCTCAGCTGGATTAATTCTGAGAATGGCAACACTAACGACACTTTTAACAATTTCTTGGTGAGATTACTGCAATTTGTATTTCTGTAGAAAGCCTTTATTCTTTTAAAAGAAAACATCACCTGCCAGATAGCTTTGCTCTCTCAGTTTACCACCAAATAACTCAAACTGAGAGTTTAATAGAAACATGAAGATTTAACTACAGAACAAAGTCTCTAGTAACCTACCGGGGGAGCAATATGGCAACTGATGTTAGAGGCATTGGAAGGCTAGTATCCACAGAAAAGGACACACGAGTAAACTGAATTTAGGAGAATTTGGCATTACATCAAATTTGGATTGAAATTCTCTTCTCACAATGAACTAAAAATAAATTTAATCTTGATATACCTGAACATATAGTATGTTACAATAGATTTCCCTACATCCAAAATAGATTAAAAAGAGGGGATCAGAGGTGGGTTCCTCCCGGTTCGGACCAGTTTGCCCGAACCGGTAGCAACCTGCTGGCGACGTCACAATGACATTACAGATCTGGTTCAGTCGGTGCCAGTCCGTGGACGCCACCATCTTTTTTTAAAAAAAAAAGGATTTTTTTTTTTTGGATTTTTTTGGGAGGGGAATTTTTTCTGGTTTTTTTTTTTTTCTGCGCCTGCGCCGAAGCCAAGTTTCCAGCACTGCGCATGCGTCACCATCTTGTTTTTGGATATATATTTTTGGATTTTTTTACACTGCGCATGCGTGCGCAGCGCACAACACATGCGCTCCCACACGACACGGGAGGAAGCGAACTGGCAGCGAGGTAAGTTAGAACCCACCCCTGGAGGGGATGTAAACCAGATTTACATGCATCCCACATCTGGTGATGAAATGTGCAGTTTGGACAGATATTTTGTTCATTGGGGCAAAGTGATGTCAGGTCAAAACAGGTTTTGTTTAAATTTGGGCTTCCACAAATATCTGTATCTTAAGAGTTTTGGGACATCCTGAAAGAAAAATGATGGAGTGAGCTTTAGTCAGGTACCACTGATTGGAAGGTGTACATTATCAATCAGGCAAGAATAGCCAATCTAGACCAGTATTGCGCTCTACATGGGGCTACCCTTAAAGAGTGTTCGGAGACTACAATTGGTCCAGAATGCGGCTGCGCGAGCTGTCGTGGGTGCACCTAGGTACACCCATATTACACCTATACTCCGCGAGCTGCACTGGCTGCCTATTGCTCTCCGGGCACAATTCAAGGTGTTGGTTATTACTTTTAAAGCCCTATATGGCTCAGAGCCAGGTTATCTTCGAGACCGCCTTCTGCCACCTAGCTCCCAGCGACCGGTAAGATCCCACAGGGTTGGGCTCCTCCAGGTCCCGTCAGCTAAACAGTGCCGGCTGGCGGGTCCACGGGGGAGGGCCTTCTCTGTGGCTGCTCCGGCCCTCTGGAACCAGCTACCCCCTGAGATCCGGACCACCCCCACACTGCTGGCCTTCCGGAAAGCGGTGAAGACCTGGCTCTTCCGGCAGGCTTGGGGCCGTTGATCTCGCCTCTGTAATTGGCGAGGTCCGGCCATGAAACGGTATGCATGAGTTTTTAACTGTTTTTAATTGTTTTTATTATGGTTTTTTTAACGGTTTTTTATATTGTTGTGAGCCGCCCAGAGTCCCTTGGGAGTTGGGCGGCATACAAATTTAATAAATAATAATAATAATAATATTACAATTTCATGCTTGGAATGCAATTATTTTTATTAGGATTAACTTTGTGTGTTTCTACCCATCCCCAGTCAGTAGATGCTGTATGTTTTTTTTTCTTTTCTTAAACAGGCCTTGCATGTTTCTCTACAAGTACAACAAAGTGAATTCATGCTGTAATATGTTTACTTAGTGGTATGAAAAATGTCATTTCTGCACCATTTTTTCTAACTTTCCAATCTATTTTTTGTCTTTTATATCTGCCCAATAGGCTGCTATTTGACCTGGATCCAAAGAACATTCTGATTTGAACATTCTGATTTCCCTTAATTCTCAGGAGCATAATCATTATTTTTGAGCATGTCTTCTCTATGTTTTCTAGTCAAGTGAACCAATGCAGGATTGAATTTAAGGTGCTGGATTTGACTGGGGACACAGATTCATTTTCCTTCAACTACAAAGTTTATTAGATAACTTTGGGCTGCTCAGCTCCCTCAGCAAAGGTCATGGAACCTGTGAGTAGAGTGGTTCCTTGGAAGATTAAGAAGAGGACAGGCAATCAGCAACATGTGCTCTGGATGGCTGCCCTTGTGAGGAGACTGTAGGACAGTGGTTTTCCACAGGTTTGAGCAGCAGAAGATGATGGGATCACCAGTGTAGGTCATAATCACAATTGAAGCATTTAAAGGACATTAAATTAACAAACCTCATTTTTTAATCACTTTCAGAAATTGCCTATTAACTATCTTAAAGTTATTAGAGAGATATTTGGAATGACACGTTGAAAAATTTTCATTGGATGAATTTATCTTCAACTCTGAACAAAAGGAAAATTAATTTCAAGTTTAAGAACTAAAAAAAAATGAAATAAAATTGAAATTGAAATATAGAGCAAAAAGATAAATAAGATTTCGATCTAAAAGTTATAAAATAGGGTAGATAAATCTGGAACATTGACTTTTACTATAAAATTTTGGAATTAGCTATAAAAATAAACAAGTTCTCATGGGAAAGAGACTTATTTTGGCTATTCTGGTTATTAAGTGTCATAACAAAGTATGTGATAATTTTAGAAACTAAACACTAGAGGAGACTAAAGATTTTTTTTTAAATGCAAGGCTGATGTCGTTAATATTAGAACTTACAAAATGACACAAAAGAATATAAAATTGGAAATATTAAAGAAGATTTTTTGAAAAATGGAGCCAGAGGTTAACTAGTATAATATAATTCTTCTCAGTAATGTCTGCTTCCATGGATAAACTATGTCTAAAAGATTTTAGTGAAAGAATGACATGTGAAATTTTTAATCTCACAAGATACAAAAGTACAAAATGTGGAATGACAAATGTCAGGCTAAGAGAACAATTTGAAAAAGGATGCTTTACTTACAAAAGAAACTGACTGAAGTTTTAAAAATTAAAAGGGAAATACAAAAGGATGCAGAAAGAAAATGACCTGGAAAATGTTTTATTATTGGATCTACAAAAGAGGTTTGTTAAAGTCATGAAGAAATCTTTGTGACAGGATAAAGAATTGTAAATAAATCAAATCCTATGAAATATATTTGATTGAATTAAACATTAACACTGTTAAATGTAAAAGGAAGAAATATGAAGTTGGTTTACTTGATCAATTTTTTTTTTTTTTTTGCAATATTATAACAACCCTTTATGGATTTTTTGCTGACATCAAGATGGAAAAGTTAATGTTTGTGGATTTGCTTATAGATAAATGATGAGCTATAAGATGAAAGAAAAATCTGTCTAACTTTACAGGGGGTGAAGAGTTATTAAATTTGTTTATACTTGTTGGATAAAGGTATATTTCTCTTTCTTTACTATATTCTTTCTTTTTCTTTTTTATGCACTTTTTATTCTTTTCATTTTCTTTTAAGTTTAGTTTCTATTACTTTTTACTATTTTCCTATAATTCTTAATAAAACTTATATTTAATAAAAAAACCTCTATGAAGCCAAATGTGTAGAGAATTCCTGAATGTGGGCTGCAAACTTTAACAACATCCTAAATTAATTGTTCCATAGGTATGGGTCACTGGGTCACTTTGAGACTTCTGCTGCTAGTTCCTGTCATGGACAAAATTAAATTAAATTAAGTGGAAGTAGAGATGGAAATAACAATATTGCCCCAATCATCTTGTGAGAGTTAGCATGACATTTTGAGTATTCTATTTAAACTTAAATTTTTTCCCCCCCAAAATATGTACCATCTGGGTTCGGTTATATGTACCATGTACCATATGGTTTGCAGGCACTGCATTTCAAGCCCCAACTAATGTGTTAATCTACAAAAAAAAAATCTGATAATAATATAGAAGAGTTTTAAAAAATCAGAACTAATGCTTTAATTCTGCTCAGTATTGCAGAATCAACTATATATAGCCGAGATGTAACTGTTTTTTTTAATAACACCTACATTACATGCGCACAAAACCCAAATAATTTCACCATCATCAAAATCAGAATGTATTTTTATTCTAGAATTTCAAATTATATATCAAATACATTTATCTGAATAAATGGGATGAAAATTATATTGCTCTTTTTGTAATTAAAATGGATAGGTTTATGATCCTGTGCACTGCTGCTTGTCTTATTAAATATTTATAATTTATTCTGCGTTATTTTGTACATACAGGTGAAATGATATTACAGTGAGCTTTAGAGCTGATGATCCAATTGAAAAAGGAATTTAGAGATCTATATTTAGGTTGAACTGAATAGAGGTAGTCCTTGGCTTATGACCACAATTGGAATTGGGAATTTTGGTCACTAAACAATATGGGTCATTAACTAAGTCATCCTGTGGACTGGAGTCTGGACCCAATTTTACATCCATTTTTTCCATGCTCATTAAGCCAATCACCATGGTCATTAAACAAATCATGCAGTTATTAAGGAAATCCAGCTTCCCTAATTGATGTTGCTAGTTGAAAACCAGCTGGCAAGGTTGCAAATCATGATCCCATGATTGCAGGATGCTGCAACCAGTCGTAAATGCAAGCCCATTGCCAAACGCCCCAATTGTGATCACGTGACTGCAGAGGTGGTGCCACATTCATAACTTCAAGGCCAGGTCATAAATTGCAACTGTCCTCAAATGTTCTTTCTTAGCACTTCATAGAGACCAGTTCTGTAAAGCTTATGGCATGAACTGTTTATGACACCAAACAGTTCATTCTCAGAGATGAAGTTGGCAACGAACAAAAAGAACAAATATGGTTGAATGGTAACAGATTCAAATGGATCAGCACATCCTGGAAAAAAACCACATCAAACAAAGTCAGTCTCAAGCAAGGTAGGCAGGTGACAACCTTCTTGGCAAAATGGACTGCTGTGCAAATCACTTGGTCTTTCCCATTGGTTCTTCCCTTCATTCAATGCACACCATCCTCAGATGCGTTCCTAGCTGATGTTATAGCACAGTGATGGCAAACATTTTTGGCACCGAGTGCCCAAACTAGAATGTGCACATGTGTGCGCATGTGCGTGCGCTGGAGTGCTGGAAACCCGAAGGCCACCTGGCCAGTGCGCATTTGTGTGCCTGCCACCTGGTCTTTGGGTTTCCAGCATGTGCATGTGCGCCAGCCAGCTGGTCTTCGCACACGCCAGAGTGCCGGAAACCCAAAGACCAGCTGGCTGGCACGCACATGCGCACTGGCTAGCTGGTCTTCAGGTTTCTGGTGCTGCGGTGCACGCAAAGACCAGCTGGCCAGCACGCATGCGTGTGCCAGAAACCAGAAGAGCAGCTGGCGACGGTGTGCGTGCCCACAGAGAGGACTCTGTGTGCCCCTCTGGCACGCGTGCTATAGGTTCGCCATCACGGTTATAGCACACTTAACATATTTCCTTTGAAGAGAAAACAGTAATCTTCACATTTAGAATTGATAAAACTGCTATAAAGGGTATCATTTGCTAACTGCTGATACGGAAACCCCCAGGGGATGTAATCTTATGTTTTGTGTAAGAAATGCGAATCTCAGATTTGATCTTTGGGTTAGTATATGGTTAGTGCAAATCAGGATTCTTGAAAACAGGCTAACACATTTTATTAAAAACATAAGATTTGTGAGCTACATAGCTCACTGGGTCAGATGTATCACTATACCAATATAGGGTTAAAATTTGAGTAGGCAGGACGGAAGGAAGGGGAATTCAGGGTAGTTCTGCAGTTAAATTACAAGAACTTCTCAATTAGCAATCATACTTTTAAACCCCACTGTGTCTATTGTACTTTCTCAGACAGTATCAGCGGTTAAAATCTCTGATATTCCTTTGTCCTTGCTTTGAGACCTGAAGTCAAAGTTGTGTCCATTAATTCTTTTGTGCAAAGCGTGGCCTGTTTGTCCTATTTAGGACAGGACAAAATAGTATCCTACTTTGTAGTTAACCTTCCAGGACACTCCATTACAGATCTCAGAGTCGCTGTTTTGAAAATAGAAACTTGGCCAGCACAATTGAATCAGAGGTTGCTGAACTCACATGCATCAAAAGCTTTCAGACCGGAGAATGGCAATCCTGTCTCCTTTTGAAAAGATAATACCGGTTTGCGATTTGAAAAATCAGTTTTATTTTTTAAAAGCATAAGGAGAGGTTAAATGCTCAAACAATTACAATGGAATAAAGCCTTTAGCATTAATAAAAATACGAACAGTGTCTCAACATCATCTGTCTATAAAATGCTAGGGGAACCTGCACCCGTGGTACAAAAAAATTAAGGTGGAACAAAACAGAAAAGAATGCATAAAAAGTGCAATAAGCTTCTGAAGCAAAAATCAGATGCACATTTCTGAAAACAATTGGCACATTCAATTCAACATTCAAAATATCAGCAACCTGACTAGGGTGTAGATCCTCCCCTAAATGTTTATCTCCATAAGGAGGGATTTCCATCCCAGCTCATTTCTGCAGATAGCAAGTTCTAACTAATTCCTGATTTCCATTAATTGTGATCTGCTTCTTTGGTCAGGTTGATTCCCTCGAGATTTCTGGGTTACAATTTGGAGGCTCCTTAAGAGTTGCTTAATTCTGCTCTTACAATATGCTCCAAGCCAGAGTTCTCCAACATTTCCTGGTTGGCGACCCAGAATGTGGGCGCGGGTGGGAAAGAGGGGATGGTTTTGAGGGAGGGGCAGGTGCGTGGATGTGTGCATGCACAAGTGGGGCTGAGAATGCATGCACACACCAGCCAGCCACTCACACGGCCCAGTTGCAAATAGGCCGCAGACTGATAATGTGCTGTGGCCCACAGGTTGGGGACCTCTGCTCCAAGCAAATCAACTCTCCCCCAGGGTCTTTTCCATCTCCCTGCTTAAACAGGCCTTGGAGGTAGTCCTTGACTTACAACCGTTTGTTTAACAATGGTTCAGTATTAAGAAGGCAGAAAAAAAGTGACATGACTCATCCTTAAATTAGGATAGTTGCACCATCCTTGGTGGTCATGTGATTGCAATCCGGGCACTTGGCAACTGGCTCGCTTTCACAAGTTACAGCATCTTGCAGTCGCATGATGCGAGTTTCAACCAGATCATCCATGCAATTTACCAACAGGTCCCCCTTTTTACACTGTGATGTTATTTCATTGATTTCATTTGTACCGTGAATGTTTTTATGCAGTTTTAATTTCTACAAACCACCCCAAATTTGTTTTTTGTTGCCCCAAATGCAATAAAAGGGCTGAAAATAAATGCATATGTACTAATTTTGGAAATGGGCAATGCTTGTCTCTAAAGCAGATTGGCGTAATAGATAAGCATTTATCACCTTGCTTCCAGCATTTTGGAAAGGAGAAAAGGTCTTTCTCGGGTGATCTTTCATTTCATCGTTTCCTGTATTTTATTGTTTCTCTTTGACAGCATTTGTTTCAGGGGTGGGTTCCACTTACCTTCCCTACCGGTTCGCATCGCGACGGAAGTGCGCGTTTTGCCTACGTCACATCGGGGAAATGAGCCTCTGTGCATGCACAGAAGCCTCTGCGCATGCGCAGAGTTTTCTTCGCCAGCTGCGGTGACCAAAGAACCAGTTCGGAGGCGTGGACAGCCGGCCATCGCTGCCGGTTCAGCAAGCGGGTGCAAATTTCCACCACTGGTACGGGCAAACCAGTTCGAACCGGCAGCAACCCACCACTGATTTGTTTGTTGATGTTTTCGGAATTGCACTAAGGCATGCCCTCTTTTATGGGAAATGTGACAATGACTTATTTTAAAAGAAAAATCAGTCTCTACACTGACTACCAGTTTTCCTTACCGATAGATCTGTTTCTGCTGCAAATTCCACATATTCTGTCTCAAAACAGAAAGTTTGAAAAACAAAAAGCCATCAGTATTTTAAAGACATATTGCTTGATATCCCCAATAACAATTAATAACAATTGACAAGCTTCATACTTTAATAACAATTTTCCAGACCAGACCTTCCCACAGTGCCAATTCCATCATGACCTTAAAGCTATGGGTTATAAACAGGCTCATGTATTGCAGAAACCTAGATGTGAAACTATAATTATTATCCAATCAACAAAATCAATGTTAAATAATATTTGAGACTAATGGTGCACAGGGCAATCAAATATTAATCTGCTACCAATTTTCGGGAAATACAACAGAAAGAATATTTAAGGCTAATGATATACAAAGCGATAAAACAAAAGCACTGCATCCTTAGACAATTGCATGCATTCTGTTGAATGGAAAAAAAGCTGATTTAAAAGGAAGATGAGAAAACCGTGATTCTGAATAGTGATTCTCTTTAATGGAGCATATACAGAGTTCCTTTATAGGCAAAGTGAATAGCAGCCATTCTGGAGGTGACTAGGTGGCCGGAATGAAATCTGGTCACTTGAAAAGGAGTTCCTAGTTTTAGAAGGCACTAAACAATGGAAACGTGTCAGAAGTACGAATGATGGAAGTGTTGAAATTGTTAAAGCAGAAATGAAGTGTACTCAGACAATTTAGGGTAAGTGTAGGTGGACTGAAAACTTTAAATCGGATGATTATGTGACATACTATTCAAAGCATGAGAACACCACAGCTGTGGTGGCACAGTGGTTAGAATCAGTAGTGGGTTCTAAAACCCTTTGCATGTGCAGAAGCGTCCCGGGCAGGTGGGCGGAGCCTCCTGCCGCCAGCGCTACCGGTTCTTAGAACCGGGCCGAACTGGGAGCAACCCACCGCTGGTTGGAATGCAGTATTGCAGGCTAATTCTGCCGACTGCCAGCAGTTCGATTCTCACTGGCTCAAGGTTGACTCATCCTTCCATCTTTCCAAGGTCGGTAAAATGAGGACCCAGATTGTTAGGAGCAATATGTTGACTCTAAAAACCACTTAGAGAGGGCTGTAAAACACTGTGAAACAGTATATAAGTCTAAGTGCTATTGCTATTGCTAAGGGAATGAAGTGATAATGGCATATAGACAAGACATTCTTTTATTGTTCTCAGCGGTAATCTAACAAATGACAGGATTGCATTTATTAGAAAAAGTGAACATCAGTATTATACAAGTATATGTAGTGGTAGAAGACACTGAGGTTTTAGACAAATTGCAAGAGGTGCTAAATAAAACTTTAAGAGTAATAATACTGCTTAATCAGTGATTGGACTGCAAAAATTAGAAAAATAGAGGAACTTGGTATTACAAAATTTGGATTGGATAAGCACAATACAATAATACATGACATAAATAAATAAGAGTTTTGCAAACATTGGTTTTGTTTATTGACCATACTGCTTCAAGCTATGTAAGTGCAGACTTTATGAAAACAACATCTACTACATAAAAAGAAATAGAACATAGTAAAGTGCAATAAAATCAGGTACTGATTGTGAAGCAGATATGAGGGGTGGGTTCCTCCCAGTTCAGACCAGTTCTCCCGAACCGGTAGCGGCCCACTGGTGACATCACGATGACGTCACCGAACCGGATCGGTCAGTGCCGGTCCGTGGGTGCCGCCATCTTTTTTTTGAATTTTTTTTTATTTTATTTTTTTTAATTTTTCCTTCTGAGCATGCGCAGAAGCTGACTTCCGGCTCTGTGCATGCGGTCACCATCTTTTTTCGGCTTTTTTGGGGGGGGGGTTGTTTTGTTACTGCGCATGCGCATGCACGCGAGGGAGTGAACCGGCAGCCAGGTAAGTTGGAACCCACCCCTGGCAGAAATGAATTATCAATATCAAACATACAGTATAAGTCACGGATGTCAAACTCAATCATGTCACGTGATGTATCGTGACATTTTTTGCCTTTGCGGAGCCAGGGTGGGCATGGCCTGCAAGTGACGTATCCAGCCCACAGGCCGCCAGTTTGACACCCCTGATGTAGGTTAAAGAAATAGATGTGTCAACAACATTTGGCCTGGAGGACAAGAAAATAGGATCCATATATGAAGCAAATTTTTATATTAACTTATGAATTACTGAAACCTGAGGAGCTATCAGAAGAGATGAGAGGTCATGTGATTAGTGAAATAGAAGGGAAAAAAAGCAGAGTTATCCAAGTCCTAAGCTGAAATATTAACTACTACATTACATGAACAGCTATGCTTGAATTGGTATCTTTAGAGATACCTACTTTTAAGTTTAGCATGCTGCAGAGTAACAAACCTGGATAAAACAGCTGCAGTAAGCCAGGTTGCTTCTGTAATTTTACTGTACAGGTAGACCTTGAATTACAACAGTTCTCTTAGTGACCATTTGAAGTTACAAAGGCACTAAAAAAAAAGACTCATGACCATTTTTCACACTTCTGACCATTGCAGCATCTCCATATTCACGTGATTTACATTCAGATGCTTGACAACTGACTCACATTAATGACAGTTGCAGTGTCCCTGGGTCATGTGATCACCTTTTGCAACCCTCTGACAAGCAAAGTCAATGGGGAAGCCAGATTCACTTTACAACTATGTTACTAATTTAACAACTGCAGTGATTCACTTAACAAATGTGGCAAGAAAAGTTGTAAAATAGGGCAAAATTCATTTAACACATCTTTTACTTAGCAACATAAATTTGGGCTCAATTGTGGTTGTAAGTTGAGGACTACCTGTATAGAAAAAATGCCATATGTTGAGGAACAGCAAGTATTTTAAAAGTGTGCTAAAGATTGCATATGTTGGTTTGGTAGCAAGACTCCATTATAACTTCTGTGATTTCTAGCATGTGCGTGTTCATGATTCAGTCTATTAAATATGCCTGCTTTTATTTTATTTTTTTATGTTCCACAAGGTACAGTCCATAAAGGTTTTTCTTAAAACGCTGAAGATACATTAAGATAATTGCAACACCCTAATTAGAGTTTCTTCTAAAAATGGCTTATCTACTCATGTTTTAATAGATGAAAGATTTTAGAGGGGTTATGGCAAAACAGTTACAGTAATCAGAGAAGAAAAAGTGCTGAAGGTATCATGAAGCTCCATAATTAAACTGAAGCTTACAGCTCAATTATATTTGAGCATCATTATGCATAAAACATCAGTAGGCATCATCAGGAATCCAATAAAAGAGATTCCATCAGTGTTAAAAGCCAAAAGGTAAGCCATAATACAGATTGGACTAAATTGTCTAAGCAAAATATAGGAAAAATATGAGTAAATTTAAAGTCAGCTCTCACAGTCTCTCTATTCTGATTAATGCATGTGACATTAACGTAAGCCTTGCTTTGTGCAAAACATAATTAATCGATTTAGTGAAAAATTGGAGTTGAATTGTTGACTGTAAAGGAGTGGAAGAAAAGATTCCATCAAGTTTCAGGAATTCTAAATTCAAATGAACATCCATCCATCCATCCATCCATCCATCCATCCATCCATCCATCCATCCATCCGTTTGTACCCTTTGACCTTGATATTTATTCTCAATTTCCCTCTCTGGGGATTTACTCATTAGTTGGCTAATATGCTCCTGCTTTTCAGTTTCACTGTGTAACTCCTTTGTAAATATGTGGTGAGGATCAAATAAATATGCTGTAATTGAATGGTCAAGGTGATTAAAATGAATTGTAAATAGACATAATTACTCAGTACAACTCTCTNACCTCTCTCTCTCTCTCTCTCTCTCTCTCTCTCTCTCTCTCTCTCTCTCTCTCTCTCTCTCTCTCTTTCTCTCTCTCTCTTTCTTGGCTGATGATTGTTTTGTATTAAACAGTAACCTTATAAATTTTTTGCCTATGGCACCTCAATGAAGAGAGGTTTAAAATGTATTAAAGGCACTTATAAAATCTTCATCAAGTACTTAGTGTATAGCTTAATGCAACCAAGAAGTCTGTAGGAATTGCCATTGGCAGTAACATAATTTTTTTTAGTGCAATCTGCACTTATTAGAAAGTGCAGATTGCACTGACATCATTCCATCTTCCATTCCTTCAGAACATGTTTTTTTCTGGTGAAAACAACCAGTGATCAGAGATCCACATTGAACACTGTTTCCTGGAAATGAATGTTCTGCAAAAGAAAACATTTGCTAGGGATTATGGTATCTTTTGACATCCTGATTTATTTTTAATTTATAGTCTAAGAGGATTGTAGCTTGATCTTCCCACATGTTCCTCTTACATTTACTAAGGCATAAATGGCATGCAGTGCTAGGAGACAGGGAAGGAAACTGCCCTTTCCCTGACTTTTGATCACAAAAGTAACTGCCCCTCTTTAAGTTCTAAAGCCGGCTCTGATTTAGGGGCAGGCTAGTAGTGAGTGAAGAGTGAGCACCCATCATTCAGGCTCCAAGGTATAACTTGAGCTGAAAGGGCTTAGCAAGGATTGATGATTGAAGATATTGGTATTCCCATAGGTGATACATGAATTGCCATTGCCTTTTGGTGTCCTTGAAGCTGCAACAAATTTCACAGAGCCAAAGATGATGATGATGATGATGATGACAATAATAATAATAATAATAATGTGGGACTTTTGAATACAGACGGATCGTCATTTAGAACACGACACGCCAGATATCACAGTCATCAAAAACCAAAGTGTACAATTTATTGATATTACTGTACCAGGAGACACCAGAGTCGAAGAAAAAGAACTAGAGAAAATCACAAAATATCGCGACCTGGCCATCAAAGCTACCCGATTATTGATGAAACATGTGACAGTGATACCCATTGTCATCAGGGCACTTGGCACCATGTCCAAGAATTTTACAAAATACATCAAGAAATTGCAGCTTCCTGCAATAACACCAGCAGAACTGCAAAAAACTGCGCTACTCAGAACATAGAACATTTTAAGAAGATACTTGGTCGATACCTAGGATGCTGGCAGCAACCCGTATCAACCATCAGTGCCAGTCAATAATATTTGTGATACATTTTTAAATGTTCAGTTGACTGAGTTTCATGTTTAATGAATAAAAGAATAACAACAACAACAGCAGCAGCAGCAGCAGCAGCAACAACAACAGCAACAACAAAAAGAACAAGTTAATTGCAGAAGGCTTTATTTGCAACAGCTTTACTTGCAACAGCTTCCATCCTGCGACGATATCTGTAACACTGTCAAACATCCAGATTTGCCTATCCCAGGTCCTTGGTTAGGACTCGATAGGTAGACAAAAATGCCAAACTCAGTCTGAACATCTGGCTGACTGTGTGATGATTAATAATAATAAAAAAAAATAAAAAAAAATCTTCTTAGTTTTGCAAATCTCAGTATCAGAAATACATCTGAGAGATTCCCACCGAGTAACTATTGGACATGTTTATTTTAATCCTCTCATCTACCATTGAAAAGTACAGGATATTGAACCCTAGGAAGGCTGTAATAACGGCAATCTTCCAAAGTCAATAGAAGTGGGGAAATTAATAAGACTAATAATCTATCCTTTTGTAGGATTTTAGGCCTATCATCTGGCATTTCAAGAAGCGCATCCTGTAATTCTCTGACCTGACTAAGGAACCCGAGGTTCAACCGCCCTAACTTCAGGATTTTGCTTTTGTTTTAATTTACTCCCAAAGATATTGTTAGCTAAAAAAAAAAGGGGAGGGGGAAATCATCATTGTTAACTAATATGAACTTGTTGTTGCAACTGATAGGCTCTTCTCCTCCTCTTTCATTTCCTTATGTTCCTTTTATTCTGTAGATTTAAAAATGATTTGCAAATTGTTCTAAAAGTAAGAAAAAGAATACACTGTGTTCAAACTGAACTAAGTTGCAACCGATCAAAATTTACTGTGCAACTCCCTAAATCAAAATTTTGCATTCCCCCCCCCTTGTATTAAACATTTATTTAATCTAGATAGAAAGAAAATACCAAAATCTTTATGTGATATTCTACTTATTTAACGACGTGCAAACAATAGCCGTGGAAGTCACCAGTGCATTCCAAACATTTTATACTATCATCATAAAAACCTGACTGAAGCAGAATCTGTCTGGAACTGGACATGACCTGGGTGATCTTTAATGCATATGAGGCTCCCTGATGATTTTAAGAAGAAAAATATGTGTATTGTTAAAAAAATAAAAAATATGTAAATGGCTTAAGTGACAGAAAACTTCTCTCTGGAGGATGTCATTCAATCAGCCTTTCTTAACTCTCAGAGGCAGAAGTTCTCTGAACTTGTCTTTTGTTTATGTTTAAGAGGAAACAGCAAATGTCACCAGTCACTTTAACGTTCGGATTAATAGGAAAGTCAGATATTATTCCATCTCCCCCCCACTCCCCCAAAATATACCCTTCATAGTCTGTTTCTTCCTCTTTTCAACGTGGAATATAATTTACATGGAGGTAAAAAAAAGTGAAACTTCTTGGAGCAAATGTTATGCTGTGAAAATAAGCAGCTCAGCTTGCAAGTGTGCCCTATTCTATGTAAGGGTCTTGTTTCTCTCCACCTGTTTCTGTATCACAATCCTGGTCCCTTTTAGTCCTAGCAGGGACAAATAGAGGATCACAATTTGACAGTTTTCTTGGTACTTTCTATCTCATAAATATCCTCTTTTTCATTTTTTCATTATTATTATTTTTGCACACAGAGAGAATGTGTAGAAGTTCCATGTTCCTTTTCTTTCAGATTAAGATGATAGAATTGGGCTGATCCTGCCTGTTACTATAGTACCTGTTAAATTATTTATTCTTTATAACATCACAGATTGGAATTGTGAATTACAATTAACATAATAGTTTCATATTATGTGATTGTTATTACATAGTTGCAATCTGAAGTTGCATTTAATGTTAGTAGAACATCCTGTAAGGTGGTG
Source organism: Thermophis baileyi (assembly GCA_003457575.1). Taxonomy (NCBI): domain Eukaryota; kingdom Metazoa; phylum Chordata; class Lepidosauria; order Squamata; family Dipsadidae; genus Thermophis; species Thermophis baileyi. The sequence goes on along the minus strand of QLTV01004265.1, from coordinate 668,242 downwards.
AAACATATGAAAATCTTGAAAAGTAGAACAGAATTGTCTACAGATGGAGGTGAAACATATGAAAATCTTGAAAAGTAGAACAGGATTGTTTAAAGATGGAATAATAAGTGTTCATCAAAAGTTATTATGCGACAAGAAGGAAAAGTGCAATGCTTAAATTTCTGAAGAAAACCTCCTGTAAAAAGTTTGGAAGACATTCAGTCTCATGTTACTTTATACGATTGTATAAAGACATGTTATAAATCTGTAGTCCTTGTTCTTTCCATGGAACAACTATTCCTTGCAACTTCCACACTTATATTTATTAGCGTGAGCTTTCCTTAAAACACAAACAAAACCGTATTTCATCTCATTTTATTTCTTCCAAAATGATGTTCTTAAAGTACATCTTGTAGATAGATTATCTGTCCCTCACAGCAAAGCTTCACAATGGGAGTTTAATAATTGCTTTTTTTCTAATTTCACTAAATGAGTTATAATTATTTTATGTCTGTTTTATGGTTACTGAATAGTATTAACCTAAGCTCTAATTATAATATAGCTTTCAGAGAAATGTATGGACACCGAATTGATGGACTGCCAGCTTATGTGGGAACATCACATAAAGCAGATATACAGCTAATAGTTTAAGGCGTAGCCTGTTAAAATTCAGGGGCACAGCTCACTCATGAATAAGTAACAGGGTGTAAATTCATTGACTAGCTTTTATAGCATCCCAGATAGGGACACATGCCCATGATTACTACATGTACAATGTACAGTGTACAATGGCATCTGTTGATTGGAATAATTGATTACTATTTGATAGCAGTATTAGTTCCTCAGGGATAATATTTATTTATTTAATATCCTACCGGTGTTATGATTTATCTTGATTGCTTTTATTTAGTATCCTATGACTATTACTGAGTGTTGTATCTTATGATTTATGACGATTGAATTTCATGATTATGATCATGATTTATCACTTGTTGCTTGTGTGTACACTGAAAGCTTATACACTGGAGACAAATTCCTTGTGTGTACAATCACACTTGGCCAGTAAAGAATTCTATTCTGTTCTGTTCTGTTCTCCCTCTCCTAGAAGAGCAAATAGGGGTACGGAAGAGAAACCTTGTTCCGTTCCGTTCCGTTCCGTTCCATTCCATTCCATTCCATGGCTGAACCTGGCTGATCTTCCTGGTTTAGCTCAATCTTCTGCACAGAATGGGATTTGCTTTGTTTTTTAAACGCAGGTCTTGTGTTACTTCAAAAGTGTGCTAAACCTGTGTATAAGAAAAAAATTAGACATTAGCAGTGCAGAGGCATCTGGAGAAATCACATGCCCAGTCTCTCTGGCAGCCAAAGTTAAAATGTTAATGGATAGCAATGTCCTGAAAATAGAAGAAGGCATTCTTAGCAGCCTCAAGCAGTCAATAAGAGATGGAGAGAAATCAACACCAACATCAATGAGGAACTGTAGATTATTAGGTTGGCAGAAGAAGGAACACTACTTTAAATGTGGAACAGCTGAAGACCAATTCAATCTGCCTTTGCAATGACTTGGAAATGAGATATGTCCTTCAAAATAGTAGTGTGGTTTTGTGCCACTTTTCTCTGCCAGTCTCTTTCTCTGCGGCATTGTGTCATGATGGACCACTGTCTCCTGCTGCTTCAGCTAAGTAAGTCACACCAAGTATACCAGCAAACTACAATCATGATACAACCAAGTCCTACTATTTATTAGTTGGTCCTTCTCAGAAAGAGCCAAGCTTGCTATTCTGACCATCCTGGCACCTCACAAAACGTGTTGATCAGGATCAACAAAGCTATATCACTCCATCAGGGCATCTTGATAGGAATTCTTCTGAGTCCTGCCCAGAAAATACCACATTTTGCCAATATTTTTTCATCTGGACACCTATCACATTCAGAGACTGTTTTTAGGAGGGTATGCCATCCAGTTATGCTTCTTTCCTGGCACCACAAAAAGCCCTGTGATCAAGGAGGCAAAACATACCATTTTACAAAGGAAAATCAGTGATAATTTTTCAGTTCATGCCAAGCCCTTGCCCTTAAAAAAGAAAGCATTTAAAAAAAACACCTTTAAAATTTTTTTTTTTATTCTCACCTGGGGAAAACACTTTCTGCATTGGTTCACACAAACTTTTTGTTGAACTTGTTGGAAACTGGTGTGCTGAGCCTTCCTTATTCATGCTTATTCTGTTTTAGAAAGATGTAGGAGGAATATTTTAAAAATGCATTGCGTAGAAAAGCTTAAATGATCCAGTTCAAGTTTGGGACAGTTAATGGGTTTTAAAGGTCTGCCATCCTTGATCATTTCATTCCATTCTTCCCCCAAAAATTTAGCAATTGGACAAATCTTGATCTTAACTCAAGGCCATTTTAAATCGGTTTAACTTTTAAATAGTTAACCCCAAAGCTGGAATCAAAAACAGAATTTGAACTGAATACGGTTGCTGTGCACAAGTTTTGCATTATTGTAGACCGTGGACATTGTTAGAAAATAGTCAATTGCGGAGCAATAGCTTTGGTAGACTTTAACTTACTCCATTCTATGATAGTCCATGAGATGAAGTTCTGGGGAATGGAACTGTTATAGTCAACCCAAGGATTTGATGGTAGAAGCCAGTCCCAGTTGTAGAGACCAAAGGGCTGCTTGAATTAGCCCGCAGACTAAACAAATTAAATGTGCAAAGCACACCTGGTCTTTATCTGGTCAACTGCTAAAGCTTGGAGCATGAGAAACTAAATAAAACCTATAAGCCATTTCCTGGACAACAATGTGAACCTTCTTGTAAGTTTATTTTTCCAAGTCTAAGTATCTGAGTCCCAGTTACTTAAAGAATCGTGCATTTATTCTAGACCACCAAATAAAAATGTAAATTGTTTACAAGCTTTAGCCAGGAATGAATAACATCATCTCTTCCTTCTTCTGTGTCATCTTCTTCTCTTTCTCCTGCTGCCAGGAATGTCAAGCAAGTAGAACTTGAGAGGCAAGGCGGGGTATGTGTGGGGGATATTGGAAGAAATACTGATGATGCCATGCCGAACATGACAAAGCAAATATATTAATAATGGTTGTCAAATATTTTCAACTGTTTATGCTGAGCTGCGCTGGATTTTGTGTATTTCTCTAGGTTAGGAAATGTTGTATTTTTAACAGTTTTCAATTTGGTTTGTCAATAGATCCTGGTTGTGCCTGCTGTTATTATTGGACCAGAGAAAATATTTGTTTTACTAAAGGGTAGCTTAACCTTTGTTTAAATATGGGTGAACTAAAGGTCATTGTAATTATTTGCCGCATTATGTCGCACTTGAGTTACTAGGAAAGCCTTTGCATGTGTGTTACCCTTTATTATACAGACCCTCTTTGAAAAAAGGAAGAAAAAGACCTCTTAGACTTTGCATTTGGAAAATTACTGGTAGAACAAAATTACAGTTTGTGGCACGGCTTTTGGAAATCTCTAAGTCAGAAGATGGTTGTTCTTATGTACTGCCGTACGGAGTACAGATTTGCATAACTGCCGCTGATTGGCTAATCAAGTGGCGGGAGAAATAAACTGCTGTCAGTGGCCGGCCGGCTACAGGGAAGCCCTTAAAAGCGGCTTCCCTGCAGCCTGCCGGCACTTGGTATTTGCACTCAGCTCAGGAGAAATAACGGTGCTGGACAGTTCCTACATTTCGCCTCTTCATTTACGCGCGAATTTAACACTGGCAATGAAGGTGGTTGAAGAAGACAACAGGACAAAGCACCTCGTGGCATCCGCAGCCATATTAGAAGCAAGCACCGACCTGCTCCAGCCAAACTTAAGGATCGCTACTCAAACCTCTCCAGCTCCAGAGATCTTCAATCCAAAGACAGAAGAATGGCACACATATATGAGCCATTTTCGAATGTTCTTCAAAGCGAACAACTTCCAAGATCTACTGAACAACAGGAAGAGGGCTCTCTTCCTGACCTACTGTGGGCCAAAAATATACAAAATGGCACAGACTTTGGTGGCACCCGTGGACATCGAGTCCATTTTGTGGGCAACTCTGCAGTCCACATTAAAAGAACATTACGCGCCTTCAGCCCCTCCGATGGTCAGCAGAAATGAGTTCTATCATCGGCGCCAGCGCGAGGGCAAAACCATTAATGACTTTGTGGCCAACCTCCAGGAGATCAAATCCAAGTGCGAATTCATAAACCCGGAGGAGATGATGAAGGACAGAATAATATTAGGGATGAGGGACCTCACCCTACAGAAAAAACTGCTGATTCAGAGGGGAGCAACATTCAAAGATGTGGTCAAAGAAGCCAGAGCAGCCAAATCATCGGACAACTCTGCAACCGCTATCCGGAGAACCAGCGGAATCCATTGCACACACAGGGAGACCGATTGGATGACCGAGGTCCCGGAATTCGACGATGAATCCGAGGAGGAAGACCACGTGCATCGCATCCAGCCAGAGAAATGGGTAAGCCCCAGAGACTTTGAAATGAGGCAAGCACGGTGTTCCAGCTGCCTAGGGGGCCATGCCGGTGGCTTGTAAATTTAAGGATGCCATTTGCCACCGTTGCCAGAAACGTGGCCATATTGCGGAGGCATGCAGAGCCACACAACTGTCCCTGTACCAGCCTGCCCCATTCCCACCCAGACCACCCATGGGACCCAGGAGACAAGGGCAGAACTGCCCAGGGGGCCAACGTGGGAGGCGCAGAGACAAATACCAGCACCAGGACAACCGGGGGATCTATAACACCACTGTGGGGCACTCAGATGCCGGCATAGGGGACAAATTCCAAATCACAGTGGTCATCGAGGGGACCCCATGTACTATGGAGCTTGACACCGGCTCTGTATTCACAACCATGTCCTGGGGCAACCTGAAGCAAGTCCTGCCGACCTTCACCAAGCAACAGATCAAGCTGCAACACATCCGCCTTAACGACTTCCAGGGAAACCCCATCCGGGTGCTAGGATGAGCAGAAGTTCCCCTGAGTTTCAAAGAGTTCAGAGGCAAGCTACCCCTAACCGTTGTCGAGGGGAACAGACCCACGCTGCTGGGAATAGAATGGCTCAAACCTCTCGACATCGGCATCACCGGCTTGCATCAAATCAAGGGGGACAAATTGGACAATCTGCTGGCGACCTTTCCAGAGGTGTTCGACGGGAGTCTAGGTAAATATAAGGGAAAGCCCATATCATTTAACCTAGACCCCAGTGTCACCCCCATCAGATTAAAGCCCCGTAGAGTCCAGTTTGCGCTGCGGCCAAAAGTGGACGAACAACTGGATAAGCTAATCGCCCAAGGGGTCTTAGAACCAGTTGATCACACCACATGGGCGACCCCCATCGTCACCCCAATGAAGCCAGATGGCTCGATTCGTGTGTGCACGGACTATAAGGGCACCATTAACAAGGCACTGCAGCCAAACGCTTATCCTGTGCCCGTAGTGCAACACCTATTGCACTCCCTTGGCAACAGGAATATTTTTGCCAAATTAGACCTGGCCCAAGCGTACCAGCAGTTACCAATGGATGCAGCCACTGCAGAAGCCCAGACCATAGTTACACACAGGGGGGCTTTTAAGTGCAACCGCCTGCAATTTGGGGTGAGCGTGGCCCCTGGCCTTTTTCAAAGTATGATGGAACGGTTATTACACAGCATCCCCGGAGTGGTGCCATATTTTGATGATGTTCTCATCTCCGGGGAATCAGAAGAACAACTGCGCGAGGTACTAGGGCGATTCCAGGAGAGGGGCCTCAAAGTCAAATGGGAAAAATGTAAAATTGGGGTCACCAAGGTAGAATTCCTGGGGCTCCTCATTGATGGGTCCGGCATTCGCCCCACGGATGCTAAAATAAGGGCCATCAAAGAGGCACTGACCCCCACTAACAAAGCAGAGTTACAAGCATTCCTGGGCTTACTCAACTTTTATGCCATCTTTTTAAAACAGAAGGCGACAGTTGCTGAATGTCTCCATAGGCTCCTGGGGAAGACGGCCATGTGGACATGGGGACAAAGAGAGGCAAAAGCTTTTGCCGTCGTAAAGGACTTACTCTCATCCAACAGCGTCCTCATGCAATATAGTGAGACCCTCCCCCTACTACCTACGTGCGATGCATCATCTTTTGGAGTGGGGCTGTCCTCAGTCACCACCTCCCAAATGGAGCGGAAGCCCCCATTGCCTATTATTCAAAGACACTTTCACCAGCTGAGCGGAATTACAGCCTGCTAGACAAGGAAGCACTTACTGCAGTGGCCGGCATCAAGCGCTTCCATGAATACCTCTATGGCCACAAATTTGAACTTGTGATGGACCATAAGCCTCTACTGGGATTACTGGCAGGCAACCAACAAATGCCGCAGTACATGTCGCCCAGACTGACCCGCTGGTCCATATTTCTGTCCGGCTACAGCTACACGCTGACCCATCGACCAGGGAAAAGCATCGGACACGCAGATGCCCTCAGCCGCTGCCCAACACCCGT
>QLTV01004265.1:612508-657656 GCA_003457575.1 Thermophis baileyi | reverse complement strand
CGCTCACCCCACGAGACTGGCTCGGCTCCTCTGGGCTCTGCCTATGGCAGCGTTTTGAAACGCGCTCCTGCCTGCGATGGGGCAGCGAGGCAGGGATCAAGGCTCCCCTCCTCTTCCTCGGAGGCAGGAGCGCGTTTCAAAAGCTGCCATAGGCAGAGCCCAGAGGAGCCGAGCCAGTCTCGTGGGGTGTGCGTGCACCCGCCTCTCGCTTGCTCTCGCTCTCCCGGCCAAAAGAGTGCCCGCCACAAAAAGAGTGCCTCCCGGCATGCCCCCCCTTTCCCCAGAAAGTAATGGGGGGCCTTATTTTCGGGGGGGGGGCTTATTTCAACGCATGTCCCGAAAAGCCCTGTTGGGCTTATTATTGGGACATGTCTTATTTTCGGGGAAACACGGTACTAACGTACGACGCATCGCCTTTTGGAGTGGGGGCCATCCTCAGCCATCAACTTCCCAACGGCTCGGAAGCCCCCATCGCCTATTACTCTAAGACACTTTCACCGGCTGAGCGGAACTACAGCCAGCTAGACAAAGAAGTGTTTGCTGCAGTGGCCGGCATCAAGCAGTTCCATGAATACCTTTATGGCCGCAAATTCGAACTTGTGATGGACCATAAACCTCTACTGGGGCTACTCACAGGCAAGCAACAAACGCCGCAGTACATGTCGCCCAGACTGACTTGCTGGTCCATCTTCCTGTCCGGATACAGCTACAAGCTGACCCACTGACCAGGGAAGAGCATCAGACACGCAGACGCCCTCAGCTGCTGCCCAACACCCAACCTCGTGGAAGACCCTGCACCTGTGGCTGAAATATTGCTGGTTGACATTGAATGAACCAGCCCCATCACATCTAGAGACATCACGGAACACATGGCGAGCGACAAAGTTTTGTCTAAAGTCATGAACTGGGTGTTGAGGGGATGGCCACAGGAAGAAGAAGGGGAAGAATTTAAATCATTTAAAAATAAACAAATGGAACTGTCAGTACTGAAGGGGTGTTTACTGTGGGGGGAGCAAGTTGTAATACCCCGTAGCCTTTGGAAAAGGGTGATGGGAATCCTGCACATAGGTCACCCAGGGATAGTTTGCATGAAGGCATTGGCAAGGAGCTACCTGTGGTGGCCGAGACTGGATCAGGACATTACTGAATGGGTGGCAACGTGCCTGCCATGCCAAGAATCCAGACCAGCTCCACCATGCACCACCCCATTGGAATGGGAGATACCCAAAGCCCAATGGTCTAGGATTCACATCAACTTTGCGGGACCTATTGTGGGGCAAACATTCTTAATTATTGTGGATGCCTATTCCAAATGGATGGAGGTTGTGAACATGCACACCGCGACCATGGAAGCCACCATATGAGCCCTGAGAAGATTATTCATGAAACACGGTCTGCCCGATGTCATCGTGTCAGACAATGGACCCCAGCTGACAGCCAAGTGCATAGAGTCATTCCTGGCAGACCTTGGAATAAGGCATGTACTCGTCTCACCATTCAGTCCGGCTAGCAACGGCCGGGTGGAAAGAATGGTGAGAATGACCAAAGAGACATTAACTAAGATGGGCCCAGGGGACTGGCAGGAACGGATCGACCAGTTCCTACTGGCCCAACACATCACACCATGTGCAGCCACTAACCGAAGCCCCGCAGAAATGCTGATTGGATGGAAATTAAGGTCCCTACTGGACAGGCTAAACCCCAATTATCACCCGGAGACACCCCTGAGGTCTAGCAAACCCAACCGAACACTAACCATGGGCGAACTAGTATTCGCGCAGAACTTTGTGGGGGATCCCAAATGGGTGAAGGCCACTATGATAGCCATCACCGGCCCGAAATCCTACCAAGTCAAACTGGACGATGGCCAAGTGTGGTGGAGACACATCGACCAGCTACGAAATAGACTGGGAGAGTCCTGGCTGCATCAACCGGAGGCACCCCAACAGCAAGAAACCGCGACGGGAAGGCCAGAACAATGCGAGCCTCTGCCCCGAGGGCCTTACAAATTAGGCAGCCAAAGTGAGTGAGACGAAGGCCGAGCCCTACCTATAAGGAACCAGAGGGACCTATTCTCAAAACCGGAGGACGAACGCGAGCACATACCGGTAGGCGCTGGAGTCCAGCGAGGTCACCCGGGACCGGAGAGAGAAAATGTCGGAGATTCAGCCGCCATGCCTGGCAGCTGGTTCCAGATTATTCCACAAGCAGATGGAGGAGCAGCAACAGGCATGTCTTCTACAGGCGAAGACTCCTGAGGAACTGACTCGTGCAGGCCCAGTAGGACTGTCAGGCGCCCTGTGTATTTGCGTGACTACGTGACCTGTGTTGGCTCCCGATTGGACAATTCACAAGCTAAGAGGGGAGGGTGTTATGTACTGCCGTATGGAGTACAGATTTGCATAACCGCCGCTGATTGGCTAATCAAGCGGCGGGAGAAATAAACTGCTGTCAGTGGCCGGCCGGCTACAGGGAAGCCCTTAAAAGCGGCTTCCCTGCAGCCTGCCGGCACTTGGTATTTGCACTCAGCTCAGGAGAAATAAAGGTGCTGGACAGTTTCTACGTCTCGCCTCTTCATTTACGTGTGAATTTAACAGTTGTGGTCCTTGTTGTGTTTTCCCAGCAGGAAAGAAGAAGATAAAGAAGTTCTCTATAACTATTTCATCCTCCTGCCAGTTGTGTTTTTGAGGGCCAGACATCAGTGAAAAATTTCTGAAAACTGTAGCAGAGAAACACAAACATCCAGAGTGAAAAGAGATGGAGAAATAGGTTTCAGAACAAGGTTTTCATTTGGAAAAAAAAAAAAAGAGCATGAGAAATATTATTACCATCCCCAAATCCTTCAAGCTTCCAGAATTGTTTTTGCTATTGTTTTATTCTGGGATGTACTAAGCAATAAACTTTTAAATGGGGCCTAGGAGATATGAATCCCAGGCAGCCTGATGGCTTGTAATTATATGCTATATTAGGTTAGTGTTTTGTGATCTGATTCTTTGTGAGTCCAATTTGAAACCCCTCACGGTATGCACTGACTGGATGATCTGGAATCATCGCTGTGCAGTGCAGTGATAGGGGAGTCTATGTTCTCAGAAGAGATGCCACGACTTAATGGCAAATCAAGTACTGTGGGTGACTTCATGATAAATCAAGTATCTTATGTGCTTTAATAAAGTCCTGTTTCCAGTTTGGAAATCTGCTATGACAAAATGGCACTATACAGCATTGCTGAGGAAATCTTAGCTTTTAAAAATAGAATGCAATGCTCAGATTATATTTGGGCTGCTCTTAATTTGTTTTGTGTCTGGTAAAGATGTGTGTACTTCGACAAATGTTGCAGCTGTTCTCTGCCTCTCCTGATACCAACCCTGTGGTATGAGGATGGTGCAATTTGAGGTTACTGGTAGTCCTCGACATACAACTGTAATGGAGACTCCCCATTATGGTCATGTGCCATAACGATCCTAAAACCGGTTGGTCACCTGACCGACCTGATTTTATCACCTCTTTTTTTGTGTGTGGCAGTTATTAAGTGAACGTGGCAGTCATAAAGTGAATGCTGTGGTTGTTAAGTGAACCAATGGATCGCTTTGAGTGGAGTTTTGCTGAAAATTGGGTGTATGTTTTGGCAAAATCCTCATAAAACACAGTCATGTGACTACGGGACTTTGTAAACAGCCATAAACATGTCTGTTTTTCTGAGCACCTGAAGTGCGATCATATGACTGTGGAGGCGGCCCAACGGTCAGAACTTTGAATCTGGGTCATAACTCAGTCGTAACTTCAAACAGTTGCTAAGCCACTGGTCATAAGTTGAGAACTACCTATACATAGACATTTGCCTTTCCTTCTACACTAGGGAAATAGGGAGAACAACAGTGGAAAATCAAAGGCATGGAAATTAGAACGGATGGTAGAGCATAATCCACATCACTCAAGAGCCTTTAAAGAGCCTTGGATGTGTACCCTTGTTCTCTTTGGGCAACTCTGTCAATGAAAATCAGGTTCACAAGCCTTCTGAAGTGCTGCACCTAGGTAAGATCAGAACTTGGTATGAATTGCTGGTTAAAAAAAAGGTCAGTCTTTCACCCACAGGTAATATGGATGGCTGCGTTTAGCACGTGCTCAGCTGTAAAGGAGCTGTAATTTCTACCACAGAAAGGCTGCCTGCTGACAAGATCACCCTTTCTTTTCATCTGCATTGATTTGTAGTGCCGTTTCTGGTCTAATGCTTTCTCCTGGGAGAAAAAAAAAGTGTAAATAAAGCTGCCACTTCTACCTTTAAACAATAAAAGGGACCGAGTTAATGATAAGAGGGTGGAGAAAATAAAGGCAACGATGCCAGCATTAAATGTTGGGTTTTATATGTCTGACGGATGCCATGTAAGCTCCCCGTCCTGTAATACCCATGTGCCACAATAACCAAACAGTACAAATTAAAGTATTGTGCTGTTTCGTTCTAGGGCTTTGGATGAACCTGTCACTTCTGAGCCATTTGTGCAGCACTGGGACTATAGCTGGGGCCTTGTGAATAATGAACAGCTAATCTTATTTGGGATGGGCCACTAATAATTTGGTATGGATGTGGCTATTTTATTAGAACTGAGCAAACATTTAACTATTAGGATTCACCTAAAGTAAAGTCATTTAGATCATGCTGAGAAGGAGTAAAAAAAAAAGGACCAATTTCCTGGCAGTGGATACTGGACTGTGGAAAGCTTTCGGGGTGGGGGGAATGCTAAAATATGCTAGAATATTTTCAGGACATGGAATCCAATTTTGGATGTATGCAGGACCAGCATCTGATGTGCAAAAAATACCGACCCAGCCATTTTTTTCATGCCTAAGGTAGGACTAGAACTCACAGTCTCCAGGTTCTATTCAGCACTTTAAGCACTATACCAAACTGGCACTCTTTCATCTTTATGTGCCTTTATTGAATTTGAGCTAGTTTGATTATGTGCCTGTGCTTTTAAGAAGAAAAAGTAGCCTTTCTTGAGGTTTTGGTGGCCTGTTTATAGTTGCAATTTTGCTATTGTTTGTTCTTCATTTTTCAATATGGTTTCCAAAATTAAAATAGAAACTTGTTTAGCATGATCTAAGTTGCTGATGCTTATTTGCCCATAACCGACAACTTGCATTAGGTAAAAACCAGACAGTTTCAAGGAGAATTTTCTCCTCTGGTTCTGAAATATCTTGGTAGACCTTGGATTCTATTCTCTTTGACTAAGAGCAGAAAATCATTTTATGTTCCTTCTCAGGCTGCCAAATACCTTGGAAGTGGGTCTTGGTGTTATCTGGTAATTTAGTTTATTTATTTATTTTATTTACTTATTTCTGTGCTGCTTTTATTGCTTTATAAATAACTCAAGGTAGCTAACATACCGAATACTCCTTCCTCCTCTTATTTTTCCCACAACAACCCCATGAGGTGGGCTGGGCTGGATTGAGAGAGTGATTGGCCCAAAGTCACCCCACTGTTTTTTTCATGCCTAAGGTAGGACTAGAACTCACAGTCTCCTGGTTCTAGTTCAGCACTTTAACCACTGTACCAAACTGGCACTCTTTCATCTTATCTACTCCTAGTTATCTCGGTGAACTGCACTGTATTTTTTGCTTTGCTTTTAATAAAATATTTTCTATTAGGTTATTTTAATTTTAATTTATGTGGCATAATTAAGGTTTGCCATATTTCTGATTTATTAATTCAAACTCTTTTAAACACCCCTGCTGTCAAATGGCTATAAATCCAATAAATATAATTTAACATAAATTAAAATGTATAAATATGTTTCATATTTATTCTCAATTTCTGTTTGTCTTTATATAAAATGTCTGGACATTTTGTTTTTTAGAATATGAAGGCACTGCTGTTTAAAGAAGAAAATAGAGAAAGCACAGTTTAAATTCATTTGATTTAATCTGGCATACAGATTGAACTCTTTCTGTTCTTAAATATTTCAGTATTTTGATTTTCATTTATGCATACCTGGTTATGCAAAATGACATTTCACTTTAAATTTCTCTCGGCACATAAATCAATGCATTTTCTGCATCCAGTGAAGAAAAAAGCAGAAGAGGTTAAGATTTATTAGAATGCCTAGTTAACCACTTTGTTAAACCACATGTTTTCTCTCTTAACTAAGTTTTGGTTTTATTTTAACCTGTTCCTCTAAACAACTTCCATTTGAAAGTTATCAGAGATAAAATAAAAACACGGTGCAGCTTCTATTGGTAATTTCATCACCAAGACCTTCAAAGGAGAGAGAATTGTTATTTTGAATCCACGATGTGCGGAACGGAAACTATAGAAGTATTTCTAAATGACCTCACGATTGGAGATTATAACATACTGTACCATGGATGGTTTCTGCCAGCAATACTCCTTCATGTGGAAGGAAAAAGAGCCACTGTAAATTATACGTATGTATAAGGTGAAAAGGGAATAAACCCTGCATAATTTTTGTAACATTATTTCTGTAACATTAATGTAGTTCAGTAAAACAAGTGAAGTACTGAATCGGAAACAAGATCTATTCAGTGAAACATACAAAATGGAAATCACAGTCTTTACTTGACGGCATGCCATTTGAGAAGTTAATAATTATTTAAATTAATAATAGGCTAAGCTTCATACCACATTGCTACACGTTAATAATGATTAGCCGCCCAGAGTCCCTTGGGAGTTGGGCGGCATACAAATTTAATAAATAATAATAATAATAATGACAAACATGACATTTCCATTTGCCAATAGCTCCTTTTTTTTTCTTTTTCTTTTTTTTTTTAATCTAGAAGACCTGGTAAATCAATTCTGATTTGAAGTGAATTGTCAAGATGTTCCAGTTCAAATCATCAGTTTGATTCAGTGAATCAATTTTACTTGGATGCCTGAATCAATTCTCTGAGTCATTTTCTAGCTGCTAAAACTGCATGCATACATACATATATGAAAGACTTCCAAATTGATTACAATTCAGGTTAGTTGTACATGTTTGATGGTTTGAATCAAAGTGTTGCTTTGATTTGGAAATGCAGTGCATTTCAGAAATTCAATAAAATCATCTTCAAACAGAATCTCAAAATTCAATAATTGCACAACTGTTAATGGCTATTTTAGACTTTTCTTCTTTGGGTACGCTTGAAAGCTGAGCAGATATGGAATCTTTTGGAGCAAGAAAGGAATGGTGGATATCCCATCAATTAAAGAATGTCCCCTTGCTGTGAACCTTTTCTGTTGCAATGTTTACTATTTGGGACACCATACCCCCTGAGATTAGATTCACTCTGACCTTGCTGGCCTGTAACATATCTTAAAAATCTGCCTGTAGGGCAGGGAGATTGGGAGCTTTATATGGCACCCATGTCCATTCTTAGTTTATTAGATCTGTTTGTAATCTTAGCAGCGATTATAGGTTTTATATATTGGTTGTTTCTGAGTTTCATATGTAAGGTATTTTTTTATTATTGTAAGCCATCCAGAGTTGCCATGATAGGATGGGTAGCCACATACATCTCAATACATGAATAATTAAGTTCATTTTATCTCAAATGTCAAAGCTGAATTTACTCAGTTCCTTTGATCTTGCTTTAGAGGACTTAATTTGAAGCTTTTCCTTTCTCTTCATTGTCTTTCTCTGAACTTTTTTTCTTCTTCTGAATTCTTCTTAAAGTATGAATATACACTTACCGTGCGATTTAGTATCACACTAACTATAAAAGTCTCACAGAATCCCAGATATAAATAATTGGCAGCTGGAGATTCATAGGGTCTATATTCACCCTCAGTAGGTTATTCATGGCTCATTTACTTTCACTGAAGCCACAGATTCCAGTGTCAAATATATGTGGATCAGCAGAGGTCCTTGAAGAGGTGGTAACGTCTGGAAGGAGCTTCCACCTGGATCTTAATGGTGAACTGCAAATGTCCTAACTTGGTCAGAGGCAGTAGTGGGTTCTAACACCCGTTGCTACCGGTTTGCACGTGTGCCGCTTCTGCACATGCGCAGAAGCATCCCGGGCAGGTGGGCGGAGCTTCCCGCCGCCGCTACCGGTTCTAAAAACGGGCCGAACCGGGAGCAACCCACCACTGGTCAGTGGAATATACATGGATTCATCTTGTTATCCTTGATGAAGAGAAGTGGTTTTGTTGCTGTGTATTAAAGGAATGCTAAGTCATAATAAAGTGACATAGTCCACTGAAGAACTGAATAGCTTTCTTTATTAAAAAGGCAAGGAATAAATGTCGGAAACAAATTTTGAAAATGTCTGTCTGTTTATGAAATTACGGAAAACTTTTTTTTAATCATGAACTCAAATAATTTTAAATTTAATCATTGAATTTCAATTTAATTCTTACTTTGATCATTTAATTTAATTATTCATCATAAAATTTAAATTTTAAATTAAAATCAAGATTAGCTTCTTGTAAATTATTGCTTTCATTTCATGTGACTACATTCTTGGCTAGTAACTTGTAGCTTGGGCTTTCAGTCCAGCGCTTCTTGAAATTCATCTTTCATAAAATGTAGAGGATTTGATAAATTATCTTAAAATCCAGCAATACATATTATTCAGAAAAGGGGACATAGTCCCCTTTTCTGAATAATATAGTATAGTCTTAGGTGCTACTAATTAACTGTGCTGTGATGCTGCAGACCCCATTAATTTAATGAGGATCTTCACTGAAGACAAGCATAGTGAACTGGGCTGCAATCTGGCCAGTGTATCCTGTTTTGAATTCAGTCCTATTGGCTAAACAAGGTTTCATGTCCTGAAAGGCTACATAATTTTCTAGAGTTTTTTGAGGCATGCTTGGATCTTATGTGCTTGTTGCAAACACAGAATTTAGACTATGGATTGGACATTCCATCCTTCTGCTTATACAGGAGTACACAGAAAGAAGATTGGCTGGGCATTTTATGGACGCCGCTGTAAACATCTACTAGCGATGTGGTTGGTTTTTTCAATTATTAATTATTTTATACCAAGACCAATTTGTTGGAAGGGCTCTTCTAGCAGCAATGAAGCAATCTCAAATAAACGAAAACATGCAATGAAGTCCTGGCAGTCTTCTCCGGCTTGTATAATAAACATTCCCATCCTGTCTCTGGGATTTGACCAAGGTAAACTGAGTGAAGGATTAACTGACAATAGCAAAGGCTTCATTTACTGAAAAACCACATGAAGCATTCCCAAGCCCAGCATGGATAACCAAAATACTATCAACCCTGTTTACAGTGGACTCAGTCAATTTATTAGTTAGAGTGCTTCATTATGAAGAGGAGATGCTGCCAATGATAGTCTCCTAGTCAAAATAAACAGGCATAAAGTATTCCACATATACAATTTGTGGTGAACAGTTACTTTGCTATTTATTTAATAATTGACCATAAATGGAGTCAAAGTGCAAAAGGGGGAAAAAAAACCCTTTAAAAAAACCAGCACACTAAGGGCTTTTTGAAAGATTGATAAATAATGTGGAATCTCAATTAGGCTTTAGAAGGAATGCAGATATTAAAAATTTGGTCAAGAATCTAATTAGCTGGAGGTAATTAAACAGTCTCACACGGGGTCATTAATCTTTTCCACAGACCTTTGATGTTTTGCACACTGTCTTCTAGTCATTAATAAAATTCATAACACTCCTCTTTGTGGTGTTTTATCATTGTGTTTTTTTTCTCTCTCTCTAAGAGCATAGAGCAAGTGTCATTGTATCACAAGGGCCTTACTTTAGTTAATTTCTTTTTTCCCCCTCCCCTTCTTGTTTCATAGACTTAACCCTTTCTTAAATGAAAAGAAAATCAATTTAGGCCACAGGTTTGCCAGAAGTGCCTCTGATCTATATATTGAAATGTAGCATGGGTGCCTCGTTTCCAAGATGCAAGTGTGAAAAGCAAAAAACCCCAAACAGCAGCTTCCCGTTTGTGCTTTCTAAGTCTACTGTTCATTTGATTTCAATTAAAAAACAAAACATCAAAGGAAAGCTTATTTTTTTTTTGTCCTGTTCCTATTAGTCCATAATAACTTTGGGTGCAAATATAAACTGTGAGGGGAAGAAATGATAGGAAGCTACAGCGGTACATTTGTGACCTTACCTTAGAGAGGGAGGGAGGGAGAGAGGGAGGGAGGGAGGGAGGGAGGGAGAGAGAGAGAGAGAGAGAGAGAGAGAGAGACCCTATCTATCTTCGGTAAACTTACAATCCCTTTGTCTTGATGTCCAGAATAAAAAGTCATCCATTATATATACAAGAGGGAAAGCATTTTTTTTTCCTCAGAAGATTCCCAACAATTCATTACGGGAACATCGATATTTTTAACACTTAGAGTCCATTTGGGCTCCACTATAAAAAAAAAAAAACGTGGGCTGCTGATCTCAGCAGCCTGAAACCCCCCTAATTTCCTGCCCTCCAGCTGGGCTGCTTGTTAACCTGGTGACCTAAGTAAGCATGGCTGGAGACACTGACACAATTTTTTCTTTCTCTATTTCTAAGTGGCTTTTCCAGATTTGACCAGAAGAAAGGAACTATATGGAAAGCAGCCGCTTACCTTTATAAATACATATACACATGATACAGTTACTATATATGATTGTGCATTGGCACAAGTTAACTATGGTATGGATACATCCTTGTTTCTCAGTGGGCGTGTTTTAGCCACAATAATATCAACATTCACCCACTGGATTTAGAAGAAAAAGTGACATGACTCCCTTTAAATGGCCCTACACATTTGATGTTGTGATCTGTGAAATTAGAATTTCAGGAGGACAAAATTTGCCACTGTATGGCAATTAGCATGATCTAGAAACATTTGAAACTTCTAGGTGCATGCAACAAATAGATTTATTAAAATGCATCTGTTTTATTGCTAACTACCACTTTTCTGTGTGCTTTTCAAATGGAGTTGGCTCTGGAAACCAGGGGTGGGTTCCAACTTACCTCGCTGCCAGTTCGCTCCCTCCCGTGGGCACGCCTTATGGGCACGCACGCGCTTTGCGTGCGCGCGCATGCACAGTAACAAAAAATCCCCCCAAAAAATAAAAAAACAAAGCCAAAAAAAAGATGGCGACTGCATGCACAGTGCCGGAAGTCGGCTTCTGCTCATGCTCAGGAGGAAATAAAAAAT
This sequence comes from Thermophis baileyi, assembly GCA_003457575.1. Taxonomy (NCBI): domain Eukaryota; kingdom Metazoa; phylum Chordata; class Lepidosauria; order Squamata; family Dipsadidae; genus Thermophis; species Thermophis baileyi. Next base: position 646,532 of record QLTV01004265.1, on the reverse strand, counting down.
AAAAAAAAAATTCAAATAAATAAATAAATAAAAAATTCAAAAAAATTCAAAAAAAAAGATGGCGGCCCCCATGGACTAGCACCGACCGATCCGGTTCGGTGATGTCATCATGACATGACATCACCAGCGGGCCACTACTGGTTTGGGAGAACCGGTCCGAACCGGGAGGAACCCACCCCTGCTGGAAACTGCCTGGACCAGTCCCTGTTAGTTTTCTCACAAGTTTTTTTTCCAGATGTGATTTGCCATTCACTTCTTTCTAGGGCTGAAGGAGAAAGAGTGCGCCAATGTCAGCCAGCTGGGTTTCATGACTATAATGGAACTAGAACTCACAGTCTCCTGGTTTATAGCCTGGTGCCTTAACCACTACACCAATCTAGTTATCCATCAAAGAGCTTAGCTAATGTTTATTCTACAATGTCTTTACGTAGCAATTCAGAATGCCATTTGATCATTTACTTGAGTAATTCATCATCTGCATTAGATTCCATTTCATTTCTACGTCCAGTCCAGAGTGACTTGAGTCCTCTGAGATATTTTAATTTAAAAAAAAAAAAGGTTCATGAGAGTTTTTCAAATGTAAATAACTGGTTTTTGAATATATTAAAAATCCAATGTGAAACACAGCATTCAGTTGAGGAAATCAGATTAATGGGGAATACTGTGTTTGTTTGTCATTTGTTACACAGGGTTTGCAAGGCTCCCCAACAAAGTCCAGTATGACAACATTTCCAATACTAAAATGCTTATTCTTTTAAACTTCTTATGCTTTCCATGACTTATGGAACTCCTCTGAGATAACTAAGCAATTGTTACTGAGTTATGCATGACAAGACTGCCTGCAACTGGACTTACTATTACTGTCTTTCAGTCTTGAAGAGGCTTCAGAAAAAAAAAAAAAACCACAAATTTTTGAGACAATAATGTGAAAAGGGCTTTCCAGATCAGCACTTATATCACTGAAATAGCTTCAGCTCTCAAAACTGTGATCAGTTCTCCCAAGTCCTCTTAATTAAATGGATAACACTGTGTTTCTCTGCCTGTTTTAAAGGGGGCGGAGGAAGTGTTCACATACATAAAAAGAAGAATCAGATGTTTGCACAATGTAGCTCTAACCAGAATTATTTATCTTTGTTTCCTATGGGATACAAGTAGCTCATTAATTAATGCCTGATGAGTTCTAATACAAAGAGTAATGCCACTTAATATCAGCGGTGGGTTGCTCCCAGTTCGGCCCGGTTCTTAGAACCGGTAGTGGCAGCGGCAGGAGGCTCCACCCACCCACCTGGGATGCTCCGCCCACCCACCCGGGACACTTCTGCACATGCGCAGAAGCGTCGCGCATGCGAGCGTGCGCACAAACCAGTAGCAATGAGTTTTAGAACCCACTACTGCTTAATATGTACATTGTAAAGTTGTTTTCATTTTCAAAAGCACTTCCCAGTTATCAATTAAAGGCCTAAGTGTGGCTTAAAAGCCAGGGCTTGCTCAAAGAGATGGTTGGGTAGGTAGTGGACAAACTCCAAAAGATGTTCCAAAGAATGGCGTACCTCTTTGGAAAGACTATAATAGGTTTATTCTCCTTCAAAGTCCAACTTTCACTTCCATGGAGTGTCACAGGGGATATTGTGACCTAGACAGTTCTGATCTAGGAAAGGAAAGGAAAGGAAAGGAAAGGAAAGGAAAGGAAAGGAAAGGGCTTCCCCCCCTCAAGATTAGACAAAAGCCAAAACCCATGTAAATTCTATGTGTCTATGTCTGTGTGTGTGTGTGAAAATCAATATGGTGATATTGACTATGCAATTGAAACCTCACCTCTTTGTATGTTCATATAATGTCATCACATGTACAAAATGGGTGAGACTTTGCAACTGCTGTCTTGACTTTTTGCTTGCCCCTCTCCCACAGATTCCCCTGTGACATAACATGAAACCATTTACAACACTTTCTTTAGTTTCACCTCAATTTTTCTGACAAAACTGACAAATTGTCAGTCCAGTTACCTTCTCTCTGCTTCTTTCTCACAGGTTACACATAGACACACCACAACCAGTGCAACCTCCTTCTGAAAACTATATCATTGGACACTTGACATGCAACCTGGCTTATTAGCACATATTTGGTGCTTTATTAACATTTTTCAACTAGAAAAAGAAAGGATGATGACAAAGAAACATTAGGAAAATCTGTTGAGGATCCTCTTCATACTTCCTGTCTCTACTCTATATTTATAATGCCCTTTGATTATCCTGAATCATTCATTCATTCATTCATTCATTCATTCATTCATTCATTCATTCATCAGTTTATATCTCATAGACTCCAGAGATTCTAGGCAGTTTACAAAACAATAACAACAAGATGATGATGATGATGATAAGCATAAATTAAAAGTTCATTGATGAGCTTGTCTTGTTTTCATAAATATCTTAATTCCCAGACATTGTTAAGCAAAATTTCTTTATCCAGGAACGTTCTCTAGAAAAGCATACCCTCAGAGATATAGATGGCATCCTTTCTCCTAGAGTTTCTGTAATATTCCGGCGGGCCTCTAGGGGGCCGCCGAAGCAGCCTGTCTGGTCGGCAGTGATTGGTTGTTAGGTTTGACAAGCCGCATATTTAAGCGGCTGTCAGAGTGGGTTTTGTTCTGTCAGAGTTCCTCATGTTAAGAGCTGTTGTTGTTATTAAACGTTATGTGTTAGCGCTAACGTGCCTCGCCTCAGTGAATGCTTCCGCCTCGGCTCGTCCTACAGAGCAGTTTCAAAAAGCTTTGAAAGCCTATCTTTAAACCCAGGCCTGGCCTTGATGTTTTATTATTTGTTTAGGGCCCCTGTTTTGCTTTATTTTATTTTACTGGGCATAAAATTATTTTAGGCATCTGATTAGTTCTCCATCTCATTTGATTTTTTTTTATCTGATTTTTTCTCTACTTTTGTATACAGGTAGTCCTAGACTTACAACTACCACTGAGCCCAATATTTCTGTTGCTAAGTGAGGCAGTAGTTAAGTGAGTTGTGCCTCATTTTAAGACCTTTTTTGCCACAGTGAATCACTGCTGTTGAGTGAACCATGTGCTTGTTAGGAAAATCTGGCCTCTCCCGTTGATGTTGCTCGTTAGAAGCCAACTGGGAAGCTTACAGATGGGGATCACGTGATCCCAGGACAGTGCAACTGTTATAAATTCATGCCGGTTGCTAAGCATCAACATTTTTCATCAGATGACCATGTAGATACGGCAGTGGTCATAAGTGTGAAAAGCAGTCATAAGTCCTTTTTTTTCTCGGTGCTGTTGTAACTTTGAATCAGGGGTGAAATCCAGCAGGTTCTGACAGGTTCTGGAGAACCGGTAGCAGACATTTTGAGTAGTTCGTAGAACCGGCAAATACCACCTCTGGCTGGCCCCAGAGTGGGGAGGGAATGGAGATTTTGCAGTATCCTTCCCCCAGGAGTGGGGAGGGAATGGAGATTTTGCAGTATCCTTCCCCCAGGAGTGGGGAGGCAATGGGGATTTTGCAGTATCCTTCCCCTGGAGTGGGGTGGGAATGGAGATTTTGCAGTATCCTTCCCCTGCCACGCCCACCAAGCCACGCCCACCAAGCCACACCACGCCCACCAAGCCATGCCCACAGGACCGGTAGTAAAAAAAAGTTGGATTTCACCACTGCTTTGAATAGTCACTAAATGAGGGTTGAGGACTACCTGTACTGTCCAGAGTGCATTAGAATTCGGTGGCTAATAAATTCTAAATAAATAAACTGCAGAATGGATTCTGAAGATTTCAGCCCTGCTGGAGCCACATGACACCCAAAAGGTTCAACACCTGAGTGTTCCAGATAACCCACCTCTTGCCAATTGTGTTCAGCTTCCTGCAGACATTACCCTTCCCCTATGGTTGATGGTAGGAGAAAGGTCACTTGTATATGATACAAGGCTCTCCCAGTAGATATTTGCAGTCAATGTGCAATGTCTACAAAGATCCAAAATCATCTGAATAACATTTGGCCAAGACTGGAACTTTAATAGACAATCATCTCCTCAGCATTGCAGCTGTCATCGTGCTTGAAGAAGCTTTCTCTCTTGCTTGCTGATTTTCTAATCAGATTAGGATGCATAACCTGCTGAGAAACCGGGATGTTAGGATGATCAGTGAGAAATGATTAGTGAATTTCTATGCTTTAGTTCTTAAGGGGCCACAGCAGCTAATAGATAAACTGCAATCCATTACTTCTTTTCAAAACATTTCGGCTACTTCTGGTAGCATGAAGCTGATGGAGGAGGTTAACAGCACACCTGGAGCTAGTGTGCTATCAAACATGCTGACAACACCAACTCTAAGATTCATCAAAATTTTAAGATCTTTCCTAGATGGAAGTATTTGATATTATTATGGTTGGTTGTATAATAAGCCAGATGTTTACTAGATGTGTGATTTTTCTCTATTTCTCTAGTCCTTGCCAAGGGCCTGGGATATGGAAATGTCGACATTTAATAATATTAAAAATATTGTCACAAAATGCAAAATGTCCCAAGTACAGCTGCATTTTCTAATTGACAATGATTTTGTCATTGCCAATGGTGTTTAAGTCCAGGTGTTTTGGAATTGCACCCAAGATGCCTATTACCCTAACCCTAGATTCATTTTCATTTGCAATGGGAATTTCCCATTTATTTTAATTTGGGTCCAAACAACTCTGAACTAAAAGCTGTCAATGTCTCTTTGCTCAGAAAAATGCTAAGAATCTATCCCTAGCATTAGTTTTTGGCTATGACTCCAAGTAGACCTAGACCAGGGGTGGGGAAAGATGGCTCTTTTATGACTTGTGGACTTCAACTCCAAGAATTCCTGAGCTAGCATAATTGGCTCAGGAATTCTGGGAGTTGAAGTCCACAAGTCATAAAAGAGCCATCTTTCCCCACCCATGACCTAGACCTAGCTCTAACCCTAATCCTAAACCTAAGTCTGGGTTCATTTTGATTGGTAATGGGATTCTCACATGTATTTTACTTTGGTCAAGAAACAACCCTGAATGAAAAACTGTTGACATCTCTGCTTTGAAAACCAAAAAGACCCCTAACCCTAACCCTAACCCTAACCCTAACCCTACCATTAGCTTTTGGCCATGACTCCAAGTAGACCAAACCCTATTTCATTGGCAATAGGATTTTCCCATGTATTTTACTGAGGTCCAAAAAAGACTTCCAATGAAAAGTTGTCAATGTCACTTTACGTTACGAACATATACCCAGCATTAGTTTTTGATGATGACTCCAAGTAGACCTATCCCTGATCCTAACCCTAACCTGACCCTAACTCTAACCCTAGATTCATTGTCATTTTTCAATGTGAGATTCACATGGATTTTACTGTGGTCTGCAAACAACTGCAAACAAAAAACTGTCAACATCACATTCGTTAGGAAACCTCTAAGAATTTATCCCTAGCACTAGTTTTAGGTCATGACTCCAAGTAGACTCAACCCTAACCCTAACCCAAATGCTAGATCCATTTTCATTGGTGATGGGATTTTTTCATGTATTTTATTCTGGTCCACAAACAACTCCCAACGAAAAGCTGCCAACGTTGCATTCCTTAGGAAACCTCTAAGAATCTACCTATAGCATTAATTTTTGACCATGATTCCAAGAAGACCCAATTCTAACATAATGGGAACCCTAATACTAGATCCATTTTTATTGGCAATAGGATTTCCCCATGTATTTTACTGTGGTCTTCCAACAAAAGGACTTCCAACAAAAAGTTGTCAATGTCACTTTCTTTTGAAAACCGCTAAGAATGTATCCCCAACATTAGTTTTTGGCCATGACTTCAAGTACACCTAACCCTAACCCTAACCTAACCCTTACCGTAGATTCATTGTCATTTTTCAGTGAGAGTTTCCCATATATTTTGCTATGGTCGCCAAACAACTGAGAACGAAAAGCTCTCAAAGTCTCGTTGCTTACAAAACCTCTTAGAATCTATCCCTAGCACTAGTTTTTGACCATGACTCCAAGTAGACCTAGCCCTAACCATAACCATAACCTTAACTCTAGATTCTGACAGGGTTCCAAGTAACACCCCCAACCAAGTAAGACTCTGAGGCAGGCAGTTCCTCAAAGATCCATTTTATTAGAGATGTCATATTGGCACATCTGGGAAAACCCGAATCTGAGAGTTCCCAGGCTTTCCCCACCCAAAGGAAAGTCAAAGTCCCATCCCCTGCACCCACATGTCCATCACATGGTCCAATCAATCCACCGTCCCAACTGGAGATGCCACCCAGTCACGTCTCTCCAGGTGCAGGCTGAACGTCCTTGACTCTCAGAGAAAAGAATGTTGTTATGGCTAAATAATTCTACCAACTCCATGCAAACCTCCTCCCACTTTCCCACAGCACTAAGTGTGGCAGCCCTGAAGATCCAAAAAGAAAAGATGGCCTCCAGGGCTGACAGATTCATTTTCATTAGCAATGGAATTTTCCCATGAATTTTACTCTGGTCCACAAACAACTTTCAACGTCAATGTCAGTTTCCTTAATAAACCAATACGAATGTATACCCAACATTAGTTTTTGGCCATGACTCCAAGTAGACCTAACCCTAACCAGTGGTGGGATTCAAAATTTTTTTACTACCGGTTTTGTGGGCGTGGCTTGGTGGGCATGGTGTGGCTTGATGGGCGTGGCAGGGGAAGGATACTGTAAAATCTCCGTTCCCACCCCACTCCAGGGGAAGGATACTGTGAAATCTCCATTCCCTCCCCACTCCAGGGGAAGGTTACTGCAAAATCCCCATTTCCTCCCGTTCAGCTGGGACTCGGGAGGCAGAGAATAGATGGGGGTGGGGCCAGTCAGATGTGGTATTTACCGGTTCTCCGAATGACTCAAAATTTCTGCTACTGGTTCTCCAGAACTGGTCAGAACCTGCTGAATACCACCTCTGACCCTAACTCTAACTGAACTCCAACCGTAACCTTAGGTTCATTGTCATATTTCAGTGGGAGTTTCCCAATGTATTTTACCATGGCCCACAAACAACTGAGAACAAAAAGCTGTCAACATCTTTTTGCTTAGAAAACCTCTTAGAATCTATCCCTAGCACTAGTTTTTGGCCATGACTCCAAGTGGACCTAATCCTTACCCTAACCCTAACCTTAACTCTAGATTCATTTTTATTGGCAATGGAATTTTCCTATGTATTTTACTCTGGTCCACAAACAACCCCAAACTAAAAGCTGTCAAAGTCTCTTTGCTTAGAAAATCATTTATAATCCATTCCCAATATTAGTTTTTGGCCATGACTCCAAATAGACCTAACCCTAACTGTAATCCTTATCCTAATCCTAACTCTAACCCTAACTCTAACCCTAAATTCATTTTCATTGGCAATGAGATTTTCTTGTGTATTTTACTCTGATTCACAAACAACTCTGAACTAAAAGCTGTCAATGTTGCATTCCTTAGAAATTCTCTAAGAATCTTTCCCTAATATTTGTTTCTGGCCGCGACTCCAAGTCAACTTATCTGTAACCTTAACCTTAACTCTGAGCCTAGGTTCATTTTCATTTTTCAATGGGATTTTCCCATGTATTTTAGTGTGGTCCACTAACAACTCTGAACGAAAAGCTATCAACGTCACATTCCTTAGAAAACCTATTAGAATCTCTCTCTAGTTCTAGTTTTTGACCATGACCCCCAGTAGACCTATCCCTAACCCTTAGAGTTATGCTGGCTTCCCTTACCACTGATTCTCCCTGGCTTTTCTCTACAGTCTGAGCCACTTCTAGGATTCAATTTCTTTGCCACACATAAACCTTTGTAGTTCTTCCTTCCTTCTTCCTTCTTTAACTATCTAGTATACTTACAACCTTCCATGCCCAGGTATGCTTCTTGGTAAATTGAGTATAATACTCATGTATGATATACTATATACTGTTATATAATAATAATTGTCTTTTGAATCTCAACATTATTTTGTAATTGCTTGGCATGCATGCTGCAAAAGGTATTTAACAAATTGTTTAAGGTAGGGGATATACACTATTGTGCAGTCTTTTCATCAATTTGTATCTCATGTCAATAATTCTTACCAGAAAAAAAAAATACTAATGGTTTTCCTCTTTCTTCACGCAAAATGAAAGTAGAAACCAAATTCCAAGTAATGGTTGCTTTCAATTTCCTTTATAAATGTAGTTATAAAAAGTGGACTAAAGAGGGCAGGAGATACACTTTGGAAATAAAGTGCGAGTCAATGAATAATCAAGCTCTATGAGGAAACAATAATGTACATTGCAATGTATGATAAAATGATTTATTTTCAATAAAAATCTGTAAAACTGTTTTAGTTACTTTGACATCTTGATTAACTGAGTTTCAAAGATATCTGTATGTGTTGAACCTTCTTCAGGCTGATTGTTTCTAATATTTTATTGCATCTGGTACTGAATATGTATGCATTAAAAAAAATTCACTACTGGAATCTTACTGGATTTGTCAGGGACAAAGTAGATTAATTTTAGGTCTCAACCAGGGAACATTTCTCTGACAGTAAATGAAATCCAGGGTCCTTCACTGTTCACTTTCCACTCTCTATCTTATTTCTTCTTAGGTATGATTAGATAGCGATAGGGAAAGAAAGAAAAATCATTTTTCTCAAATATCATCACATTTTTAAAAATAGAACAAAATAGAAAATAAACTAAATAAACTCTACCAGAGAAAGTTTCTTTGGCAAAAATGCAAATATTTTGTTTTTTAATGGAAGAATGAGGGAAGGAAAAGAATAGTTAATGACATTCCATGCTAAATTAATACAGAATCTTCTTCCTTTCTGATCTTATAATAGGGAAAAAAAGAATGTTGTTTAAGAATGTCTGTTTCTTCCAAAACTTTGTAATTAATGTGAATACTAATAATACTATTCATCAGAAACATATCCAGTATTTACAAATAGTAACTTTTTTCCTTACCATCTATACACTATATTGGTCTTTCACTTAACTGATTGTTGTTTTAAAAATCTGTCCCTTAGAACTACTTATGTATACTTCTCATAAGAGAAGGCACCATATTATCTGGAACTACATTTAAATATATTTTTGATCTGTTTGTATTCTAATTCAACACATATGAATAAGGAAACTTTGGATCATAGTTGAAGCTTACCTTTGTGCATAATAATGCTGCTATGGCCACATGATCTACATCAGGGGTGTCAAACTCGCGTCGTCACGGCAGCCTCACATGACGTATTGGGACTTTTTTCCCCTTCCCTAAACCGGGCGGGGGCGGGGCCAGCACATGACGCATCCGGCCCGCAGGCCACAAATTTATCATCCCTGATCTACATTTTCAATGTTCCATGACAGTTTCCCAGCCAGTCTCACAATCCCTCCCTCCCTCCCCCACCCAGCCACAAGGAATTGACTCATTATGTGACTTTTAAAGGAACAACTTTAAGGAGCATTAAGAAAGGTCATATAACCTTATGTGCTCTTTCTGTGGCAGACACACATGCACATGTATTTATATCACATCTTCGTTCAGGAACCCAAGGTTCATACATAGTGCTCCATCCTCTTATATTTCTTCACAGCAATCCTGTGAGTAGGTTGGGGTGAAAGTCACCAAGTGAGCTGCAGGGGGAGTACAAAGTGGATCTCTGGTGTCATTCCAATACATTAGCCACTATACCTTAATCCTTGCCAATCCTGATTCATTTTTCAAGTACTTCCTACTCTGAAGCTGAGTGTAGACTGACTCCCCCTTCCTTGGCTGCTGGAGATCAGACAGACCATTCAAGGTCAAGAGATGACACCAAACATTGTCAGGATGCAGGAAGGAGGAAAGATGAATAGACAAGAGATTGAAATGGCTGCATGTCTCCAGAATCACATGGAAATTTACAGAATGAGGAGACAAGAAAAAATGGAGAAGGGAAGGGAACATCAATCTGAGAATATGGAAAACATTAACTATGTGACAATACCACCTTCAACAACAAGACCTCAACAGAGAAAGAGTGAGGCAAATGCACAACTTGCACAACGTAATATTTCTGCTGATTTGGTGCCATGGCCAAAGTCTGCCATCACTGTCATGCTGATGATGATGACAAATGATGACAATCAGGAATTATTGCATGAAGTGCACAATTATGGAAGAATATATAGATTTCAACTACTCAACATCTGACCATCCTGCAGAACTGTTCTCAAAAGAACTCTACCTTGTTTCTTCACAACGAAATGATTAGAAGTATGAATTATGCATATATTATTAGATTCTTCTCTGGTATGACAAAAGAATACAGTTTCTTCCATGCTGTATGTCAAGGAGCTAACACTATTCATTTTCCAATAGCATATCTTGATTTCTGTTGAAATACTACCACATAAACTAAAATTGAAGATAGGACCTCCCATCATTTTAATGAGGAACGTGGACCTTCCAAGGCTTTGCAATGGAACGTGGATTGCAAAGATGATCTTGGAAGAACTCCACAAGGAACTCATTGTGACAGAGATCAACATTGGTGCATTCAAAAATGACATTGTCATTATTTCAAGGATTGTGCTTAATTTATCAGAAGGTAAAGATGCCTCTCTTCAGTGGGCATAGTTCTGAATCGAGTCAATGCGTTACTCTCATAATACATAAACGGCAAGGACATATCATGGAGAATGTGCTGATTTATTTGGAAAAACTGATATTCCAGCATGGTTTGCTGTATGTTGCTTTCAGCCAACACAAAAGAAGTGATAAGAGTATTCATAAACACTGGCAGCTCAACCACAAAAGCTGTCATCAAGTGTGTCCTTTGTTAAATGAAAAGTATCTATTGTATATTTATTTTACTGTGCATCTTTCTGGTGCATACCTACATATCCTTGCCAATCCATGCGACACCTCTTATGCACCCCACGTACCATTCTGCACTCTCTTGCTTCTTCCCCCTCCCATCAGCAGTCACTTCTTTATTTTAATTTTATTTATTTATTAGATTTGTTTGCACCTTATCTCGCCTTATCTGCCTGCTGGCCTTGGACTCTGAACTTTCTTGGCTTCTCCAGCAGAGAAGACTTTCTTTGGGCAGGGTTCCCACAAGCAAAGTAAATGGGGAACCATCAGGAATTCAAGAGAGGCTGCTAAGTGGCGTACTCCAGGTCTCTCTCTTCCTGGATGAGGGGTTAGAAAGTACAATTATCAAATTTGCAGATGTCATAAAGAGATGGGGCAATAGCAAATCCTTTACAAGTCTTTATCAAGAGTCAGAAAAATCTTGATGAGCTGGAATAACAAATAAAAACCAACACGATTAAGTTCAACATAGGCAAATGCGAAGTTCTCCATTTGGGTAAGAAAAAGTAAACACACTAGCCTAGGTTGGAGGAAATCAAGAATAGCAATAGCAATAGCACTTAGACTTATATACCGCTTTACAGTGCTTTACAGCACTCTCTAAGCGGTTCACAGAGTCAGCATATTGCCCCCAACAATCTGGGTCCTCATTTTACCCACCTCAGAAGGATGGAAGGCTGAGTCAACCTTGAGCCGGTGAGATTTGAACCGCTGAACTGCTGAACAGTCAGCTGAAGTAGCCTGCAGTACTGCACTCTAACCACTGCGCCACCTCGGCCACAGAAGTGTACATGAAAATGATCTGAACATTGTGAAGCACTGCCAAAAACCCCTCCAAAACAAACAAGAAACAAACAAATGAGCCCTCGGCTGTACTGACAGAGGTTTAGTGACAAGATCAAGAGACATCATCAGTCCTTTCTATTCTTCATTGGTCAGTTTACACATAGGATATTGAATCCAGTTCTGGTATCATATTTAAGAAAGGCTGATAAATTGGGGTATGTCTAAGGGAGATGAACAAAGATGAAAAGAGTCTTCTTGATGGAAAAAAAAACCTATGAGAAATGATTTAGAAGTACTGATATATTTTTCCATGCAGGGGAGAAGACTGCAGGGAGACAACAAGATTAGAAAATGGAGGACTCTCCTTCACCTCCAATTTAAGCAAAAGCTCGATGGTCATCTATGAAGGATGCTAAATGATCTCTAAAATCCCTTCCAAGTCTTACACTCTATGGCTCTGGTTGTGGGTGTGGAACTATTGCATGGTGCCTAGCAATTACTGTATTGCCAACGACTGAATTGAAGGCTGCTGAAAACACAGCCCACACTTTCTCCCCTCCACTGGAGCATAGATAGGACATATTTATTCTTCCTCAGCCTCTACCACCCTCTCTGATTCTCTGCCATCCTTCCAACCATAAAGCATGGCTGTTTTTCAGTGTTTTATATGAAGTTTTGCTGATGTTATAGTGACTGATTTTATACTTCTCTTAGCCACCTGGCAAATCCTTGTGGATTAGATTGTTTTTCTTTAAGAGAATAAATAAACAGCATTTGCTCGGGGTTTTTTGCTCTACAGCGATGTGATGGGAAACCCCACTCTATTCAATACAGTCCCTCCTTTAAAAAAAAAGAAGAAGCCATATGACAGATCTGAAATAACGATGCTACAGAACGATCTACCTTAATTTTTTGTCACTGCTATCTAATATTTCCTTGGCCTAAAACCTGCTCTTTGCCTCCCATGTACTGTATTTGCTGCAAGTGTGAAATTCAAAAACAAATAGAAATAAGGTTATATAATCATCTATGCGTTTAGTAGTTCTAATGCGTCATACATTATGCTTTCCCTCTTAATAAACTCCTGCAATGCACAGATGATTTCACCTGAAGAGGTAGATTACATTTTGAGGAATTGAGCAAGTTGTTGATCTAACATGATGCCACAATCTTCTTCTTCCTAGCGTATCCCCGCAGTTTTTTTTTATTTTTATTTATTTATTTATTTATTTTTGTCAAGCATATATAAGATTACAGTAAAAGTATAAACATGTATACATGAGACGGCTTTGAGACGCAGTTGCAGGGTCCGCTTTTCGTATCATTGAATGCCACTTTGCACTGTCAACTGCGTCTCTGGGGCACAGGCCCGCGGCTTGCATGTCTTTGTTGATGGTGTCTTGCCATCTCTGTTTTGGGCGCCCGTGAGGTCGCTGGCCATTGACTTCTAGTTGGTAGGCTGTCTTGGCAACAGTGGAAGGTGTTGCTCTCTGGACATGTCCATACCAGCGGAGCTGGCCTTCTCACATCTTTTCTGTAATTGATGCCACACCAAAATGCTGTCAAACGGTGTCATTTGTGATGTGATCAAGAAGGGAGATGCCCGCTAACATGATGCCACAATCTGTCTCCTCAAAGGCTTCCGGTTTTCTATTGTTGTGGCTTGCCCAAGTCCCGCGCAGCTGCTCATGGATCCAGAAGACCAAGAACCAACCATGGGGTGGCAAGAGCAGTCTGTATCTCCGGCACCTGAGTCCGAGACCGAGGAGGATGCAGGGCCAGAGGACGATAATCAACCAGGGCCTTCTGCACCTCCCCAGCAGGAGTTAAGTGATTCCAGTGAAGAGGAGGAGCCTCTGATTGATGCTAGGGCACGCAGGGCAGCTAGCCGGCAAGAGTGGCTCTGTAGGAGGAGGTCTCCTCACATGTAAACCTGCAGGCAGATGGGCCACGCCCTAAGACTATTTAAGGTTGCCTCACAATTTGCTGGATTGCTGGAAACAACGCAAGTATTTGGTCTGGCTGCTGTTTGAACTTTGGAATAACTCCAGTCCGGGCTCTCGGCCAACTCCAGCAAGGGAGGATAATTTATGGACTTAATGACCTGTTTGTAGTTTTGTATTTTGGAATCCCGGCCAAATTGTTCTGTGAGTTTCAATAAGAACCTGTAACCAACTTGCTACTAAGCTGCATTTATTAGTGGTAAAGTCTTCTTTGTTTTGGAAAACAGTGTGTGTGTGTCGTTTCCTGGGGGCTTGCCGCGCTGGGTCACAACATCTATCTCATTCTTGAGGTGCTTTCAAATCTCTTTGTGATTTCTTTGATGGTGTTTTTGAGTTGACTTTCTTACAAGAAAGTAGCAGAGAGTAATGAGTATTGTTTTCTCCCTGGTTTTCCATTACTTAGGCATCCTCCTTGCTTAAATTGGGCTACTGAAAAATGCCCCATGATCTTCTGTTGGAATTTAATGGCCAGTGAGTAGGAACATCTGTTGGAATTTTAGAATAACTAAGGAAAAAATGAGACTTCAGCATGAAGAATGAGAATTTTATCAGATTTTCTTCTTCTTTGAGGAGGAAAGGGTTCTGGACTCGAAAACAATTTCTTTTCAATTCATTGAAGAAAATTCCAAAAATGCAACAGACATTTCCTTGGCACGATGTTACATATTATAGAAAAGAGGCTTGAACCGAAGAGTGTTTTATTATTTTTTAAAGTCTTCAGACTTTTTGCATTGGCTGTTTCATTGCAACCACCGCATGTACTGTAACTTCAGGGAACTAGAGAGAGAACAACAACAAGGGGAAGGTACCAACTCTAATTAAGGAGACCCGTGTAATTACTTCAAGGAAAATTATTTTCATATCCAAATTAGAACTTGAATTATAACCTAGATTTAAAAATGAGGCTGAAGTCATAGGCAAGCTCACTTGCAAGTTAATTATATCAGAAATGTTGGGCTATTCTTTATGTAAAATTAATTTCTATAAATGCCTTGGTATAAAATATGCCCTGATTTCATTTTCAAAATCTGCTGGAGAAGTCATGTGTGAACATTCACATCCTCATTCCAAATCCATTTTGCCTTTCAGTCTGCAGGCAGTCCTTGAGTTACAACAGTTCATTCAGTGACCGTTCAAAGTTACAACGGCACTGACAAAAGTGACTTATGGCCGTTTTTCACACTTACAACCATAGCAGCATTCCTATGGTCACGTGATCAAAGTTCAAATGCTTGGCAACTGACTCATATTTATGACGGTTCCAGTATTTTTTTTGGGGGGGGGGTGTCACGTGATCCCCCTTTGCGAATAGTCCTCGACCTACAATCAATCATTTAGTGACCATTCAAAGTTACTTGAAAAAGTGACTTATAACGGCTTTCCACACTTATGACCGTGGCAGCATCCAGATGGTTCTGTGATCAAAATTTAGATGCTTGGCAACTGACTTGTATTTATGACGGCTGCAGTGTCACATGACCCCACTTTGTGACCTTCTGACAAGCCAAGTCAACGGGGAAGCCAGATTCATTTAACAACCATGTTGCTAACTGAACAATTGCAGCAATTCACTTAACAATTGTGGCAAGAAAGGCTGTAAAATGGGGCAAAACTCACTTAACAAATGTCTCGCTTAGCCACAAAAAATTTTGGGCTCAATTATGGTCATAAGTCGAGGACTACTGGCACTCCCCATGTTATTTTCAGATCATTTCATGGTCCCAAGTTTACAGATAAGAAGAGCTGGTCATTTTGCAAACTGGTACATTTAATATTTTTTAAAGAAATGTATAAAAATCCCAACATCTAATGGGAATGACTTGACGTTGTTGACAGTGACATTTGAAAGTACTGTATCAAAGAAAGGGAAGCCAAAAATTATTTCCTCGTTTAGTGGAATAGCCATTTTATATACTTATACAGATAGTCCTCAACGTATGACCACACCTGAGCCCAAAATTTATGTTGCTAAGTGAAACATTTGTTAAATGAGCTTTGCCACATTTTACAACATTTCTTGCCACGGTTGTTAAGTGAATCATTGCTGTTGTTAAGTTAGTAGCATGGTTATTAAGTGAATCTGGCTTCCCCATTGACTTTGCTTGTCAGAAGGTCATAAGCGGTGATCACAGGATTCCAGGACACTGCAAAGGTCATAAGTATGAGTCAATTGCCAAGTGTCTGAATTTTGATCACCTGACCGTGGGGATGCTGCAATGGTCATAAGTTACTTTTTTCAGTGAGGTTGTAACTTGGAACAGTCACTAAATCAGAGGTGGGTTCCTACGGTTCGGACTGGCTCTATAGAACTGTTAGTAACGTGGCAGCCTGGGTCGCTGGAACCGGCAGCGACCCAGGCCTGCCACGCCCCCAAGCCGGTTCTCTCGGCGGCGGCGTAGGCGCTGTCATCTTGTTTTTTGCTTCTGCGCATGCGCAGAAGCTTTTTTTAAGTACTGCACCTGCGCGCACTCACACGCATGCGCACGCATGCACACATGCAGCGCATCCCTGAGTGAACCGGCAGTACCTGAATCCGGAACCCACCCCTGCACTAAATGAACTGTTGTAAGTCAAGGAGGTATTCTCCTCTAGATTTTGCATAAATTAAAAGTTAACATAAAGCATGCTACTGCTATAAAACACTGGTTGAAGATCCGGCTGGTTTTTAACAGTAGAGAGTCAACATTTACTTGCCATGTTCCAAATCAATAGGGAATACTATAAAACCAACATTTTTAAGAACTATATTCGTAAGAAGAGAAAAGAGAAGACAGAGCTTGCTAATGACTGTAAACAATGCTTGGCAATAAAGAATTATGGGATAGTGGAGGGTTTTGTTTTGTTTTTTTTGGTCTTTCACAACTTTCTTTTTCGTGTGACTGATTTCTTCTTCCAAGCATCTTATCCCATGGTTTTGCTTCTCTGGAAATAATTCCCACGATGATTCTGTGAACAAGGAACAGAATCTGACCCTGGCATTCATTTTTATCTTTTTGGTAAGTAAACAAAATACTTGGAGATGAGATGAATTATTTGCTTTGGGGTGAACCTATGAGCTCATATTGTGTGTGCGCGCGTGTGTGTTTGTCTCCACTCTGCTTGTGAAATCTTATGCATTTGTTCTTTATTTTTACAATATGTTGAGCAGAGTGAGGGTGGAGGTTAGAGAGGAAAAAACATCACATCCTTAAATTTGTCCCGTGGGAGTCTTCCATGAGCCCAAAGGAATGTATGGAATGAAATTTGATTGTCGGTGGTTGTAAGGCTGTGTTTGTCTGTCCCTTTTATTTTGATAGAACCAGGATACTTTATTTATGAAGTCTCCTTTCACTTCAGGGTTTCATATATCTGGGTGAGCAATGGTTAATTAATTTTGTTCTTGGACACGTAAATGGGTTTTGGAGTTTGTAAAGTCATGATCCCTCTTCTTTTCTGTTACAAACATCTTTATCGTAGCCCCATAGATCCAGGATTGGCCTACGTGAAGACAGGAAGGGAAAAGTCTGAATACCTTGTTTCCCTTCTTGAATGGTAGCAGCTAATCTGCCTGTCAGAAGGAACACATTATATGGGGTTCAGCAATTCATCTCTCTGGTTTCTACTCCTTATCTCGCAGCCCTCTTGATTTCAAGGCATTTTTCTTCCCTCATTCCTGCACCTTCAGCTAAGCCCTACGGCCATGCAATGCTTCAGATGGAAAGGGGGAAAGGAGCTTCATTGGGCAGAATGGTTCTTTGCACCAACAACTAATGCACCAACTGTGCCCTTTCCTGGACAAGGAAGTCATCGAGACTCTCACTCATATCTTTGTTGCCTCACAAATGGATTACTGTAATGTACTCTACATGAAGTTGTCCTTGAAGACTATTCAGAAGTACAGCTAATCCAGGATGTGGCAATACAGGCAGGGTTGGACATGCTTTGTTGTGTGCATATGACCCTTCCTACTTCATGAGCTGCACTGCTTATTAGCTGGGTGTAATTCAAGACACTGTTTTTTGAAGTAAAGTATTTGACAGTATAGAGCAGGGGTGTCAAACTCAAGGCCCACGGGCCAGATCCGGGCCATGGGGTGCTTGAATCTGACCCATGGGGCTGAGCTGGAAATAGCAAAGGATTGGCCTGAGGTGCCTCAGCTGCGCTGTGCCCATTTTCGGCCTGGACGGTCTCCTGCAGCACTTTGCCGGCCAAAATGGGGCATGGGGGAGGGTCTCCCCCACACCCATTTTGGCCAGCAGGGTGCTGCAGGAGGCGTCCATTCTGTCTTCCCTACTGGCTGGCCCGTGGGGAACTACAATGCTGATCTGGCCCTTGAAGAAATCCAATTTGACACCCCTGGTATAGAGGCTGGAGAAACTATCCGTTCCCATATCTATCTGCCATTGGGAAGAGTGGGCAGGCTCTGGGTCCCATTGATTAAGCAGAGGTGCTACTATACAGCATATTTGTTTGTCCCAAATCACCATAGACAACATATTTAAATTGTTAACACAATCAATCAAGAACAGTCAATCTCTAAATTGTATAAGCAATTTATTGTTTATAAATTGTATAAACAATTTAGAGATTGACTAACTTCGTCTTGTTGTCCTCTGTCCACTTGTTGGGCCGAGGAAGTGTACCCTCTGGAATAAAATCCCTCCTCGAGATCCATACAGCTCCCACCTAGGATGGCATTAAAAATTTGGAAAATCTCCCACGTTCCAGGGCAAAGTGAAGGTTGAGTCCTTGTTGAATGGGCTTTCCTTGGTTGTATGTTGTTTTGGAGACCATGCATGATTCTTTTTTTGTGTTTTTTAAAAACATTTAATTGTCAACTCCTCAGATTTGCTAGAAGTTAGTCAATCTCTAAATTGTATAAACAATTTAGAGATTGACTGTTCTTGATTGATTGTGTTAACAATTTAAGCATGTTGTCTATGGTGATTTGGGACAAACAAATATGCTGTATAGTAGCACCTCTGCAGTTATATTTAGTGATATTTCTCCATCCTGGGCCATTGGAGTGATGCCCTAGAAGTCCTGTCTCAATGCTTGGAGGTTGTGGAGCTGTGGATGGGGGAAAATAGGCTTAGCCCTAATATGATCAAGTGCCTTTGGGTTTAGAAATCTCTGGTTCTGGGGAATTAAAATATTTTGTTCTGGATGGGGTTGCACTGCTCCAGACAGATCCTTGGCACTATTTGAGGGTCAGACTCATAGCTCCAGTCTGAGTGGCAGCTATGGCCAAGAGGACCTTTGCACAGCTTCATGTTGTGTGTCAATTGTAACTGTTCCTGAACCAGGAGGCTCTGCTCACAGTTACTCATACCTTAGTCACATCCTGCTTGGATTACTGAGATACACTTTATCTGGGGCTGACCTTGAAAAGTATTTGGAAGCTTCAGGTGGTGGAAAATGGGGCAGCATTTTCATGGCTTGGGGCCAGGTAACCTACAGGGTCATTTTTTTTGCCTGATGGTATCTACCCAGCCTGTTAAATCTGTCAGGAGACGCTTGTGTCCAAGTTCTGTCCACAGTTGAGTTTCATCTGGCAGGACCCAGAAAGACAGCCTTTTCTATCATAGTTCCCCCTTACCTCTGGAACATCATCTACAAAGAGATTAGCCTGGCCCCCAACTCTGCTGGCTTTTCACAAGACCTTCAAGCAGGGGTGAAATGCTCCCAGTTTGCTCGTGCCTGTCGGTCGCCGTAAAGCCGGTTGCCAAGGTAGCGCGAGGCTCCGCCCACCTGCCCGGATGCCGCCATTTGGGTTCTTTTACCCTCTGCGCATGCATAAAGCATTCTGTGCATGCGCAGAGGGTAAAAGAACCCAAACGCCGGCGTCCGGGTGGGTGGGCGGAGCCTCGCGCTACCTTGGCAACCGGCTCTATGGCGACTGACAGGCACGAGCGAACCGGGAGCATTTCACCCCTGCCTTCAAGATCAGTTTTTTTCCTCTGAGCCTAGTAAGATTGTTGAGCCTGGTTCTTGGCTATATTGACTATGGATGCCTGTTATTTATTGTTGCTCAGCTGCCATTTTAGGTTATTTATATTTTTATCTTACTGTTTTTATTTCTCTTTTTTCCTTGATAGCCAGCAGAGTCAGGTATATGAGAAGAGTGGCCATACAAATTTAATAAATAAATTAAAAACTATTCTCTAAAGTTTGGTCTAGTGGTTAGGGCACCAGGCTAGAAAACAAGTGACCATGAGACCATAAGTCCCGCCTAGCCATGAAAGCCAGTTAGGTGATCTGGGCCCTTCACTCTGTCTTAGCCCATCCCATCTCACAGGGTTGTTGTTGTGCGGGAAATAGAAGGAGGAAGGTGTGTTGGATATGTTTGCCACCTTGAGTTATTTTAAAAAATAATGAAGGTGGGATATGAATAAATAAATTCCTTTTCTGAGATCATGCTGTATCTGCACAACACAGTCATGTGATCCTGCTAAAGATTCAGTTGCTTTAAAGAGTTCAAGACAGGTGTTAGATGAGCCATCCCTAGGCTCTCTGAATTGCTACATACTGCAGCTCAACTAAGCCCTTTAGAAGTGTTTATCCAAACTTTGCTTTCTCGGTGACTGCATCATTCCTCAGAGATTACAGAAATAGTAGCAGTTGAAATGTAAAAGATCAGGAATAAATATCCCAATGAGTCAAAATATCATATGGGACAGTAGTGTGGGACAGTAGTGGGTTCTAAATGCCGTTGCTACCGGTTCGCGCGTGCGACTCTTCTGCGCATGCGCAGAAGCGTCCCGTGTGGGTGGGTGGAGCCTCCCACCGCCGCTGCTACCGGTTCACAGAACTGGGCCGAACCGGGAGCAACCCACCGCTGTAGGGGGAGGTCTAACCCAAACAAACCCAAAGACCAAAGTTCCACAAAGGTTAAAAATTTATTCTTCTTTTAATATAATAAAAATAAAAAGAAGATAAATAATATTTACACATTGTCAGTGGCTTTCTTGAATTCCAATTCTGCTCTCATTCTGCAGCCTTCAAAATCCTTTAAGTGCCCATTTACTGGTTAGCCTCACTAAAGAGTCAGATTGTATGCAAATGGATACTATTTATGCTTCCATATTTATACATTCTTAGTAAATCATCTGGTTAGGACATTTGCTCTCTTTGATTTTTCATGTTTTGACATTCATCAAGAATCTGACCAATCACTAAACATGCTCGTCTTATAACAGCAAGTCAGGATAAATGAAGAAATGATGTTTTACAATGTATAGTTTTGTGATATTTAAATAAATGCATATTTCATATCCCAGGAGATGGAGCGAAACTGCTATTGTCTTGTTTTCTTTTGCAGCAAAGCACTTCTGCTTTAACAGGTACAATCAATACGAGCACCTCCCTTGGTGTCTATCAGGCTTTTGCTTTACCTAAATACCCATCATGCTCTTTCCTTTGGGGGTAAGCAATGTTAGGGAGAACCCAGAAAAGGTATTAGAAATTGAAAACCAAAGAATTTAAGGTCATGAAACAAGGAGTATAGTGGTAAAAGGTACCCCCCATACCTATACACATGTAAACTGTATTCACTACCGGTAGTAAACCTCTGAGATGTCACCCACCTCTTAAAGTGCCCTTGTAAGAAAACATTCAAAGGAAGCTGAACTGACCCTGAGTGGTGATGGAGAAGATTCAGTCAGATACCTGGGACCCAACAGACAAAAGTGTTGATATTTACTGACCATATCTCAGAAATAGTATGGCTACTATGGTAAGGTAAAGGTTCCCCCGCACATGCGTGCTAGTCATTTCCGGCTCTAGGGGGCGGTGCTCATCTCAGTTTCAAAGCCGAAGAGCCAGCGCTGTCCGAAGACGTCTCCGTGGTCATGTGGCCGGCATGACTAAACGCCGAAGGCACATGGAGCGCTGTTACCTTCCCACCAAAGTGGTCCCTACTTTTCTACTTGCAGTTTTTACATGCTTTCAAACTGCTAGGTTGGCAGAAGCTGGGACAAGTAATGAGAGCTCACTCCGTTACACGGTGCTAGGGATTCGAACCGCTGAACTGCCGACCTTCTGATCGACAAGCTCAGCGTCTTAGCCACTGAGCCACTGCGTCCCTTGCTACTATGGTAGGAACAGATAAATAATAACAAGGTGGCACAGATGGTTTTATCTCAAACATTTTGATATCACGCTGTGATTTTCGTTGTGTCTACTTTTTTTCTCTGTGTTAAGCCTTTGCCTTTCTTTGCCTTGAATTGCAGTGAGCCAAAGATACATAAGCCCTGGTGCTGCTTTTGTTCTGGCTGCTCAGTTAGGTATCACAATTTTGTTTGTTGGGGGGGGGGGTTCAGAATATGCTGTATAAAATTATGTTGTATCTTTACAAGTTGATTTGTGATTGGTTGCTTCACATAAGTCTGATTTTGTCTACAACAGGGGGGAAAAACCCGACAATTAAATCTACTATGAACCAATATGGTTCACTATATTTCTCCTTATCTTTCTCTCCCTATGAACCATCCTTGATTTTGCAACCATACATTATATAGTGTCTTTTATTCTTAAAACTTTCACCTCTGCCTTTTTGAGGATCTGTTCAACTAGTCTTCTCACACTTCCCCTTCTTTTCAATCAGTTCATTCTTCCTTTATTTATTCTGTTTTAACTAGTTGGGTTTAAAGACTCTTTCAATTAAATAAGAATAACAGGTAGGACCTTAACTTTTTCAAGTAAAATCTACATAGATAGATAGATAGATAGATAGATAGATAGATAGATAGATAGATAGATAGATAGACAGACAGACAGACAGACACACACACACACACACACTTACATCCTTGTTTATTCATTTGATGTATGAGGGGGAAATAATTGGCTTAAGAGGAACAGGAGCCTTGTTCTTTGCTAATATTCTCTGCTTTTCTGTCTCAGCCTCTGTGTCAATCAGAAAGAAGGAACACCATTCAAAAGAATGGATGGTTTTGAAATAAAACAAATCTCTCCCTCCCTCCCTCCCTCCTCTATCTCTTGCATACTATTTTGCAAAATTCTGGAAAGTGAGGATTTTGTTCTTTATCACTCTTCCATGTTTTTCTACAAAGAACATAAACTCTAAAATCAATGTGTGTCTAACATTTTTGAAGGACCAATTTTTAACAATTGTTTTATATTTTGTTGACTTCTTTGAGATTAATTGTTCCTTTTTGCCCCTCCAGAGTTTATTACCATCAGCATAACAACAAGGACCTCAATATATGGGCCTGGCTTTAAGGGGTCTAATAAAATGGCAGAAAAAAAATGTGATTAGCAGAATAGATTGATATCACTTTCCTACCAGATTTGCAAGCTCCTTGAATCAGGCTCATTTTCTTTATTGACAACAGAAAGTAGATACCTTTAGCAGAGCAAGATAAACCCAGGAGCTACTGAATAAGTAATGAAGGCTAATGAATAATTTAATCTCAACACTAGAATACCTAAAATAAAATATATGTTTGTGAAAGTACAAGCGTTTTTGGAATTTAGTAATATGGAGAGATGGGGGTTGAATTTTGTATTTTCCAAAAATATTCATCAAAGAATTATCGTTCTCCAACAAACAATTGACCATCTTCTATAATCTCTGAAATAATGAAAATACCAGATTTGGCATGAAAAAAAAAAAAGATCAGAACTATTCTGATTATATAAACACTAAAATACAAACAATAACAAAATTGGACTAAAAAAAAAAAAAGATCAGAACTATTCTGGTAGTTCTTTTTGGGTTAAAAAGAAGTCCTTGGCTCTTGGTTCTCCAAAGACATGTATTGCATTGTTGCTGCACAGCACAGATTGAAATGCTATCAGGTATATTCACCTAAGCTACTCCATTCTCTGCAGCCCTTTTTAAAAATTGCTAGTCTTGTTAAAATATGGAAAGTGGAATGATTTAGCTGCATCAGCATAGTTTTGGTATATGGATCTATTAACACATTTTTTTACTTTTATTTATATCCCGCCTTTATTATTTTTATAAACAATTCAAAGTGGCAAACATATTTAATACTCCTTCCTCCTTCTATTTCCCCCACAACTCTATGAGGTGAATTGGGGGAGAGAGGGGGGGAGGGAGGGAGGGAGGGAGAGACAGAGAAACAGAGAGACAGAGAGAGGGAGATGTTTTAAAATTTTAAAAGAATGACTGTCCAAGGTCACCCAGTCAGTTTTCATGCCTAAGGCATGACTGGAACTCCTGAAACCTGGTTTCTAGCCTGGTGCCTTAACCAATAAACCAACCTGGCCCAATTAGATTTCTCTGGGCATATGAAAAGTGCTTCCCCCACTCTATCTTTACTCCCCCTCAACAACCAACCCAAGGATTATTGCCTCATGTAATTAGAGACAGGTATCATTTCCTACATTCTTATAATGGCAAAAAAGATATTGGGATCATGACCAAGCTGGGTACACCTTTGGCTGGACAGAATCTGAAGGGAGCTGGACTATGATGAGATCTTGCCCAGAACAACACCTAACCCTAACCCTGATCTTTTAAGCCTCTGAACTAAATTGATAACATGAATGAATTAAAGATAGTTCTTCTAGTTGGAAGTTAACTCACCCAAAAGGTTTGATTTAAAAAGGGAGGGAAGCCAGGAATTACCCAAGTCACTTTTGGCAGCTGGAAAATTTGCCTTTCTGCATGGATTCTTTTTCAAGGCTAGCCTGGAAAAAGCCAGCTCCATGAGTTGGAACTTCTTTTCCACCTTAGCTGTAAAAATGGCTGCGTCCCTTCTTCAGTGACTGGAAATTACCTATTTTTTTTTCTTAATTCCATTCATAGGAATAGCAGTTGCTCAATCTCCTGGAAGAGACTGGCATTCCCATTGCAGTTACAAGCCACGGCAGTGTGCATGTCTCCCTGAGAAATACCACAAGGAAACTCAGCTTATTTTGCTTAGGAATTTGCTTAGAATTTTGGAGAAGAAATAGGTTGACAAGGGTGGCCCAACTTCTCTGCAGCCACAGTGAAAAGAGCCAGGAGATCCTGTGCTCATCAATTGGATGGGAAAAGGCAGTCCCACCACAAATGGGAGATCCCTGAACTTGACCACATCATCTCCTCCTCCATGAACACTAAATTGTTAGCTTGTGGCGGTTCACATCAGAACACTTAAAGCCAATTTCAGGCTGTTGCAGCACAGGGTTAGCCATACAATGGAGGTAATGGCCTGGGGACATGACCCCTTCAAACTTGATTGCTGGGGAATGTTGGGCTGCAATAAGCAGGACAATACTTATCATTTCTTGATTGTGAACCTGGAATATGTTCTGATATTATCAGGCAGCAAAAAAACCTTTGAATCTTGTAAGCATAAACTAGGAGCTCTATTTACTGAAAGGATGAGAGGAAATGTGTATAGGATCGGTCTCTTTTCTTTAGGATGTATTGGATTGCCATCATAGAATGGAGTAAATGCACAGACCTAAAATGTTCCAGAATTCCAGTGTATTTGGGACACCTTCCACCAGACAGATGGCCATAATGACGTCACCAACTGCTCTTCAACTTCATTGTCATTCAGTCTCTAATCACTTTCATCTCTTTATGATCCTCTGGATTGTGCCAGGATTGGCTTCTTTTTTTAATTCTTGTAGGCTACTGCTTAGGTTATCAGTTGTGATACTTGGCCATCATGCTTTCTACTAGGCCAATTTCTGATGGTCTTCAATTTTTCCAAGTGTCATAGTCTTCTCCAATGACTATTCCCCTTTTCAAAATTGGATTATAACAGACTTCTACAGTGTGATTTACTGTACTTTTACGTTGGTGTCTTCATTTGTTTGATTTCTATAGCAGCCCATCTCTACAAATGACCCCAGATGGCATACATTCTAAGACATAAAAACAATTAAAACAGTAAAAAAACAAATATATATATGGCACCAAGTAAAACTGTTACTAGGAGGGGGTACCGGAACTTTATCTGTGGGTCCACCTCTGGTTTTAGAAGCAAATGGTATCTTTGGTCTTCAGATGATACGCAGAAATCCAAACAGGATTTCAAATGCAGGACCTAGTTTCATATAAGCAAGATCTTGGCTGACCATGATGCTCATCTTGTCTTCAGCAATAATAATGTCTACTCTGTAAGAATATGCATCCAGTTTGGGTTTTTAATGCTTTTTTTTACCCTCTTGAAATTATTATAAATGATATGAGGAACTACTATGGCATAAATCTATCTACATTCTCATCTATATGTTTTAAAAATTAATATTGTGGTTTGAGGTACTGTATATCCTCCTCACAATATATGGAGAATTAAGCAAGCAATTTCTCAAAGCAATAATGGCTTGTTTAGGGCCCCTCACATACCGAGCTAAAAAATGAATCCCATAAATTTCACCTTAACTTCTCTCTATGTATCAGGAAGGATTCTGAACACTTTGCATTTATTTACATTTGAATCCCAATAAATTTAGAGCCTGTGGAATAACTTCGTGTGCATGTATATTGCATAAATATGCATTCCTGTTTCCATATGCAGGGGAGCTCATTTACAAAACCAACAGAGACAATGAATTAATTAAGGCTGTTCAGTAAGCGAGGTAGGTTGGCTCCCACGGAAATAAAAATGACACAGAAATAAATAAATAAATAAATAAATTAAATAATTAATTGTCAATTAATTAATTGACAAAGAATTCTATATAAGCTAGCTCTTAAGACTTTATCAGCAAGAATAGAATAAGAGCAGGTTAACAACTGTTCTATATTAATATTACCAGTCAAAATAGAACTGTATTCAGTTTAAAAACAGTCATAGGTCCTACCAGCCATCAGTCTTGGGGGCCAGGTCACCAGAAGCCTGGCCACCAGAGGCCTGTTCACTGCTTCATATTCCATTCGTATCTTCATTTTGCAGTCTTGATGCTCTTGATGGATTGTGGATAAACATCTAAAGCATCTTTTCCTTCCCTTTTAGCACATAGGCAACCTGTGTGATTTCGAATCCTGAATGACCAGGATTTTTAAATTCTCGTGGAGCAGGCTGACTATCTCAGTCTTCTGCCTCAAATTCTTCGACGATTATAAAGCTGAGATGAGGATGATCATCAAAATCACTGAATACCTGATAAGGTTGGGATGGAATAGTGTACTGTACTATTTGAAGTGATCAATTTATGACATGCAAACTTTTGTAAAACTTTACAGATACTTGTTATAATCAAACCTCAACTTACTTTGTGGAGGTCTATTCCAAACAGCCCACAGATAATTAAATTTAAGGCTAATATTACCTTTTCATTTTATGACAAATCTCCAGTAAGCACAAATAGGCTAGTGTGATGGTATTTATTTATTTTATTTATTTATTTTGTCAAGTACATGTTTGATAATATACATAAGTATAACATTATTTGAATACATAAGATGGGTACAAATAAAAGGGAACATTTGGACAGGGATGGTAGGCATGGTGGTGCACTTATGCACGCCCCTTACTGACCTCTTAGGAATGGGGTGAGGTCAACAGTAGACAGTCTAAGGGTAAAGTTTTGGGGATTTGGGGATGAAACCACAGAGTCAGGTAGTGCATTCCAGGCATTGATCACTCTGTTGCTGAAGTCGTATTTCCTGCAATCGAGTTTGGAGCGGTTTACTTTGAGTTTGTATCTGTTGTGTGCTCGTGTATTGTTGTGGTTGAAGCTGAAATAGTCATTGATAGGTAGGACGTTGTAGCAGATCCTTTGATTTGCAGCTTTCTCAAACCCTTTTCTACTCTGCTGGTTTATATTTCATTTTAATGGTGAAGTGGTTTGGGCATCATTAAACAAACTCTGTCTTGAAGCCATGATAGATATATCCTCTATTAATTGATCAATTCAGCCTTAATTCATTGTTATCCTTACTATTTATTGTGTTGCTTCTTTTCTTCTAAATTCTTTAAACTATACTTCCCATCAATTCCACTTTTTCTATTTCCCCCCCTACTAATACATAATTAGAGACATACCGGTAATTTGAGATGTTATTGTATCTCAAATTCTTAACTATCTTGGTTTTGATTTCTGAAACTACTATGCTATCACATCACATATTTTGGTTTTATCGCAGGGGAGGAATTGCATTGCAACTGGGGTTGTCATAATACCTGGGCACAAATTGTATGCAAAACTATGCCTGATCCATCTTACTTTGCTAGGAACCATCATCCATTTTCTATTGTCTTCTAGACTGTGGAAAACCTTCAAAAGAGATATTTTGCAACAAGACACAAGGAACACATATGAAGCACTTGTCAACCAAAAATGCAGTCATGCCATTTACAAGACTCATGCAGCTGTTTTAGAAGTTGAATCCAAAGAAAGCTTTTCTCAACAGAACTGTCCAAGCTCTGCTTCAACACTTGTTTCACCTCCTAGAAATCTGAACATAATTTCCATCCCCAAAGCTTTTTCTGTCCTTGTTTTAAATCCTATCATGTTTAGAATATATCATATTGTATCACAATAGTTTGGTTGCACTTTCCCATTGAAATATGAGCAATATTATTTTAAATATTTTAAACAATAATCTACAGATAATTTAGGGGATAACAGGATCAGCCCTTTCATATGGAAGTGGTCTGCCTGACCTGACAAGATACAAGTTTAATGATTACCAGGATCATAATATGAAAGTGGTAAGTATCTGCAAGCATGAGTAATGGTCTGTTCCCTGCCTGATAAGTATTCAGAAATGATTGGGAAATGGGCATGGACCCCTTGGATCCTCAGAAGGGGTCTATTCTAAGGTTCATTGTTGCAATATCAAAGCAGTGTCCCAACATCTAAGGCAGCACCTGAAGGCAGAACAAGAAGCAATGGATGGAAAGTAATCAAGGAGAGAACCAACCTAGAACTAAGGAAAATTTCCTGACAGTTAGAACAATTAATCAAAAAGAACAATTTGCCTTCAGAAGTTGTGGGTGCTCCCACACTGGAGGCTTTTAAGAAGAGATTGGACAACCATTTGTCCTGAATGGTAGAAGATCTCCTGCTTAAGCTGGAGGTTGGACTAGAAGACCTCCAAGCAGAGGTGGGTTCCTCCCGGTTCGGACTGGTTCTATAGAACTGGTAGTAACTTGGCAGCCTGGGTCACTAGAACCGGCAGCGACCCAGGCCTGACACGCCCCTGAACCGGTTCATCTTGTTTTTTGCTTCTGCGCATGCGCAGAAGCTTTTTTTAAGCACTGTTCATGCGCGAAGCATGCGCGCACGTGTGGGGCACGACACTGAGCAAACCGGCAGTGAAGAAAACCAGAACCCACCCCTGCCTCCAAGGTCCCTTCCAATTCTGTTATTGTATTGCAAAATTGGACTCTAAAGTGAACATAATCAGTTGTTGATGTTTCTGTCGCATTATCCCTTACCCTTTCAGTAAATCTTGTTTTTTTTTTTTTTAAATATTTTTGATTACTAAGAGTTTCAGGTTATCCTTCTCAGCTTTGTGCAAATGGTAGTTCTACCACATGGAGCCTTTTAGCCATGTAGAGAAAACTCATAAGAAGTCATCTTCTTTTGAGACCTTCTTAGCATCTGGAAAACAAAACAAGAGCTAAGCAAAGCGATACATTATTAGGATTAAGGCAGCAACACACCCCCAAAACCAAATATGGACATACTAGAATTTGAATATAAAAATGGGAAATCTGTACTTGTTGGGAAAAGGCAAAAGAAAGAAGGAGTTTAAGGAGATACCTTAATGAATATATTATTCCTTACAGAGCTGTCATTCATATGTTGCAAAAGGAGAGACTCCAGATTTTATGTGGAGCAAGGAGAGTGGAAGAGAAGGGCTTTCAAAAGAGTTTGCACTCACTTGAATAACAGATTCCACTTGTTTACATGCAAAATACCCTAGAGGACTTCTGTCACTCAGTAACATCAAGACTGAGATGGAGGGACTATCTGTTTAACCCGGGATAAGGTCTGTTCTCATTTTCCTATGGTTTCATATCTTGCTGTTTGTGCTGTAAACACTTTGCTTCTGTTTTATGAATGGATTTGCAGTACGTTTCAATGGTGCATACTCTGACTGTAACAGAAGAGAAGGATGTAAATCTCCTTAACTACAGTCAACCCATTAAAAGACTCCAGAAACAGAGGTGTAGAGTATGTAGACTGCAGAGGAGATAATCTTGGATGTCCGTTCTCCATTTGAGCTTATGAATCTCTCAGGGTAGCATATTGTGACGAGAAATACTATTTGATGGATGTTCTTCTGAGTCATTTCCCCCCTCCCCACACCACAGGTCTGGTTCCCCAATAAGACTCCTGTAAGAACAAAACCAATCTGCTACCCTGTATATGTGGATTCATGCTCAGACAGATGTATATCATTAGTTCCCACCGTGGGAAGGAAATATTATGTGAAAGCCATACGGACTACCTATAGTTCTGCTCCATTGGAAAAATAACATGAAAAAGGAAATTTGAAAGCAAAAGGAATAAATAAGGAAGCATCCGCTGTGCAAACCCCTTAGGTATTATACCTTCCAGCATGCACCATCTGATTGACATACTTCTCCATATGTTGAGGAGGAGTAACAACTATTCCCAACTAACCAATAATTATGTCTTCTTATTTCCCTTTAATCTCCTCAGACTTCTCAGAAGATTTGAGTTTTGAGTAAATGGATATCTCTGTAATGCTTTATCTGGAGCAAGTTTTTGCAAAATGCTGTGGGTTTCTAATTCTACATTTAAACCACTATATATTAAGCTAGATGAATTGTGAACCAAATGTGCACCACAAACATATGATCTCTCTCTCTCTCTGTGTGTGTGTGTGTATATGGATATGGATATGGATATTTCTCTCCATCCATCCATCCATCCATCCATCCATCCATCTATCAATCCACATACATACATACATACATACATACATACATACACACACATCCACACACTTTCTGTGCAAAAATGTATTCTAAACAATTGCTGTAGGGTCAATAGGGGTGAACTCTTTATTTAAAAAGAGATTTTTAAAAAACTTATAATGATCCCAAATCAAATACCAAGTAGGAATCAACTAAGTTAAGGAAAAAAACAACAACACATGAGTTATTGGTTTCATAAAAGCCAGTGTGGTCTAATGGTTAAGGTGTTGGATTGGTACCAAGGAAATCCAACTCACTGGAGTGGGGGCCAGTTACTGTCTTTTTTCACTCAAGCTAATTCAGAAAATAGTTGTTGTGAGGAAAAATAAGGAAAAGAAATATATGTGATCACTGATCAATCAGCATTCTGAAATAACTGAAAGTATCAGCTTTGAAAACATTCAGCTGAATAATTAGTTTAAGTACAGTAGATCTTGATCTCTTCACCAATTTACAATCTCTTTATGCTGAATGAAAATGTATTTTCAAACCAATTCCAAACTCTTGAGAGGAATGAAGAGGCGTACTCAATTCCTTTCAACATCTTCCATCCTTAGTCCAGAGGCCTCTCCCATTGTAATTGAAAACTTGGTCAATCTGCACCCTATACACCCTATGTCATATTGAGGGAAGTTGAGAGAGGTTAATGATGTATATGATGGGAATCCTTTTGATTTTTTTAATTTTTTTTTATAAAATTTATATGCCGCCCAACTCCCGAAGGACTCTGTACCAATCTGTACCTCAGACAGATCACAGACATTTTTGTGATTTTTTTAATGACAGTGATTAATAAATCCCAGAAAGAAATTCATAAAACAAGGATGACCTTGTGACTGAAACTTTGTTAAATAGAATGTAGACAGTGGTTTAGTAGTTAAGGCACCAGGCTAGACAGCAGGAGTTCAAGTCCCACCTTAGCCATGAAAGCTAGCTGGG
Organism: Thermophis baileyi; assembly: GCA_003457575.1. Taxonomy (NCBI): domain Eukaryota; kingdom Metazoa; phylum Chordata; class Lepidosauria; order Squamata; family Dipsadidae; genus Thermophis; species Thermophis baileyi. The sequence continues at coordinate 615,080 of QLTV01004265.1, read as the reverse complement.
TGACTTTGGACCAGTTACTCTCTCTCAATAAAGGAGAATATTTGTCGTTCAGGGTTGAAATGAGGATTCCTTGGTGCTCTCTGAGAATGCTTGTTTTCTTGCAGACGTTTCATTACCCAAACTAGTGTTAGATGATGTCACCTAGTTTGGGTAATGAAACATCTGCAAGAAAACAACCAACCTCAGAGAGCATCAAAGACCCCTCATATTCTCTCTCAACCCAACCCACCTCACAGGGTTGTTGTTGTTGTGGGGAAAAGTGGAGGAAGAAGGTGTGTCAGATGTATTTGCCACCTTGAGTTATTTATAAAAATAATAAAGGTGGGATAGAAATACTTATCTAATTAATCCTCTTGCAATTGAAAAACTCCAATGCAATTAGTTACTAAAGGGGCATCTGATTAAACCAGTCAATATTTCAAATCAGATTGAGTTTATCACAGAAGTATCAGAATCTAAAACGAAACTGAGTTGCTTATGAAAAGGCATGCAAAGGCATGTGTTCCTTCTTTATCCCATCAGAAATAGCTTTCCCAATTCATTCCTACCCTCAGGCTCAGTTGCTAAGTACTTATTGTGAATTGATGCTTAATTAACTCCCCCTGCCACCATCACTCCAGTAACCACTCATTACTATAAGAATCCAGAGTTCCTGGATCTTAGTTAAATTGCCCTATGTTTAGTAAAGTAAATATTGAAAAGTTTGTTATCTTATTAACGAGTCACATCATTTGAATTGTTGCTGAAACATTATTCTGGTGATGCTAAAATACCACAATAAACGTCTGAGTGTTCCTACTGTGATAACGATTTTAATGTAGATTTGGGCAGAAAGTTTGCATCTTGCTGAAAGTCAGCAAGGTAATTAAGATGCGAGGTGAATCTTTAAGTAGGAATGGCAAACATCAGTTATAAATCTAAAAGGACAGGCAAAGTTTTTTTTCTTTCTGAGATTCATTTAGTTGTCCAAACATTTTAAGTTTGTATTAAGCTTAATTTTATTTCCTGCTATGTGAAGACCACGGATTGGTTTGCATAACACTCAGGAAGAAAATCTCATAGGGTTGGCACAATGTAAAAATGTTATTTCATTGTGGTTGACTTAGGAGATGTTTCTCTTGAATTGCCGGGCACCACAAGTTTACTTTATCTGTGCAATTACACATTTATGCTTACGCATTGATGATTAAAATATTTATATCCCACCTTTCAGCTGTGGTTTCCAAGGCAGTTCACAACATGAATTAGAAATGAATAGTACAACAAATGTAGTTAAATTAAATTAAGGCAAAAGTAAAGAATGCTGTTTAGAAGAGCCGCTTCTGATCAGAACACAAAGCTGAATCAAGAACTTAAATTATATGAAGATTTCAATGTCTTCCGTTGAATTCCAAGAGCCATCAAAGAAGACAGGGTATTTCCTCATAGAAACCATCAATAAAATAACATCAACCTTAGTTAGCCAGATTCTCAGCTTCAGAGAGATATGACATTTTGGATAGGATTGCCAGACAAATTTGTAATTTAGTATCGGAATCCAAACACTTTTATGATTTGTTTTTCAGAAGCAAACTGGTAGAAACTGAAGTTATTTAACTACCTAGCACCAGTGAGACTTGTTGCCTCCTGCCAATATTAGATAATAGGTTTCTTTTGAAACACAGCAGGTAAAGCACTTAGTCTGTCTTAGTTGATTGTGAAGATGGATAAATAGAATCAATTTGAGTTAGTATTTAAGTGAAACTAGATTGAGACACTTAAAAAGATCCTGGAAAAAGGTAACGGCAAACGATTGGCCAGGATCTGTAGTGACAAGAATTCAATTTCAGGGAGACTTTACCTTGCATGTCTTTTAAATCAAAGTTTCTAAGATGTCTACAAAGGCAGACCCAGGTAAAATGAATTGCAGTAGTTTAGGCTGGACAGGATAAAGATGTAAATGTTTGGTATACTAAAATCTCTTTTTCTAGGATAGAGAATTGCTTATCTACCAGAAACAGGTAACTATGTTTCATGGCCAATAACATATAACCTTTGAGTTGCAAATCTCAACAGATCAATTCCTAGGTCAACCAACAGTTGGCTCATTGGTATATATTTATGTATGTACTAGCTAAATACCCGTGCTCCGCTACGGAACTATGTGATCGGGCTTGATAAATCGACACTTAGAGCTTGAAAATTAATGAGTAGTTATGATCAGCCTCTCCTCTCCCCTTCTCTCCTCAGGCTTGCCCCACAGAAGCCTCTCCTCTCCTATTCCCCTTCTCTCCCTCAGGCTGGCCCCATTGATCCTGTCCTATCCCCTTCTCTCCCTCAGGCTTGCCCCACAGAGGACTATCCTATCCTATCCCCCTTCTCTCCCTCAGCCTTGCCCCACAGAAACATCTCCTATCCTATCACAAACTCTCCCTCAGGCTTGCCCCACAGAATCCTCCCCTAACCTATCCCCCTTCTCTCCCTCAGCCTTGCCCCACAGAAGCCTCCTCTATCCTATCCCCTTCTCTCCCTCAGGCTTGCCCCACAGAGGCCTCCCATATCCTCTCCCCTTCTCCCCCTCAGGCTTCCCCCC
>QLTV01004265.1:588138-610552 GCA_003457575.1 Thermophis baileyi | reverse complement strand
ACTTAACTTAACTTAACTTAACTTAACTTAACTTAACTTAACTTAACTTAACTTAACTTAACTTAGCATCTTTGTCAGCTCTGCTTAGACTGCCTAAAAGCACACCTAGATCTCAAAGAGAAAAGATATTAATGATACTTCTTCTAAATCCCTGGACACTTTTACCCAATGGCAATTAACTTCAACTTCCACAAGCCATGCAAGCTCTTCCTTTTAATATGACAAGATAAATGTGGTTTGACAAGAATGAAGAAGAGGTATGAAATGATCTAGAAATTCTTCCCCAATTTTCAGTCATAGACATGATATCTCTCTGTAGAGCTAAGATATGCTCTGAGAGCTATTGGGAAATCAAGCATTTTATGTTCCATTTAAATTTCAATCTTACCAAGCAATGTCTGAACAGGATTTCACTCAATTTCAATATTCTGTAGCCAAAACATCTTGAAATCCACCCCCTCCAAATAAATGTTGGAATAAGTACTGATTGAACCACTTTTTTTTTTAATGGTGGGGGTATATTTCACCATGAAATACCAGGCCACTCCATACTGGAAAGATGGAAGAATGAATTCTTACAAGTTGGGAAATGGTGTAAAAGAACAGCAAAGGAATCCCTAGTCTTATGTGCCATATGCATAATTGATATTGCTTAAATAATCTCTGAAACAAAGTACCTGAATAAAACAATAGAATAATGCAAAACCTTCTTCTTCTGACACTAAACCTGTATGGAATTCAGACTGATTCTGAAAAATCCAGCTAGTTGGAATAGGTTTCTATAAAATCTGTGATGTGCTGCCTTCAGCGTGATGCCCTTGACTGATACCAGTATACCAATGTATCAGATGTATGACTCACGGATATCAGCATGATCTGCTAGGGACTGCATTTATGCTATAAGCACTGCACTGTGCCAATGATCAAAACAGGGATCTGTTACTTTCATGGCCTAGAGTTATTTAAAAAGAGTGAAATGATGAAATTTGATAATTCCCCTCCTTGGTCCTTCTTTTTCCCAGGCTGGTTCTGATCCTATTACATTCTAGGTTTTTTTTTGTTTTGTTTTGTTTTTGTTTTTACAGCTAATCTGGTTCTCTTGTATTTTCTGCCAGGGCTATCGGTCAACCAAAGGGGAAGAAACCTACCTGAATAGCATTTGTAGAAAATGAAGCTGGTGTTTTCAGCCTAAATACCTTTGGATTTGCAAAGGCAGCTCGTAGACAAAGGAGGCACGCTGAGATAGATTTCTCCATTCATAATGACAGGAACGTCTCTCTCAATATTACTTAGCTAATGAAGGAATAGATCTGCTGTGACATTCCTGGGAGGCTCATTTTCTTGAGTACAGTAGTAAAAGTTAGCTGATGAATGACCTAAACTGCTTAATGCTTCTACTTATAACTCCTGAGCAGCAAGGCGTATCTTAGAGAGTACTGGAGGAGCTATCCTCAGGAGACCCCAGTGTCCTTGTAGGTTGTCAGAGTCAATGAGCCAGGTTTATTTCAAATGGCTCCTTAAATGAACATTTATTTTGTGCCAGTAACACGTTTTTGATTAACAGCTCCTTTTGACTAATTTGCTTCCCAAAACAGCCCAATAAAGGAGTCGTTTAAAACATAATTAAAAGCATGTTATTGCTAGTAGTTAATACTGATTAAAACGGGCATTAAGACAATTATTGTGGAAGGAAAGGAAGTACTTTGAAGTTTGTATGGAATCCATGCATGCCATTTCAGCTATACTACCATATACAGAGTTCTTGGTAGGAGTAACTTTCTCACACTACCTCTAGTTTTTTTTTATTATTATTATTAATGGTGATGATGTTATCCATTCAATCGTGTCCATCTCTTGGCACTTGTATGGGCCAGGTCTCTCTATATCTTCTGATATTGCACTACTTCTTTGAGTTGTTCTATGCTATGTAATGGCTGGCCTGTTTCCAAACTGGAAATAAAGGTAAGAGATACATACTTTGTTCTTGTTTAAAACTGTTAAGCCATTGTGTTATAAATGACTCTATCTTTGGGCTCTATCAATTTTATGAGACATTTTAGTATAACCTTAGAAGTTTTAAGTTCTCTTTGCCTCAATGACAGACTCATTAAGATCATGTCCAATTGGCTAACTGTAACCAGCTCTGGATATGAGGATATCAACATGGCATAAATATGACAAAACTTGGGGTAATGGCTGATTCACTGTGCTTACATGAAAATCACAAAAAAAAAAATGTCTTTGTGAAATGACCTAATAGGCAAATGAACTGGCAATTGTTCATGTGAGATACTATCAAAATTGATACATCCCTAAAATACACAGGTTTATTTGCATTACTTTCACTGTTCTGCTTCATCTAAACTGCACTAGAAATTTAGATGAATCTTAGAGAAAATAAATCTGAGCCAAAACTAGTTCCTTTATATTTTGTGAGTTTTTAAAAACATGCCTCTTAGTTATGTCAATGTATTAATGATTGTGAATATGATAATTTTCCCTTTTATTTTAAAGAGACTTCCTTCTTTCCTTTCCTTTCCTTTCCTTTCCTTCTTTCCTTTCCTTTCCTTTCCTTTCCTTTCCTTTCCTTTCCTTTCCTTTCCTTTCCTTTCCTTTCCTTTCCTTTCCTTCCCTTTCCCTTTCCCTTTCCCTTTCCCTTTCCCTTTCCCTTCCCCTTCCCCTTCCCTTCCCTTCCCATTCATTTCCCCAGCATTTTCCTTGGCTCCATTGGAGTTCATAATATTAAATTTATTGATACTGACAGCTCCATTAAGGTATAATATTATGAGATCATCAATGGAATCATGCATTATCCCTAGAGCTAATCATATTAAATGACATTGGACTTTCTCACTTTAAGAATAAAAGAGTGCTAATCTTCTTTCAAATAATGTAATATTTTACTATCAGGTAAACTAAATTCAAAGCTAATATAGATACTAGGCATATTGAGCACGGCCCTGATGATTAGACAGCAAATATGTGCTTTTCCACAACATTTTGCCTACCCCATCTTGAATTTAAAAACCCCGTGAAGAAAAATACTTTATGTTTTTAAGCAAGTAAATTATAAAAATTAAGGACCATTTATCAAAAAAGCTGTTTTATAGAAATCATTTTATGTTTTGTTTACACTCTTCCAAATAATGATAGAACCAGAAGGGTTGATGTTAGAGCAATTATCTGTGAACAGAAAAAAAAAATAACTTGATACAGAATAGTAAAAAATAATACTTCCAATAACATTACTAATAGTGACAATGAGTACAATATTTATATAGCAATAGCAATAGCACTTAGACTTATATACCGCTTCATAGTGCTTTACAGCCCTCTCTAAGCGGTTCACAGAATCAGCATATTGCCCCCAACAATCTGGGTCCTCATTTTACCCACCTCAGAAGGATGGAAGGCTGAGTCAACCTTGAGCCGGTGAGATTTGAACCGCCGAACTGCAGCTAGCAGTCAGCTGAAGTAGCCTGCAGTGCTGCACTCTAACCACTGCGCCACCTCGGCTCTATAATATATAATATATAATAATATATATATTATTATTCTTTGAAGATGATTTTTGAGGACTGAAGCTTTGCAAGTTGGGAGACTTCTGCTTCACTTTGTTTCTTGTCAGCGTTCCTGGCCTCTGCTGCCAATTTCTTCCTTCTGCAGAGAAAATGGAAGAGATTTGGATTTAATTTTAAGCCTAGACACAGACTGTAATTTGCTAAAAAGAAGGGCCATGCTATCAAATCCTTGCAAACAGAGAGGTTGTTATCTTTAGCACATTTGTTTGGAAATAAGTTCCCTTGGAATCCAATGAACTTAACCCAAAGAGATTTTAGAGCGGACTTACAATGTCCTTTTTCCTTTTCTTTCTGAAACAGCTTCCTTCTTTTTGTATAAATACTTCAAATCCATGATAAGGGCAACACTTAGATTACCTTTTCCCCTCTTGCTTGGTTTAAATAAAATGAACCTACTTTCTAAATAAAAGGCCCACTCCACTTACTACTTGACCATTTAAAACATATGATGAGCAATTGTAGGAATTGGGCATGTCTAATCTAACAAAGAGAAAGACTAAGGGTGACATGATAGCAACCTTCTAATATTTGAGGGGCTGCCACAAAGAAAAGGGGGATAACCTATTCTCCAAAGCACCTGAATGCAGGACAACAAGTGAAGGATGGAAATTTATCAAAGACAGATCTAGCCTAGACCTGAGGTGAAATTTCCTGATAGTGAGAACAATTAATCAGTGGAATGGCTTGCCTTCAGAAGTTGTGGGTGCTCCAACACTGGAGCTTTTTAAGAAGATATTGGACAGCCATTTGTCCTAGATGGTATAGGGTCTCCTGCTTGAGCAGAGATGGGACGAGAAGATCTCCAACTCTGCTACTATTCTGTTATTAAATAAAAGCCATTTGGAGCCATTTGGAATGTCATGCCTGTCATATTGGCTTAATCATCAGACCATTTATGATTAAGTAATGATCTAAGAAAGATCAAGGTATACTCAGAGAGACTTCTCTATGAGAATGGCAGTGAGAATTGGGCAAACCTAGTAATAGGTTTCCCTGGCAGATTGTTGTTAAATTTACCAGGTTTGGATTTCACAGTCAGGGACTACATGTAATGTTAAATTAGGATCTGGTGTTTAGATGTCCTTTGTATATAATAGTTATATACAATATAATATAACTCAGCACCCCCCAACCTTTGAGGCATTAGGGACTAGTTCAGTGGAGAGAGGTTTTTCCACAGACTGGAGGGTGTGTGGTTTCATGTGCTGCCTGCATCCCATGAATGGAGCTTTGCTTGTTAGCGCAGCCCAGTTTCTGGCATGCCGCGGCTCAGTGCCAGTCCACGGACCTGGGGTTGGGGACCCCTGGTTTAACTGCTTGCTATAATCACTGCCTCTACTGTCATATATCCTTCAGGCAGCCTTTGTAAAATCACTAGAACTGGGCTGTGCCCTGGTTACACATAAACTTATATGAAAATGTTATAAACAGATAAAAGTAATTATCAAGATGGATATTAGCTATGTTCAAGCATTCAGAAACAAGGAGAATAACTTATACCAGTGAAACAGCAGTTTTTTTTTAAAAAAAGTAGTATAATTAATGATTTAATAATAGTATTATGAATGATACCATTATTAATGTTAAAAAAAGGATTGCTTACCTACCTTACTACACAAAGTATAATATGGAGGATGGAATGCTTCTTCCCAAAATTCTTAATATGGTATGACAATAATTACTGCTTAAAGATGTAAGCAATAAAAATGGTTGTTATGGCAAATCAATAAAAATGAAACTTGGAATTTACCATGATATGAAAAATGTTGAATATCTAGTGCATGGCATTCAGTAAAAAAAACTAATTATTTGATATTGGGAAGATAGGCTTAATTCAGATTAATAGATGTGGATTATAGATTCACTTTCCATTTACAATCTGGCACTTTACTGATGCAGTGGAAAGAATGATGAATATCATGCTGTGGGTTCAAGGTTTAAATGATTTATTTAAAAAATAGGGTCAACACTTTTTTGTTTTGGTATGTAATATATTTATTAGTGATTTCATTTTTTCTGTCTGTTTTGTCTTGTTATTTCTTTCTTTTTTCCATAAAAAGTAAATAAAGTCCCCCATAAATTTAATAAAGCATAAACAAAACAAAATTAAAAAAAACCTACAAGGGGAAATTAAAGCTTTTCTTGAGCCCCATAATTTCACTGTTACTTTTTTACAGCAAGAGTAGCAATAGGAAAAAATTGATCTGGGAGTTGCCCCCACCTTTTGTCCTTGGAAATATTTAACACAAATATTCTGTTAAATATTTCCAGGGACAGTTGCCCCCACCTTCCAGCTGCATTGATGTGATGCATGTCATACCAAAAGTAAATAAACAGAAATAATCCCAAATAAAATGGGTGTAGTATGCCTCTGCACAAATCCAATGATCACAAAAATGGGAGAAGCCCTGCAACAACCCATAACTTTCATTTACAAATGCCCCTAACATCCTCTCCAAGTCAACTTGCTGAATATTACATCTGGTGGCATCTCAGTTGATCCTCTGTTCAGTTCTTTAAGGACAAAACACTAGCATGGTGGAACAAAGGGCTTACCAGGGACTGAGGAGAAGAAATGATGTGACCACATCAGCCTGAAACCCAAAAATCCCCTCTCTATTTATACTTCCTAGAGGTCAACTGAGTTCAACATTGATATAAAGAGAGACAAAGAATAACAGATTTTACTCACCCTGGGGCTGTCCTCTATTGGTTTTAGACTAACCCTAACCCATCAGGAATAGGGTTTAGAGGAAAGCAATTTCATGGGGTCACAACAGGAAAAAAAGAGATGTTACTAAAGTTTCTTTGTGCAGAAGTGGGGTGCAAGTGGGAGCCTGGAATATGTGCTTGACTAAATTCTGTCCTTTCAATTTTCTGTAATGCAAAAGCAGAAATATAGATGTCTGTGGATAGCAAAGAAAGGAGATAACAATATTGTTTAATATTAGAAATGGGGTTGCACTTACTTTCATAATTTAAGGATGATTTCATATTTCTGAATATCTACATCCAGCTTGCTTCCTACCTTGCATTAATTTTTCTCAATTCTTTACCTAGTTACACTGTTATAAGACAATGTTGTTGTGAGCAAATGTATGAATTCAGATGGCTTCCTTAGTATTTTATTTGGAAAAAGAGGTACAAAAGCCATTGTTTTATTTGGAGTGAATGCTCATGGTTTTCTTTTGTCACTAAAAAAAAGCAATTGCAATAGAACAAAATAATATAGAGATTTCATTTTTTCCCTATATCATTTTTTGAACCCCAGTAAGTGCTAGATGACCAATGCCTGCAGATATATAATTTCAGAAGCTGTTTCTGACATAAGTCATCTGAACAAGAAATTGAATAGCAGGAAACCAGATGAGAATATATTTAATATTTTAATACACTGAGAGATGATGGCCTCTTTGAGTGTTTTACTTTGCAACTCTATTAATGCTTATAAGAATCACTAAAAAGGGGGGAAAAAGAAATGTTTTACTGAGAGTCTTTTTAGCCCATTTATAAATGCAGCTTATTACTTTTATTATCTAATTTTAGGAGCTTGTCTTTTACAGGAAAACACAATTTTAACTGTAATGGGATAGCTTTTATGCCCAGAGAAGAAGAATAAGTTCTGTTATCTTTTCCTTGCCTTTTCTTTTTCTATAACCTTATGCAGTAAAGACATGATTGCATACAATCCTAGACATACATGTCATTATTAGGAATATACCCATCTCTGATACAATCTATTTTATTGTCTGCAGGACTGATTTACATTTCAGCTAATTTCCCTATGGTTTTTAAAATCAGAAATATGTACAAAAAGCAACCCATGGAAATACAATGGGATCTAATTCTACTTAGTTTTAAGAGACTAATGCCTAGTACAAGATCGCACACAGAGAGTCAAACAAAAATTTAAACTTGTGCAATTTTTCTACCAGTTTTACAATATTTTAATGGAACTCAATGTAGATGCGGTTCCTCATCTTCATCAATGATTTGGATTAGGGGACAGAAGGGGAGCTCATCAATTTTGCAGATGACACCAAGCTGGCAGGAATAGCCAACACTCCAGAAGATAGGCTTAAGAAATAGAAGGATCTTGACAGATTTGAACATTGAGTGCTATATAACAAAATGAAATTCAATGGTGAAAAAAGTAAGGTTCTACATTTAGGCAAGAAAAACCAAATGCACAGGTATAGTATAGGTGGTACTGGCTCAATTGTAGTAACTGTGAGAGGGATCTTGGAGTCCTAGTGGACAATCACTTAAATTTGAGCCAGCAGTGTGCCAAAAAAGCCAACACAGTTCTAGGCTGCATTAACACGTGAAATGTTAATAACACTTTATAATGCCTTGGTAAGGCCATACTTGGAATACTGCATCCAGTTTTGCTTGCCATGATGTAAAAAAGATGTTTAGAAAGAGTGCAGAGAAGAGCAACAAAGATGATTAGGGGATTGGAGTCTAAAACATATAAAGAACGGTTGCTGGAATTGGGTATGTCTAGTTTAATGAAAAGAAGGACTAGGGGTGACATGGTAGCAGTGTTACAATATCTCAGGGGCTGCCACAAAGAAGAGGGAGTCAAGTTATTCTCCTAAGCACCTGAAGGCACCTGAAGGCAGGACAGGAATCAATGGATGGAAACTAATCAAGGAGAGAGGCAACCTAGAACTAAGAAGAAATTTCCTGACAGTTAGAACAATTAATCAGCGGAACAACTTGCCTCCAGAAGTTGTGAATTCTCCAACACTGGAAGTTTTTAAGAATGAGATTGGATAATCATTTGTATGAAATGGTATAGGGTTTCCTGCCTAAGCGGGGGTTGGACTAGAAGACCTCCAAGGTCCCTTCCAACTCTGTTATTCTAATACTTCTAATACTTCTAGTAAGCTTTTGTCAAGCTCAGCAATTGTTCTACTATAGGCCTATAAATTGGAAAGGAATGCCAAACATAAACAAACAAAAAATTTACAGTTACAATATTGCCTATAAGAATATATCCTCCGTATTGTCTCCCTTAATATGTGTCCCTTAACGTGTCTCTTTGGATGAGGTGGATATAATAAAAATGTTTATCGACACTTTTAATTCAAGCAACATATGTTTTTAGCTTCTGTGCACCTTGATGAAGGAATTCTATTTTCTTTTGTTGCTTATATTTGAAGGGCTGCCACAAAGAAGAGGGGGTCAACCCATTTTCCAAAGCACCTGAGGGTAGGACAAGAAGCAATGGGTGGAAACTAATCAAGGAGAGAAGCAACCTAGAACTAAGAAGGAATTTCCTGACAGTTAGAACAATTCATCAGTAGAACAACTTGCCTCCAGAAGTTGTGAATTCTCCAACACTGGAAGTTTTAAAGAAAAGATTGGACAACCATTTGTCTGAAATGGTACAGGGTTTCCTGAGCAGTGGGACAGCAGGTTTCCTGAGCAGGGGGTTGGACTAGAAGACCACCAAGGTCCCTTCCAACTCTGTTATTCTGTTATATTATCAGTCTATATTACATGTAATATATTTCTTCCAATAATTTGGAACTATGACTACAGGTAGCCCTCGACCTATGACCACAATTGAGCCCAAAATTTCTGTTGTTAAATGGGTTTTTCCCCATTTTATGATATTTCTTGCCATGGTTGTTAAGTGAATGACTGCAATTATTAAATTAATAATACTGTATGGTTTTTAAGGGAATCTCCTTCCTCATTGACTTTGTTTGTCAGAAGTTCACAAAAAGTGATCACATGACTCTGGGACACTGCAACTGTCATAGTTATGAACCAGTTGCCAAGCATCTGAATTTTGATCACGTGGCCATGGGGATGCTGCAACAGTTGTAAGTGTGAAAAACTTACAAAAAGTGACTCGTATGTCACTTTTTTCAGTACCCTTTTTTCGATTGGTCATGAGTCACTTTATTCTGTGCCATTGCAATTTTGAACAGTCACTAATGAAGGGCCATAAGTCAAGGACTACCTGTTTTTCATAACCTCATTCATCAACATTTTCATTTATGCATTGCTTCCTTACTTTATAGCTGTCACAATTTCCAGTAGGAGCGAAAGGTTAGTTTCAACTCTTCATGTACCCCTTTTCAAAATCAACCCCACCTTGTTTAGCTGCAGTGCCTCTTCCGCTTGTTGATTTTGGTCCTATCCTGAGGCACAGATGGGTTATATAAACTGAAACCATCTCTCTGTTTAAATTCTGCGGACAGATCTTTTCATTCTCTTTGCAGCTGAGGAACAACGCAAACATGTCACAAGCATGGCAGTTGATATGGGGCACCGTTGTTGTAAAACAGCATTTCCAAAATCAGTTTCTAGGCTATACATTTAAAACTTACTAGAGACCTTTCCTAGTTATGTGTATTTATTAGTGAGCAAAAATAAGCTATTTTTATTTAGGTAAGGGGTCATTACTAGTTACTATGTGTTCTTTATAGTCGTTTAGTTCAACATAAAGTTGTAGTATGGTGGCTAATTTCCTGAACCGCAATAAAGAGGGAAAAACTTAAGCAATATGTCGCCGGAGAGCAAAACACAACAAGGCAAATTGAAAAGAAAGCGAGCCTCTAAGTCAACCTTACTTAGACATGTTTATAGTGCTAGAATAATCCATTGGCTTCTAGGAGTTTTGATATAAACTTCTACAAATATACATATCGAGCCACAACCTTTCTGTAAAACAAATATTGACAAGAAACAATGCAATAATTGTGCTTTCCATCTGGTGCTCATTCTGCACCAAGAAGAGAAGCAGCACTTCCCCTCAGTTTTGAAATCTTCCTCCAGACAAGACCGATCAAGAGTAAAGAATATAACCAGCTTCTCAAGTGACAAAGATGAGGAAGTTTTTCCCTTCCTAGCCACATATTAGAATTAGAGCGGAGGAAAATAACCCTCAAAACCTTTCAATGTTCAATATTAAACAAAAATCAAGAACACGGGGGCAGAACTTCAAACTGACAGGAAGGAAGTCCAAAAGTAATGTTACAAAATATTACAATGAGCCGTGGTGGGGCAGTGGTTAGAATGCAGTACTGCAGGCTAATTCTGCTGATTGCCAGCTGCCAGCAGTTTGGCAGTTCGAGTCTGACTGGCTCAAATTTGACTTAGCCTTCCATCCTTCCGAGGTCGGTAAAATGAGGATCCAGATTGTTGGGGGTGATATGCTGACTGTGTAAACCACTTAGAGCATGGGTCCTCAAACTACGGCTTGTGGGCCGCATGCGGCCCGCCAAAGCCATTAATCCGGCCCGCACAGGACCACAAGGCTTCCCCGCCCACATTGCCCTGCCACCCTTTGGCCGAGCGCAGGACTTACCTTTGTGAGCCCCGCGGGCTGGAACTGAAAGGTAAGGCCAACAATTTGGGCTGCAGAGACATTCTGGAGGTGGGGCAGGTGAAAAACGGGGCACACAGATGCCCCAGGAGGCCAAGAAATGGGCGAAAACGGCCTGTTTTTGGCCAAAAAACCGGGCCATTTTTGCCTGTTTTTGGCCTGCAGAATGATGCTGGAGGTGAAAAACGGGCCGCACAGATGCCCCAGGAGGCCAAAAAATGGGCAAAAACGGCCCGTTTTTGGTCTGCAGAATGCTGCTGGAGGCAGGGGATGTGAAAAACAGGGTGCACAGACGCCCCAGAAGGCAAAAAAAATGGGCGAAAATGGCCTGTTTTTTACCTTCCCCGCCTCCAGAAGATAGATAAAGAGAGATAGATAGACACAGAGACAGAGACAGAGACAGAGACAGAGAGAGAGAGAGAGAGAGAGAGAAAGAGAGAGAGACAGAAAGAGAGGGAGACAGAAAGAGAGGGAGACAGAAAGAGAGAGAGACAGAAAGAAAGACAGAGAAGAGAGACACAGAGAGATTTCTCAGGCTCCTTGGGGCTGAGAAGAATTGCTGCAAAACTGAGTTTTCTGAAGTGGACCACTGGACTCCTAAACAACTGAAAAAATGATCTAGTAAAAAGAAAAGTCAACCAAAAGAGCAACATGCAAACAAAAGCAAATAAAACACCCCAGGAGCAAAACAAATTAAAGTTTAATTTGTGTGCATTGTTTAATGGACTGTTAAATTGTCCACTCCCACCTAGTCACATGACCTAGCCACGCCCACCCAGCCGGTCCAGCCCCCCAACAGTCTGAGGGACCGTGAATTGGCCCCCTGTTTAAAAAGTTTGAGGACCTCTGACTTAGAGAGAGAGCTGTAAAGCACTGTGTATATAAGTCTAAGTGCTATTGCTATTCACAGAAAGAGGAGTGGAGGCTTGGAACCATCTTCCAGTGGAGATAATGGGTCAGTCTACAGTAATTGAGTTTAAACATGCTTGGGATAAACACATGTCCATCATCTGACAAAAATTAAAATAAAAAATAAAAATAAAAATTAATTAATTAAACAACAACAACAACAAAAAGCCTTATAGGGCAGACTCGATGGACCATTAAGTTTTTTTTTTCTGACATTGGGTTTCTATGTTTCAAACCTGAAATCTTACATCATTGACATGGTCCTTCCCTTCTCCTTTAATAGTGCAGAAATATACTGAGTATTGTGATGCATTAATCCCCAAATCACTTTATGTCACTTGCATGATGCTTAACAATTAAAAGGCTAAGAAAACTTTGTTAAAAAAAGAAATTGTAAGGAATTGTCCATCTCACTGTTTAGTTAAATATAAAGCAACACTACAACTTACTAAGAGAAAACAAAAATACTAAAAAGTATTTTACATATCATTGCACTTGTTTTTTATGGTCATAATCATTTAAGAGATTTCTTTATGGTAATATTTTAAATATTATGTCCAGTAATGGAAAGACATATATGGTATTAGTGGAACATTCATATAGAAAGTGGATTGTAAAAACTGTGAAAATAAAGTAATAGTCACAGATCAGCATAGTTTTCTCTAAATCAAGTATTATTAAATTAACCTTATCTCATTAAAAAAAAAATAGAAACTTTTTGATAAATCATAGAAAAGTTGTTGGGTTTTTTTTACTACTCAAATGCTCAATTAAAACATCATCACCAGTTACAAATTTGGACAACTGGCTTTATGTATTGACTATAAATAATGGATACAAACTTCTGTATTAAAGAGAAAATGAAGGACATTTTTCTTAGATTCACAGCAATGGGAGTTATTGTACAAATCCTATTACAAAATTTTATATTATTCTGTTCATTAACTGTAATAAGACATTCTGCATGTGCACCTATTGTTCAGAGAATGTACAAAATCTTGTGGCCGCACATGCTGAAGGCATATTTAATGAGCATTTAAATCATATCATGAGCATTTATATGCTCATATCATGAGCATTTCCTTCTTTGTGGAGACTTCATTTCTTGGAGGATGTGTGTTACCTACTGACATCTTAAATTTATTTCTGTCTGTGAATATGCATGCATATTGTGTAGGTCTGTGTTTATGTGTGTGTGTTTAGACATTTCTGAACTTTTGTTTTCACTTTGTCATTATGGGGTACTGAGTGCAGATTAATGAGAAAAAATGAATTTCAATAACTGTAGAATCAGACTGTAGATAACAAAATTGACAAAAGTGAAGGGGGTCTGGATACTTTCTGAATGCACTGTATATCATCTATATCAGTAATGGATTGCAAATCCTGTCGCTACCGGTTCGCATGCACAGAAGCGTCCAGGGCGGGTGGGCGGACCCTCCCACCGCCGCTGCTACCGGTTCATAGAACCGGGCCATACTGGTAGCAACCCACCGCTGATCTATATCATCTCTATCTATATCCATGGTTTTAGGTACAATTATATATCTTAGCACACTAGGAATCAGTTGCCTTGTTAAAAAAAAATGTTCTAAATATCCACGACTTGGATAATATAACCATGCTTTTGTATATATAAACAGAAGCAACTATCAAGGAAGAAAGTCCATTAAGCCTCTAAATCCCTCCCCTCCAATATCCAGAACAAAAGCAATCTACTTGATAACCACTGATAATCACAGCACATCACCCTCCTGTGGGATATTAGAGATACCACAACCTATCTAGAAAACAAACAAAACAATATAGGAAAATATAGCAAACATTCCTGTGGAACTGTCTAGAAAACCAAGTGTTCAGTTTTCTAAGATGTGCTATAAAATCGGACACAAAAAGAGCCACCCTATGTTTTTCTACTGTCATGTAAAAGAATTCCCTTTCTGTAAATTAAGAAGCTTTTATGCCTGATGGCCAATAAGGTGTACAACTATAGGAAGGACATAATAACTTTAGAGTGAACAAATACAAACATACCTAGCTGGAGGGAAAATAAGATATATTTTACACAAATATACACACACACACAAAGAGCCTGTAGGAGAACTTTACTTCCAGTAATCCAAACATCAATTTACCCATGAAGTTCACATAATTTTAGCTACTACTGCAAAGGCTGAAAGCAAATTATACAATTCAGATTTAGCCAAGAAATAATGACTCTGACCAATTTTAGGATTAAAAGTGAAACTACAATCCACTAAGAAGTCATTTTGCTGAACCAATTCGCCAATATCTTTTGAAGAATGACAAAATCAGTTGAGAGTGTTGTTGTTGATTCTTTTTAATTTACAGGTAGTCATTGACTTACAAGCATTCATTTAGTGACCATTCAAAGTTACAATGGCACTGAAAAAAGTGTCTTATGACCGTTTATCACACTTATGACCGTTGCAGCATCCCCATGATCACGTGATCCAAATTTGGATGCTTGGCAACTGGCATGTATTTATGATGGTTGCAGTGTCCCGGGGTCATGTCATCACCTTTTGCGACCTTCTGCCTTCTGCAAAGTCAATGGGGAAGCCAGATTCAGAATAACAGAACAGAATAACAGAGTTGGAAGGGACCTTGGAGGTCTTCTGATCCAACCCCCTGCTCAGGCAGGAAACCTTATACCATTTCAGACAAATGGTTGTCCAATCTCTTCTTAAAAACGTCCAGCGTTGGAGCACTCACAACTTCTGGAGGCAAGTTGTTCCACTGATTAATTGTTCTAACTGTCAGGAAAATTCACTTAACAAATGTGTTACTAATTTAACAATCGTAGTAATTCACTTAACAACTGTGGCAAGAAAGGTTGTAAAATGGGGCAAAACTCACTTCAGAACTGTCTTGCTTAGCAACAGAAATTTGGGGCTCAATTGTGGTCTATTTTGACTGGAGAACTACATCCCAGGATGTGGGAAGCCACCCCCCCTCCTAGAGAATGAAATATTTTGGGGAATATTAAGAGGCAGAATATTATATTTCCCTAAAGGAGAAATGGAGAAACATGTTCTTAGAGGCAGAAAGCAGCCCCAGTCTTTCTTAATGTGCCCATGGGCCAGACTATTCACAAACAAAAGACCTTCACCTCCAGCGATGGGATTAAAATTTACATTCTCCTCCACCTATATTCTAAGAACAGGACATTACCTTTTAGGACATAATAAGATTAACCCACCACCATTAGCAAAAGATACAGAGCTCACTACATTGCACAACCCCCAGCAGCTTTACAGAAACCTATAAAGATCCATCCACTCATTCAACCAATCGGTCAGCTGCCCCAGAACCACATGCTGTTGGTGGTTCTGTTCATCAATAAACAGAAGCCTTCTTTCCAATCAGCCTCCATTTTATTTCCAGCGCCTTTCTCCCAGCTTGGAACAGAAGCTGGATTTTTCTTCTAACAAGTACTTAGGAAGATGTAAAATTCAAAGGATATTGAGTTTTCATTGGATTATTTTTAAAGGGTGAAACGAGGTAAGACATGGTAAGACCACCCCCCACCCTAAACCTAGCAGAAATTACTGACTTGTTCTGTATTCCCTCACAGACTGCAGAATTACAGTAGCTACTTGAGTGAAATGTGGGCTGCATTTTGAGAGGTCAAGGGCATCTAGGGTTTGTCCAACATCTGATGCTGTTTCCGTTGCCCAAGCAAGGATACATCTGCCAACCTTCTGAGATTAAGTACATCTGCATCACCGCATTTTGTGTCTCTTGTGACCTAGGGCACGGCGATCTGAGTGCATTTCCTAACCCAGGTCTCATTAGGGGGAGAGAATGAGATTACCGATAAATGTGGTTGACAAAAGGCACGTATTATGTCTCATTTGCATTAGTGGTAAAAATGGCTTCAGCCTGAAATTTCATAAGGCCTCTTCTCATCATTTGTCATGCAAAGTAGCTCATAAGGAAAGGAGCTGATTATGAGGGTCCATTTTAAACTCCTGGATACACCATAATACTTCCTCCCATTCAGGTTATCAGCATCTTTCATCTGTGTGTTTGTGTTTCAAATTCTCATGGTTTCAAACAAAGGCTTTATCATGTCCATTTTCTGGTATTTATTAACATTATGAGATAGCAGAGGTAATGCAATGGTTTGAAACATTTAGTATAAAAACCATCTTTCCAAAATAATCTGGATTGTTTTTGCTTTGTCATAAAACAGAAAAAAAAAGTCTTGTAAATGTCCTTTTGGTTATAAGAGTACTATTTAAATATTTCGAATGAATGGATGACCTTTTGTTTTACTACATACTTTTGCAACAATTTTTATGTGCTTGTGGGATAATTTGGGGGGCTATATTGCTCCAACCATTTCCTGTAATGCTGCCCTATTAAAACTGATACAGAAATATTATATGCTGACATAATCTTTTATAGTAACTGAAATGCTCTTCTAACCAATACTATGTCAATCATCCTATACCTCACAAGCATTTCTATTGAAATAAGTCATCTGACAATGGTCCTTTACAATATTGTCACGCTGAAACAATTACAGTAATTAAAGGTATACTATAGAAATATAGGAAAAATTGTATCCCTGACCTTATTAGCCTGCCTTTTTAGATTTCTGTGCAGTATAGATTCCATCTTTTAAATATTTTTGCCTAACAAGATGGCTGTAGGTTAAGTAACTTGTGAATGGCAGATCTAGTACCATTTGTGGTACCTAGCCTTACTGCAAATCCTAAACCTATTGTGTATCATGACAATTAAGTCTTGTTGATTTTTAAGTGGGATGGACAAGTTTTATTTGTCCTCTTCCTGATCCAAAATCTTTCTTGAAACTCTTCTATGTAGTCCAGAAGAACTGCTATATATACCAAGAAGCAGGGGTGGGTTCTAACTTACCTCACCGCCAGTTCGCTTCCACCCACGCCGTGTGGCCGTGCCTTGTGGGCGCGCACGCACTTTGCGCGCGCACGCATGTGCAGTGCTGAAAATTCCAATTTTTTTTTAAAAAAAGCCAAAAACAAGATGGTGGCGCATGCGTAGTGCCGGAAACTTGGCTTCTGCGCATGCACAGAAGAAAAAAAAATCCAAAAAAAGTTGGTGGCATCCATGGACCGGCACCGAACAAACCGGCTCTGTGACATCACCAGCGGGTTGCTACCAGTTCGGGCGAACCGGTCCAAACCGGGAGGAACCCACATCTGCCAAGAAGGATTTTAAAAACCATGTTGTGGTACTTGCTTGTGCCAAACACATTGATAAATGTGGGGATGCTAGGGGATGCTAGGTCTCCTTTTAAATCACAATGACCCTTGCAATCAGACTATAACTGGGCAATCATAGTAGGTGGATGAGAAGAGCGGAGACAATTTAAAAAGACAGAGAATCTTTAGTTTAACAACTTGCTCTCCCTAGTGTTTCCCATCTCACATCTTTAAACATAATAAGAGCAGGTTTCATGTGTGCCTTTTATTTTATTTTGAAGTTAGTATGAGTAAGTTGACCACTAATTATTCTTCTTGCCCTAGGCCTCTGATTGGGACACTTCGTGATCAGCTTAGGATAATGTGCCCTATGTGCGTCTGTCCTTGAAGACTACGCAAAAGTCACAGCTGGTCCAGGATGCAGAAATATAGGCAATGATGGGGAAGTCACATAAAATGCATATGAGCCCACTGCTTGGTAAACTGCACTGATTAACCATTGTCTTCTGGTTGCAATTCAAGATCATTGTGATCACCATTAAAGCCCTTCATGGCACAAGAACCAACTATCTGAGGAGCCACCTATTTACAATTGCCTCTGCTATGAGAGACAATTTTGGAAAGGGATGGGTTGCACCTCACAAAGGTGGGAAGAATATTTTTGGAAAACGACTGGCTCAACTTATCAGGAGGGCTTTAAACTAAAATTGAGGGGGGGAGGGTGACCAATCTTTAGGATCTCCAGGACCTAATTCCAAGCAAAAACCCCTAGAAAGCAAGGCAAATAATGAAGTAAGGAGGGATGGGAAGAAAGACAAACTCAAACACCAAATAGGAGACATAGGAAGTACACCCAGAGTCAGACATAAAGATGTCAAGTGCCTATATACAAATGCACAAAGTCGGCGAACAAACAGGGTGAACTTGAATTATTAATACACGAAGATAGATATGACATAGTTGGAATAACAGAAACTTGATGGGACGAAACCCATGACTGGAACATACTGATAGAAGGATACAAATTCTTCAAAAAAAACCAGATCCCACAAAAGAGGAGGTGGAGTTGCACTGTATGTAAAGGACCACTATATTGCTATAGAGTTGCATGAAACCAAAGATGAAAATCTCCTAGAATGCATATGGGTCAACATAAAAGAAAAAAAGAATGACATGGCCATAGGTGTATATTATAGGCCACCCAATCAAGCAGAAAACCCCCTATTTAAATTAATATATTTTCAAAACAATTCTGCTCCTTCTTGCTGTTGTATCTATCCTGCATACATGGATGAATAGAGGTTCTAGCACATCCACCCAAACCCAAGTAGTTCCACTCAAGTACAGGTAATCCTTATCTTAAGACCATAATTGAGCCCAAAATTTCCATTGCTTAGGAAGACAGTTGTTAAATGAGTTTTCCTCCTTTTTACACCTTTCTTGCCCCAGTCTTAAGTGAATCACTGCAGTTGTTTAATTAGTAACACAGTTGTAAAGTGAATCTGGCATCCTCATTGACTATGCTTGTGAGAAGGTCACAAAAGGTAATCACATGACCCCGGGACACTGCAACTATCAAAAATACATGCCAGTTGCCAAGCATCCAAATTTTGATGTGTGACCAAGGGGTTGCTGCAACAGTCGTAAGTGTGAAAAACAGTCATAAGTCAATTTTTTCAGTGCTGTTGAAACTTCAAAGGGACACTAAAGGAAATCAAGGACTATCTGTACAAGATGCTGCTTCTCTCCTTCAGCCAAAATCTACTTTGAATCTGATTTCTTTTCCTGGAAGAGAAGGCTATTAGTTCCTCACTTTCATGAAGTGGGCAGGGATGAGAGACACCATCCTCCACAGAGGTGGGTTCCTCCCAGTTCGCACCGGTTCTATAGAACCGGTAACAAACTGCTGGTGATGTCACGGAGCCGGTTCTGTCGGTGCCGGTCTGTGGACGCTGCCATCTTTTTTTAATTTTTTTTATTTTTTGCTGATTTTTTTCTTCTGCGCATGCGCAGAAGCCGAGTCCCCAGCACTGCGCATGTGCCACCATCTTGTTTTCAGCTTTTTTGGGGGGGGGGATTTTTTGTGAATTTTCAGCACTGCGAATGCGCGCGCGCGGCACGGCCACACGGTGCGCAATGCGCGTGCAGCCACGCAGCACGGGAGGAAGCGAACCGGCAGCGAGGTAAGTTAGAACCAACCCCTGATCCTCCAGATGTATTTTGTGAGTATGATAAGATTATCTCTATGTAAGAAATTGTGGAGAGGCTGTGAAAGAAATGGAAGAAAGCAAGTCCATCGGAAACTTGGTTTACAAATGGCAAGAAACTCAAGAAGGAACATTTCAAATCATTCAAAGACAGGCCAACTGAATGAGCTCATGAGTAATGAGGGTTGGAAAATTCCTTGAAGTTTCCAGGTTTCTGATTGTACCTGGCATATCTGTTATTATTAATTTTAGAATAATTGGTGATGAGTTATTTTTCTTATCTCATATTTCTTTGGACCTCATCCTAGTTGGGCTTTATCATGGAAGAGAATATTTCATTCAGAATTCTTGCCAGTGTTTTTCCTTTCTTATGTACCACATTCTATTTTGTTTTGAATGTTGTTCCAAACCTCAGAGTAGTTTTATAGAATGGGGACTTAAAAAAACTTGGGGAGTCAGCAAAAGTTGGGTAGGAACTGAATTATGTTGACTTCTACAAGTGGAAGCAAAGCATTGCATCTAGGTTTAATTCTTTCTAAATGTAAGATAACCATACATTAAAGCAGATAAATTCCACTGGCACAATGGAAAGTGATTTTTCTGCCCTCCTCAGAAATTCATATGTTCACGTGTAGACACCCACAATGCACGAGAAAGCTAGAAATAGTATGAGAGAATGACACCAGAAGCTACATAGAAAGAGAGAAACTATTAGAATCACCCCATCTTGTTCATTTTTTTCTTCCTGGCATTTCCCCACAGAAAATTTGTTGTTGTTGTTATTTTGTTTTTAATCCAACCAAGAACTGATCCATTTGTTCTGACAGAGCGGACCTATTGGCTTGTCACCCAAACCTGATGTTGTAAATTGAGAAAGAATGACTAGCCCAAAGTCACCCAGTCAGCTTTCGTGCTTAAGGCAGGACTAGAACTCACAGATCCTGGTTTCTAGCCTGGTGCCTCAACCAACTAGACCAAACTGGCTATTACCTCTGTCTTGTTCATGAGTCTCAAAAAAAATACTTCTACCAATGGAAACAGAATTTGGACTTAATCCCTTATTTAACTTTGCTATTTGGATAAGAACACCATGTAGTGAATAGGAGATTCTCAGTGGTTCCATCCATCCAAACTAGTAGTTTAAGTAGTTTAAAGGTAGTTTAAGTAGTGTTGAAAAAAAGTGGTTATCTCTAAGCCAAGAGACTTCTCTTTAATCACAGGTGAAGAAAACTCCTGTCAATGGGTGGCACATGTTGTAAACAGAACAGTGCATAAGGTGAACTTGATGTGAAGAAAAAACAGTTGAAAAGTTGCTTGAGGAGGAAGAGTTTCTTTAAAAATAAACCCACAATTGAAAGACAATATTTAACTAAGATAATAAAACCGTCCATCACTTTAATGACAGATGTGACAAACGATGTACCTCTTGGTGAAAAAAGTATGAATATTATTGGACTTAACCCTTACAGAGATTTTCATGGGGTGAGGAGAGGGATTCGTGTGCTCATTCCTGTTTAGAACTGAGTGAATTACTCATCCAACAGCCATCCTTTGGTGCCACCTTCCTCTGAGAAAATGACACTTTTGAACTTCTAAACAGAAATATGACCTATATATTTATTTTCTCCAAAAGGCAAATTTTAATAAGAAGAAAGCCTGCTGGACAAATAAACAGAATGAAAATATTGAAAAGACTTGCAGAAAAAGCAGTTTTGGGCTCCTCTAATTAGATCCTTCTGCCAAAAGGCACAGCCAGGGAATACGTCTCAACAATATGACAGGTTTTTTTTAAATTCTCCACTGAACCTGTCAGTAAAGAGAAACTTAATGCGTACCCTTTTCTCATTGACTCTGTAGTTCCCGTCTTGTTTATGTGAACGGAGTGGCTAAATAATGCCCCTAGGAAAAGTGATTTTGCACTGAAATCTGCTAATACTATGTGGACTTTGCTTTCCCCCATAAATGCTGCGCACTGAAAATAAGAACTGAGTAAGGAGAAACAACTGCAAGGAATCAGTGACATTCTAACCTCTATTATGGTCTGGGAATGCAACAAAGTGTTATTCACTATTTGGAAGCAAGCAAAGATATACTAATCCTCAGAATGGGTGAGAAAAGTTGGCTTTCTTCTGTATTTTGACTCTCACACATTTGGGGCAAAATGTTCTGCCCCTTGAGTCAAAACTCCATGCCTAGTGATCATATGGTATCACACTGGCAAGATAGACTATTGTTTCTCATGTGCCCAGCAGAGCTTGCTATCCCTTTGTTGTCTAAATTCCCTGTCACTGTGATGCCTGAATACACCAGAATGTGTAGGATAGCTTGCCTCTTTTCCATTTGCTTCGCCAGTTTGAAAGGCAGCAAAGATAGGGGAGTTAGAACTCAAGTTCAGATGGTGTTTCTAGAATACCCAATGCATTTGAAGACTTTGGTTAAGAATATATGGGTAAAATATATACTCATACCAAAAGTCAAACACTGGCTGGCTAATGAGGAAAAGTCTACAAGGTACATGCACTTACTAGTCAGTCACCCACCCACAAATTGCCTATCTGCAATTCAAGCCCTGGGAGGCTTCCTCCTCTCTTCATTACAAACACTGCAAACATTCCTGGCAACTATCTGAAGGAAAGGGCAGGCAGGAAAACACCTCCTATTATCCTGAAGAGGCTTTGGCATAAAGAAAATCAAGCTGGGATGAGGACAGCATAAAAAAGACATCAGATACAGACCTATGAAGAACTATGAAGAGACCAACGGTTGGACTGGCTAACTGACCTGTTTTGGTGCTCCAAACCTCAGATTGAATTGTGCCTTCTTTCTGGGGAACAAACCAGGCAAGCTTTTGTTCCAGAGACGGTTTTAATTCTGATGTGTGTTCCTTTCCTTGTTATCTATGTGGCCTTGGGTGAATTGCTGGTCTGATCTGACAGCTGTGTGTGTGTTGAAACCTGAAACGGGACTGTTTGTTCCAGGCACACACACTTTTCCTGCCTCTGAGAGAGTGAAAAACTTTTGAAACTGTAATGGAACAACTCACAGATGGCCTCTGTTTGTAAGCATCCGGCTGTCTGGGAGGGAGACGGTCGAGGCCGTTTAGCAGTGGGCCTCCTGGGCGTGTTTCATCAGGGTCCATACGGGGAGCACCTCGTCGGG
>QLTV01004265.1:565008-575052 GCA_003457575.1 Thermophis baileyi | reverse complement strand
AAGCCTGTTGCCTATCACACTCTTGGGCAAAGCATGTGAGCCATTTCCTCCTTTCAGTGGTCCATGAAAGTACATCTATAGTATGTAGATAATAAAGTTGAAAAAAGGTGAACAACATTTTTACGGAACTATAGATTTGTTGAGGCTGGGTGTGACAAGGAATGGCTGGGAGGGGAGGGGCCAGGCGAGGTACCCCTTGACGTGAGTGACATTGAGTTGGCCATGCTCACCCAGTCACATGACCACCAAGCCTCGCCTGCCGAGTCACATGACCATGAAGCCACTCCCACCCGGTCACATGACCATCAAGCCACTCCCAGCCAGTCACATGACTGCCAAGCCATTCCCAGCCAGTCACATGACTGTCAAGCCACTCCCACCCAGTCACATGGCCATCAAGCCACTCCCACCCTACCCCTAACCCTTGACGTGTGTGACGTCAAGTTGGCCATGACCACCCAGTCACATGATCACCAAGCCACTCCCAGCCAGTCACATGACTGCCAAGCCATTCCCAGCCAGTCACATGACTGTCAAGCCACTCCCACCCAGTCACATGGCCATCAAGCCACTCCCACCCGGTCACATGACCGGCAAGCCACTCCCACCCGGTCACATGGCCATCGAGCCACTCCCAGAAAATTAAGCCACACCCACAAAATTAAGCCACGCCCACAGAGTGGTAGTAAAAAAAATTGGAACCCACCACTGGTTGAAGTCCACAAGTCTTAAAGTTGCCAAGTTTGAAGACCTCTGCTTTAAAAGGATGCAAATGGCCAGCTGTCTGCAAGGAATAGAAATCCTCCCATTCCCCACTATCATGTCAGAGCTGAAGAAGCTTCTTGGATGAGAAGCGAAACATCTTCAAAGAAAAAACAAGAAAGTCCAATTGCCTCCTGAAAAAGCACTTTTTGGTCAATAATGTCTGATTCATCACAGAAATTATTTTTTTCACCCGCAATATGATTCTTGATATTATTGAGTTGCTGAGGGCTGATATGCAACTATTTCTCATAGTCGATTTAATTTTTCTTTTGCATGGGCTTAACATAGTCCACACTAACATTTGTTCCAAAAAAAATTCTGCCACTGCATCATGTTTTAGGAGGTACGTGCAGGATACCATTTCTACTAAGATGTCACTGTCAGATTTTCAAAGTGATCAACTGGATCTAGAAACTACCCTATATGTTTATTTGCCCATCAAGAAAAGGAATGGCACTCTGGTCTAGGGAGAAAAAAATGTGTAATTTGTTTAAAGCTGCTTGATTATAGGGTCTCTGTGTCCCTCTCACTGGCTGAGAGCCAAAACACACTCTGAAGTTACATTTGGAAATGACCTTTGCTCTTTCATGTAGTGTTTTCCTTAGCTTAGTTTAAAATTCATCATGTTATTCCATTTTCTTCTCTTTATTTATTCCTTTTGCAAAGGCAGTCACCTTCTTTCTTGGTAAGCATTGATTTTCATGGTCACAGTGGCTTCCAGCCAACATCCAATGTGGCATCTGAGGAATGCAGCAATGATTAGGCAGAACAAACTGAGACCGCAAAACCATACCACTGATGATCTATCAAACGCCGACAGACAGACAAAAGAAAGCATGAAATATCTTCTAATGCTTTCATCCCTCTTCATCCCTGTGAGTCACATCTTCGGTTAACTTCCATTATTTCAAGTAGAGGACATCATGTATCTTACAAGAGTCTTTGTTCATGTGGAATGGTGCTCAGGGGAAATACAACAGCACATACTTTGGTCAAAGCAACAACTTGGAAACACGTTGAAAGCCATTTTTCACCTTAATAGTAAATAAAAGACTCCCTGGCTAAATGCCCTCTGCTATATTCCTATAGTATAAAGCTGAATGTATTTCACGAAAGTTGTACCACTTAACAATACTTGACATGTTTTGTTTTACTTACTTCAAAGAATGTTATTATAGCTGACCTTTTGGGCACAATCATTTTCTCTTCTTCTTCTTCTTCTTCTTCTTCTTCTTCTTATCTAGCACAGCCTAGTTCTCCTATGTTCCCTCCATGGCGTTTTTTGTAACAATCATAATCAATTCACAGACTGAAACAAAGCCGGAAGGTTTAAAAAAAACACACCACAATTTACTTGTGTTTTATACTCGCTCTGTCCTGCTAATATCTTGTTTCCTTAGCTTAAAATATTATTTTGTCAGCCTGATATGTAACAGGCAATAGAGGAAAATGTACTTTTGAAACCTGAATAAGTCTTTTTAATTGATTTCTAGATATTGAATTTGTTTACAAGTTAGAATGCATCTTGATGGACTATTGGGTACATAAAGACGAACAAACTAGAATTAAGAAGATTAGAAAAGAAATTGGGATCTTTATTTACATGGACTTTTATTTGTTGTTTATTTACAGTTGGAAAGTTCATTATTGTATTTTGCCAAGGTCTGTCCTCCAGTTTCCTGAATTGTTTTCCCCACCCATCCATAATGAGAAAGAGATTTCTGTTTTCCATTTCATATTCAGGATGGTTTAAAATTTCTATAAAAAATTATTTTGGTGATTAATTTTTTTCCTGTTATTTTATTATTCTGCATTGTCAGAAAGTGTGGTTCCTTTTTTTTTTTTTTGCTTTCTCCATCAGTCAGCAGCCTTCTTGATTTCTGTATTTTCTCACATGGAAAAGTCCTAAAGGAAGAACTCTTACATTATAATTTCACTTGTGATTTAGGATGATCAAAAACTGATGAAAATATAATTCTGTCCTTCATTGGTAATTGAGCTGCTTGCTCCCTTAAAATGATAAAACGATAGGACTATCTAACTCATCTATGAGAGTTCCTCCATTATTTAATTTTTCATTGGATTTTTTTTGACAGAGTTTGCTTCCAAACTACATGAGAATAACTGAAAAAAGGTCAGTTAAGTCAGTTCCCTCTAAATGCACAGTAAAAGGAACCATACTATAGAAAGGATCGGTACTCTGAATTATTACCTTTTCTCAAAAGCTTTGGCTTCAACTTCTCATCTTTCTCAAACTTTCCTAGTTCACGTTGGCTCTTTCTTCAGTGAGAAGTTGCCAATCACTTTTTCTCTTTTGATATCCCCACTAATGTTGCTGGTCATGGCCAGTCCCACATCTCACATTAGCATGGCTTATCCAGGATACTTTGATACCTAAAGTGAAGAAGAAGAAGAAAGTACAGCTTTGGATTCCATGTAGAAATATCTTGTTGGGCAACTGGAACTTCCTTTAATTGCCCTGATGGAAGACTACCCCATCTCTCTCTTTTGAAGACAGTGGGCTTAGGAGGGTTGGCTTCAGCTGTTCCCTTCCACCATTTAATATCTGAACTGTTCACCCCAATTTCTGTTTAATGGTTGTTGTTGTTAGTCGTGAAGTCATGTCTGACCCATCACGACCCCATGGACAACATTCCTCCAGGCCTTCCTGTCCTCTACCATCCCCTGGAGTCCATTTAAGCTCATGCTGCAATGACTCTGTCCAGCCACCTCATTCTCTGCCGTCCCATTCTTCTTTTGCCCTCAGTCATTCCCAGCATTAGGCTCTTCTCCTGTTTAATGGTAGACTAGCTTTATCTATAGATTCAAGCACCAGCCTGCCCTGGATTGAGTTGTCATCCTTTTGCTCCATATTTCTCTGACCATCATCTCCATTGTTTTCAAGTGTCCTCTTTCCTTCACTCTCCTTATTAGGACCTCTGGGGTTCTATGCCTTTGAATGAAAAGCTAACTGAATTTAGCTTAGGTCCTATCACTTTTGACAACATTCCAAATAGAAAAGGATTCTTAACAATCCTGTGATTTTTGCTGAGAAATGAACAATATAATGGCTTCTTTCAATTGGGGTTGATTTTCAACTTTTATTTTATTTCCTAGAGGACAGAGCAGTTTTTGGGGTGTCAGTCTCTGTTTGTGCTGCATGCGGGAAGAGTCCTTTGCAAACCCCTACAAGCTTGGTAAAGCTACCTTATTGTTCCCTGATTAATGGAGGCCAAGGAGTAATCTCTGATTAATGATTTACTTATCGGATTACATTGAATAACTGATTAAATCTTGTAGGCCTACTAACTATTATACTGATATAAACACAGACAGCAGTTAAGAGTACTAGCAATTATATCAGATTAGCCCCAGTTACATTAATGAGACTAATGTATGTGGATTGGTATCTGATGTAATATATGGCTTTTTATTAGTTAGCATAACCATGGTTTATGGGGGAAAAAACTTCAGTGATGTAGTGGCAAAGATTTTAAATTGTGATTAGCCAATGAAATTCTGCATTTCCATTAACATTAAAACCTCATGTCCTTGAGATTTATAGTGTCCGAATATATCAATTGATTTATAGTCTAGTAATCCTTTTATCCTCATTTATGTGCAACATTACTCGATGTAAGTGCCAGAATGTCTCCATTAATCGAATTCTAGAGTGTTAGACTAAGAAACAGGGCTGAGAAACTTTCAGACTGTATTATAAATACACTTTGAAGTGGAAAAAAAGAAAAAAAGAAAATACTGCAATCGTTGCTGCCCACTTGGAAAATACATACACTAATGGTGTTTATTCAAGCACCTCATGTTTAAGTACTAATAGCTGTTAAGAGTGGATATACTTATATATTCAGTTATGCACATTTAAATACCATGGATTTCAAGGCAAGAAGTTGAGAACTGGATTGTAGCCTTTGTTAACTGTTTGTCACAATCACCTGAGTGAGAAGAAAATGTGGCATATAATTTCTCATTTTGTTATTTAATATAAATAATAAAGGAATCAAATGAACTGTAAAAGAAATAAGGTAATGATCTTAGATGGTTTTTGACTACTGATCAAACTTGTGAGCACCTTGGATTTCTTTGAGTTACTACAAGGAATTTATGGAAGGAAGCTAAGTAGTAACAGATGGAAATAATCTGACTATACTTCTACTCACTATAATTCTAGGGCACTGCTGCTGACTGTATATCATTGTGTACTGACATCATATGTAAATGTTGGTTATTTATGCAATAGTGATGGATAGTTAATGAGGTCTACAATAACTTTGAGAGTCTAGGCTAGATACAGTTCAGATATGGCCATCATTATTTAATATCTTTCTAAGAGCCGTGGTGGCGCAGTGGTTAGAATGCAGTACTGCAGGCTACCTCTGCTGACTGCTGGCTGCCTGCAATTTGGCAGTTCGAATCTCACCAGGCTCAAGGTTGTCTCAGCCTTCCATCCTTCCAAGGTGGGTAAAATGAGGATCCAAACTGTTGGGGGCAATAGGCTGACTCTGTAAACCAGTTAGAGAGAGCTGTAAAGCACTGTGAAGCGGTATATAAGTCTAAATGCTAATGCTATTGCTACTACTGTAGATAAATGGGATTTTAGTCAAAGCTGGATAGCTGTCCTTCTTTGTCTCTTCCTCCTCCTCTTTTTATCAAAGTGACAGTAGTATTCTAGTTCTCTATTTGTCCATTGATTACTTTTACTGGAATTTCTTTTTCAAATAACCAGGATAAGACTAGAATACGGGATCTATCATTGTTAGCGTTAAAAAAGAATTCTTCAATTCATTTGAAGATAGTGCTTTCTGTTGTTTAGAAAAACATGGACTCTTCTGAATAATTTTCTACTTTCAGTTACTTACAAGCACTAGCAAATTCAATTTTAAGTGAAATGTTATCATAATTGCAATTTCTAGGTGGGCACAAGTCCTGAAGGGATATGGTGGCTCAGCGTTTAAAGACACTGAGATTGCCTAGTACCACTTTGTGGGAAGGTAACAGCATTCCATGTGCCTTGGTGTATAGTTATGCTGGCCATATGATCACAGAAATGTCTTTGGACAATGCTGGCTCCCTCGGCTAAGAAACGAAGATGAACACCACCCCTTAGAGCAGTGGTTCTCAACCTTCCTAATGCCGCGACCCCCGCCCCCCCTCCCCGCGCGCGATGAGGTGACAAAGGGGGCATGGTGGGCTAGCGCGCGCTTAGGCAACCCCTGTGAAAGGGTTGTTTGACCCCCAAAGGGGTCGCGACCCACAGGTTGAGAACCACTGCCTTAGAGTCAGAAGCAATGGAGAGGAGAAACATTTACCTTTACAACTCCTGTGAGAAATGTCATGATGGTTATCAAAACAGTTTAGGCTTAAGGAGCAACTCTAAATTATTTTGAAACTTTTCACTGGCAACTTATAACTCTATCATCTGTCTGTCTGTCTGTCTGTCTGTCTGTCTGTCTGTCTATCTATCATCATTTGTCTCATTTGTTTAATTATATAAATTTACAATATATATAAATCTAACAAATCCAAATAGTGGCATTCTGGAAGATGAACAC
This sequence comes from Thermophis baileyi, assembly GCA_003457575.1. Taxonomy (NCBI): domain Eukaryota; kingdom Metazoa; phylum Chordata; class Lepidosauria; order Squamata; family Dipsadidae; genus Thermophis; species Thermophis baileyi. Next base: position 568,717 of record QLTV01004265.1, on the reverse strand, counting down.
AGATAAAAGATAATACAGTTATCCAAACTAACTGGGGAAAAAAATCAAATAAAACCAAGTTTGAATATTTCTGCCAAATTTTACCAATATATCATATGCACACCCATACCCATACCATAGCTCAGTGAACATTCTAACCACAATGTCTTGAGGGAAAGCCAGGTTTTCACCGCCTTTTGGAAGGCCAGCAGAGTTAGAGCCATGTTAGAGAGAGGCTATTCTTCTAAGGCAGGAATCATGACAGAGAAGGCATATTTCCTAGGATCTACCAGGTGACACTGGTTCACCAAGAAGACCCAGAATATGCCCATTCCACCCAGATCTGGTGGAATAGACAAAAATAATCAGGAATAGACTTCCCTGAAGTAACACAGTCCCATAGCATGTATGGCTTTAAAAGTGACAACCAGCACCTTGAATTGTACTCAGAAGCCTACGGGAAACCAGTGCAGCAAATGTATCAGCTGTATTATATGAATATCCTGTGAAGTGCCCAATGCTGCACCTGCAGATTGCCTCAATTGAAGCTTCCAAATATTCTTCAAGAACAGCCTCATGTAGAGTGCATTGCAACAATCCAATTGTAAGGTGACTAGGGCATGAGTGACCATAAGCGGGACCTCCTGATCTAGGAACATTCCACACTGACACACAAATGTATTTGTGCAAAGGCTTTCTGGGTCATGACTGCCACCCTGCTCTTCCAAGTAGGACCTGTGACTCTAGGAGAACTTTAGATTTCATAGAATGCTAACCATTCAGACTTAATGATGGGAGATCATACATACAGTATAGGGGGCATGTGTGTGTGTAAAACCCACAGCCACTTAATCTGTGTCACATTGCATCCACATTATGAAAACATCAACTCCCAAAAGAGCCTTTTGCAACATAGACCTATCAAGAGTTGTTTCTTGTAGGTTCCATCAGTTAACATTGCTAATGTTCAAGGATGATGAGAGTTGTAAGTGAAAAGAACTTGAGGCATTTAGCTTTGGAGTAGGTTATGCATAAACCCTAAAGCACAGCACATCCCAGAGTCTTTGTATATAGCCCTGCATACACAGAGAGACATACCTTTGAGTCAGTCTTGAATCCTTGTGACTACATGGCCAAGTCTAGGCAACATTTGCAGAAGTGGTTTGCCACTGCTTTCATCTAAGAAAATGACTGCCCCAAAATCACCCAACTGGCTTTGTATGTAAGATAGGACTACCTTACTCACAACATCCTGATTTCTAGCCATTAACCATTGCCTTACAGTGGATATTTGATTTCACTTGATTTAAAATCTGGATTCAATAAGGCTTAAAATAGGTAGATCAGATCCGTAATTCTCTGATATCAACCAGTGTTGAATTCAAAAGCCAGGAATAAAGACTGGTATTTCCCCCCAGTTGTAGATTCTATCCTCTAAAGTGTAAAACCATTTACAAGACAATGCTTTAGTCACAGCACTGGTAATTGTAATTGCACAATTGAAAATATAGTAGATAATGCAAAAATCACTAATTGCAACCGGTTCATCTTTAGAAAAAAGACCATATTGGATAAAGAAATTGCTTATTCAGGGAAAACAAGGCATTTACATCTTGAGCGTTCTTAACCAGTAGCTCATCATGAGGACCTCTCTACACCCCCCCAGAGCAACTGGTGGGCTGATGGAAAGGCCCCCATGCTGCCTTTAAATCACATATGTGTCACGGGAAACAGAACAGCTATTAAAATATATTTATTATTCATTATTAGAAAATTGCCTACATGTGGTGTTCTAGAAAGCAGAAACTTGCATTTTTGTTGACTCATTAAAAGTCCATAATGTGATGTCCTGCAAAACCCAAATTCGTATTTATAGCCTTAATTTTAAAACTCCATTTGAGCAATTATCTTGGAGCATTAAATGAAGGAGCAAGGGGAGAAAAAAAGGTAATGTAATGATGGCACAATTTGCCTAGCAAACCAGCTTTTTTTTGTATCCCCAGAACCACCGGAAAAGAATTTGATTTAATCCTGAAAATCATAGGTGAGCCATGATTAGTAAGCTGTGCTACTACTGTCAATGTGTTAATAAATTGTTGTTTTGTATGCTCTGTGCATTCCAATTTTCTGTTTAGTAAACACTTAATACTCTAAGGTCTGCCAGGAAATCAGATGATATGAAACCAATTTAGCAACTTAATTTGTATTATATTATGCAATGCTACATCCTGTGGCAGATACCAAACACGGCCACTGATGATTTCTTATCAAGACATTCTAGTACTCATCAGTTTGCTAATGGTGCAGGAGGTTTCAGGAAAGGGACAATGGGTGAAGAAACAGGTGATGTAAAAACGACAGACAATTCATTCAGCATCTATGCTGGAGAAGACATTTTCTAATGTAACGAACTGGAATGATCATTTTAGCCTTCGGTCTTGCCCTTCATATACCTGTTTTCTTTCTCTTGGCTATTTCTGACAAACATTATGAATCTATTGTCTTCTACCTATGTTTTTTTTCCCAACAAAACCAGAAAAAGAAAGAAATAGGAAAAAGAAAAGGGAAAGAGATGAGGTTAAGAGTACAAAGAAAGGGAAAGAATGTTAAAAATTAGAAAAGGAGCAACTTCCCACTTTCTTCAGTACAGATACAAATATCCTCTTATTCTAAAATTAACAGTAGTACACCGTATTTTTATAATCACAAAAAGTTCTAATAATCAAATCCCAAGTTTCATTTCTTTTAGTTTCAAGCAGAAAAAAAATCAAAAAGTGGTTTCCAAGTACAAACAAAATTAAAGTTTTTTCTTTAATCAAAATAGTCCATTTTGCCATTTCCACCAACTCCATTAATGTCACCATCCATTCTTCCGTCGTGGGAATCTGTAAATCATTCCATCTCTGTGCATACAAAAGTCTTGCTACTTACTACTATATATATGTTATATTTATCATATATAAAACAAAGTCCCAGTTTTTTTTCCCTCCCAAGCTGTTTATCCATCAAACCAAAAGAAAATTGGTATTAATTGTACATTCATTCCAAGAATTCTCTGTATAGATCTCATCCCAATATTTCTTAGCTGTCTTACATGTCCATCATAGATGATAAAAAGTACCTCCAGATTGATTATATTTTCAGCATCTATTTGGCACACCTTTATACATACATCTTTGACAATTTATGCAGTGTTAAATGCCAGTGATACATCATCTTATAAAAGTTCTCTTTCAAGTTATTATTCAATGAACATTTCAGTCCTTTAATCCACAAATTCTCCCATTGATCAAGCATCATATTATCTCCCAGGTTTCTTTTGCCATTTAATCATACAGTCTTTAACTTATTTATCTTCCATATACATTTACAATAAGAGTTTATACATCTTAGCAGCAACATGCACATCATTGGTATACAGATCCATTCAAAATCAGTTTTTTCATTTGTAAAATTGAAATTCTAAAGTTTAAATCTTTCTGACAACTGAGCATAAGCAAACCATTGATGTTTTACCTGTATTCTTCAGAATGTTCTCAGGACAACTTGCAGTGTTTGTGGCAGAAGAAAAAAAAAAGAAGAAGTTGCAGGATAGAAAGCTAGAAATTATTATTATTATTATTATTATTATTATTATTATTATTAAAGTGTTTGTGGAAGAAAAAAAAAAAAAGAAGAAGTTGCAGGATAGAAAGCTAGAAATTATTATTATTATTATTATTATTATTAT
>QLTV01004265.1:537464-549871 GCA_003457575.1 Thermophis baileyi | reverse complement strand
TTTTATGCCCTGTGCACATACATTCCCATTTCTCTTTATGAGACACTTCCCATTTACAAATGTGGTCTCAAATCCTTGCTTGTCTAAACTAGAGACACTCAGCAAATTATGCTCCATTTCAGGCACACATAATATATCATTAAACCTCTTTTCCAGATATGGAATTTGCACACTGCCTCTTCCAATGACCTTAGCCTTCTGGTCATTTGCCAAGGCTACTGCATCTCCAGCAGCTGGATCCATTCTGAAAAACAATTTAGAATTGTTAACAAGGGTTTGACTTGCCCCACTGTCTATCAACCATTTGTCTCTGCTATTGCAATAGCTAACTTTTGCAACAGCAACTTGTCCATCTTGCAAATATTTTCCTTGCAAATAATTTCTTCTTTGCAAACAGCTTTTACTTTGCAAACAGTCTTTCTTTAAATGTGTAGTTTCANAACCAATTTAGAATTTGTAACAATTGTTTGACTTGCGCCACTGTCTATCAACCATTTGTCTCTGCTATTGCAATAGCTAACTTTTGCAACAGCAACTTGTCCATCTTGCAAATATTTTCCTTGCAAATAATTTCTTCTTTGCAAACAGCTTTTACTTTGCAAACAGTCTTTCTTTAAATGTGTAGTTTCACCACAAATGAAGCAGGGCCTCTGTTGCTGGGCTGTATCTTTCTTTGTAGAAAATCTTTGCTGGGCTGTAATCTGATCCCTTCTGCTGATAGCCAGTCTGTGGAAATTTCTGCTCTTCTCTCTCTGCTCCTTGGGCCCCCACCTCAGGGATTTCTCCTCCTGGCTTCTTCTAAAATGGCGCTTCTTCTCGTCAGCAATTAAACAAGCCTTTAAAGCCTCCAAATGAAAATTCCGGCTCTGGTTTGCATTCAAATACTGCAGAAACAATGTCACAGGTTTCATCAAGGCTGTTTAACACTAACAGCACATTGTGGGACTCAGGAAACTGCAATCCATGCTGTTCCAACTTCACTAACAAAGTTTGCATTTCAATAAATGTCTTTCCACAGATTCACCTGGTTGCAGATAGGCTCTGTATAATTTCCTTGATAATTGCTCAATATTGCATGCAGACACACTAACATGCACATTTCTTAATTTCAGCAAGACTTCCTTTGCAGTCTTTAAATCAGCTACATCAGGGGCGTGCATAAGCGCACCAGCGTGCCTACCGTCCCTGTCCTACTGTCCTATTGTCCTCATCTATCTGTATTCACTTTGATTATGTTTATGATTATACCTATACCTGCTATCTTGTACATGTTTGACAAATAAATAAATAAATAAAATAAATAAATAAACATTGAGAAATTGTTCATCTTCTAAACTCAAGATGATATAAGCCATTGCTTTATCATGCTGCTTCTGCTCACCAGCTGCAAAAACTCCCTGGGGTGGATTAATAACAATATCCCACAGCTCCTTAGCCTTCAGGAAACATTCCATCTTTGCAGCCCAGATAATATAGTTCTTCTGTCCCACACGAGGCACAGAACTTTCCTTAAATTCAACAGCAGCCATCCTGCAATCTTTCTCTGCCTTGTTCTCTTATGCACAGGCAGTTTCTTCATCTAACATTACAATACAGTCATCTGTGTGCTCTGGGCCCATAACGTATCAGAGTTTGTTGCAGAAAGTTAAATCCAGAAAACACACACAGGCAGACTGATGCAGCAGGATTGATTTAAATAAGAAACTCCTTTATATACAAGAATAACACAGTAGCAGAGTTCTTCTTTAATGTAGCATCAGTTACAAGCAGCTTCTAGTTCAGAGTTCAGAGCAGACAGAGTACAGAGTGGGCTGAGCCACACTCAGCCTTCTAGATTAAGTTTCAGTTTCAATTCTCTGCACAGACTCAGATGTGTTTAAGCTCTCATTGGCTGACTTAGTTGCTATGCCTATTCATTGGCTGAACTTGTTACCATGGCTCTCCCAGTCATGAATATTCTAACATACTTACACACACACACACACACACACACACACACACACACACACACACACTATATAACAATTTTTTATATGCAACAGAAATATAGAAAGTTGCCTTACACTTACACTACTGGTCTACCTCAATGTTTTTAAGAGTTCTTCTTAAAAATGTCTGGGGAATTCTGGGAGTTGTGCTTACAAATGTTAAGGTTTCCAGTATTTTAATTTCCAAACCTGAATTCCTCTGTGACAATGTTGATGGTCTAAATACCAGCCTGGCATTCAATGTACCCAGTCTGGTACCCACTGAACAACAAACATACAGCATTTCTATACAATTCCAAAAGTCATAATGAATACATATCACCAACCATTTTTGATAATAGAATCAGTCTCTTTAACTGCATGTTAACTTTGAGAAGTGTTAAGTACATTAATGAACCCTGTAAAATTATGTGGTACATTTTTAGAACATTTGCTATCAAAAAGTAGTAAGGTTTTTTTGGGGTTTTTTTTTTTTTTTTGTTTGTGTTTTTTTTTTTTTTTTTTTTTTTTTTTTTTTTTTTTTTTTTTTTGAAAGACGTGAACTTTTGTCAAGAGAATGTATTGTTAATGTAAAACAATCTCAGACAGGGACATAAAAATATGGTTTTTCTCCATGTTCTCCTCTGAAGCTCGAACGTTTGGTTTTATCATATAATTGAAAGGCTGATGGAAAGCTGTCTTGTCCTGTTGTATAACAGAAGTAATATATACATCACTACACTGTTTTATCTATCCTGGGAGCTTATGACAAGCTCTTCAAGGCAATGATTTCCAATGGGATTTTATTAACACTTCTGTACTTGCTGCTTTGTTACCATGTATTCCATATGTACAGAAAATATTCAGGTATAAAACTGGATAATCTATATCCCTTTGGAATCAAAAGTCACTTTGACATAATATTTTTCCCTAGGAAATCATTTCTTGAAAGATGTTTGCCCTGATACATTTCCATTATAATTATATTTGACTAGCACTGTGAAGTTTTGATAATTTAAAGGTATTCTACGATCTGACAGCTCTTCTATAGTGAATTATGCAACCTTGGCTCTTAAATAGTTCTGCTGGCATGAGACAAGCTGGGATGAAGTTGTCTTTCTAAAATAATTGCTCCATGGAGCATCCATTATACCTTCAGGAAAAAAAATGCCTTACTTCAACAAATTACAGACTAGCCTATAATGGGTATTTTTGATAGCTATTAGGATTTTTTTTTTCCTTAGAAGAAAGAAAAAAAAAATAGAAACCTGAACAGTAAAATGCATATTGATTGCCATGTCTTGTAAATTTCAACACTCTGTAGACTTTTATTTTAAAGCCTAACATAATTGCTAATTACAATAATGTGTGTGTGTGTGTGTGTGTGTGTATCCGTGTGCATGTGTGCACTTTCCCCCAGAATCACAGCATCAGAAATTAAATCTTTACTGAAGGCTTCCAGAATTGCTCTAGTACATACCTTGCTTATTGTTGTTGTATTTTGTTATTGTTCTTTTGCACATAAATGAATTCTTAGTTATGAGTCAGTATTATTGACAAATTTAAGCTCTTATAAGGCTATGTTCTCTTCCTTGCTCATGAGGCAGCAAATGGTCACTGCTGATTAAATACATAGCCATGACTGGGAGAGAGATCAAGGTTTTGAAGCGATATAAAATGTATCTTACCTGTAGGTGTCTGTAAAGCAGCGAAATATTAAGAAAAACTATTATTCATTTTTCCTTTTGCAAAAGGAATTATTAAAACTATTTGTTTCACAGGGTAAACATTCTGTTGGGCTTGGGTTCCTCCTCATTAGCTCACTTACTGTGATATGAATCTACTACAATAACCATTGAAATAGCTGTGTACAAGAGTATGGTTCTGGCCACTTTGCTATATAGAAGTAAGAGCTTGTTAAAAGAACAAAAAGCAATCCATGAAGTGGTGCATGAACATAGTGGAAGCAAAGATGGTTTGTAAGGATAGAAATATATGGAGAGATGTAATAAATGGAGTTGTTGAAAATGAGTTTGCCCTTCCCTTCCCTTCCCCCTTCCCTTCCCCCTTCCCTTCCCTTCCTTTACTTTTCCTTTCCTTCCTCCTCCCCTTCCCCTTCCCCCTTCCCCCTTCCTCCTTCCTCCTTCCCCCTGCCTACGAAATACATAGATGGAATAGCAAGAGTGGAGGGGGAATCGTTTAAATTTCTTGTATAATTTCCCCCAAATTTTCTGGTAAAGCAGCCAGTCTGCTTCAATACATTGTCTATACTGTAGAGCTATAATTATTACATAATATATCAAGAAAACTCTCTAGAGATAACATCATAGGAGATTATAGGCTGTTTTGGAAAGCCATTAAGGATCTATTAGTTGCCAAAGAGTTCATCCATAATTTCACCTAATGTCCTCTCTAGAGCTTCCCATCGTTATCTTATGTTATATAGTAATGATAATTCAGAGTGTTCAGGCGCCGCTTCAGACAATTCATAGAACATTTGTGCTTTGTTCTCTAAGGTGAATGATTATTTTACTGAAGATGCTAGTTAGAAATATCCTGCACTTAGAAATTTCTTCCCATTTTTCCTCCTACAATATTTCTTTTACAAGCATTTCAGAAACATTAATTTTAGCCGAACCTGTAGTGGAATTATTTTCTGATGAGCAGAAACCTTAACAAGAAACAGACATCTCCAAACTACTGTGTTCCAAGTGAAATTATAGTACAGTTAATGAGTTCCTGGATATTAAGAGATATTTTGTGGCTCTACTTTAGTGTAGTATTTTTTAATGCTATAGGCAATACATATGTGTGAGTGGCACGGGGGCCTAGAGGTGAAGCTCTCACTTCACAATCAGGAGGCTGTGAATTCAATCCTAGATAGTAGCAGATATTTCTCTCTCTGGGCGTAATGAGTAATTGTCTGCTGTGAACTCCGCAAAGGCATCAGGAAGGGCATCCGGCCAGTAAATGCTCAAGCTCTGTTTAGTCGCCCTGACTCCACCCCAATGCAAGGGATTGCAGGGTCATTAAAAGAAAAAAAAAGACAGTACATATGTGTATTAAGGTAAAGGTAAAGGTTCCCCCACACATGCATGCTAGTCGTTTCCGGCTCTAGGGGCGGTGCTCATCTCCGTTTCTAAGCAGAGGAGCCAGCGCTGTCTGAAGATGTCTCTGTGGTCATGTGGCCGGCATGACTAAACGCTGAAGGCACACGGAGCGCTGTTACCTTCCCACCAAAGTGGTCCCTATTTTTCTACTTGCATTTTTTACATGCTTTCGAACTGCTAGGTTGTATTACTGATGTGTAATTTAATAAAAGCTGCTTATACGTGGGCATCTTGGGTATTCAGTCCCAGAGTGAAATACAAAAGGACACCTTTAATTAGTTTACACATTTGATAATAGCACTATATGTTTTTGTACCTTTTCAGTACAAACACTCCCCTTACAGATACCTATTTTTAATACCTAAGTAAACCCATATTCCTTATTAAAAATGCATTATATTTTTTATTACATGCTCATTTATTGCCACTCCACCTCTATAGCCAGGAGGAAGAGAAAGAGGATTCTTCAGAATTGTTTATTTTATTTGATTATATGGTTATGAGACTTATTATCAATGAACAGAAGGAAAATGTGATTCCCGAGCAAATCTCTTTGGAACAATAGCAACTGACATTATTAACCCTGAGTTAGCACCTGTCATAAATAGTTGTACAATGCAAAAAGAAGTATCTGCGTTTGGAACATATCCTTAATAAAATTTATTTCTAAGTTATAGTCAAAGCTGCCAATCTAAAACAGCCTCTGATTATGGAAGCCAATGGATTTAAACTAACTATGTGGCTGCTCAAATTTCTCAGCAAGTCCTTGGAAACTTCCAACAGATTAAGATGCTCAGTATGTTATAGAATGAAACAGTTCAGGAAGAAGCTGATATATTCTAACATAATGGGTTTTATCCAGGCTAAAGCAAAAATCTTGAAAACTCAAAGGAAAAAAAATGCTCAACCACATTATTAAAATGACGGAATCAATTTAATCTTTCTTATGGTTTGTCAAGCTTATAAAATATTATATTTCTCTTCAGATAAAGTTACATACTGTGTAGCTCAAAGATAATCCCCGTGGTCTTGGCATATGTTAGTTAATTGTCTCAGAAGGAAATACCATAAATACCATGCTGTCAACACCCATGGGCATTTGCTCATCTGTCACTGTGGGAGCACCAGACTGGCTGAGGTGCTCGAAGACATTTTCTCAGCCACGTAAATCACAGCCATTTCTCCTTCCCCCTTCCTCAATGGTCAAGTCAGAAAGAACATGTGTTAATAAAAATCACCTTTGCCTCCAAGGTATGGGCTCATAAAAAATGATGCAGCTACGATAAGCTCTGTGTGATGTGATTCAATCTATGACATACAAGGTTGCCTCACACAATTATCCCTCACGTATTGAATGTGTTGCACTGGATTTGATGGATACACCATCCATGTACTAAATTCATGATGAAGCAGAATTTGATGGCACAGAAGGATTCATGGACTAGGAGACAGATCATGCAACCTGTGCTTCCTTTCTTCATAAAATGATACCTCATTTCACTGGGTAACACTCATTATCAATTTAGAGAGTTCTGGATCAACTAAAAGCTATGCATTAATTGAAAATGGATTAACTTCCTCTTGCTAATAATCAACATGCACTACTGAGAAGCCTTTTATACAGTAGATGAAGTATCAAATGAAATACTATATTATCAAAGCCCCCTCCCTTTTTAAAAAAAATGAGGTTCTCTGAGGCTGCATGTGTGGTTAGGGCTACAAGACACACAATCATGTCTTAGGAAAACAGAAGAATGGGAAAGCTTTCTTGATTTTTGCTTTAAAAAAGACCACTCTTTTTTACTTTCCCATCAGTCAGGAGCAAATGTAGGTAGAGATGGCACACATTCTTGCAGCAGCCAAGAGTTGATCCTGTTTTGTTGTTGTTTGGAACATATGTCTGTTGCTGTAGCTCCAAGTTCCAACCATAATCCTTTGGACTGTAATTTCCATGTGCACAGACGTAGAGTAGAGTAGAGTAGAGTAGAGTAGAGTAGAGTAGAGTAGAGTAGAGTAGAGTAGAGTAGAGTAGAGTAGAACAGAACAGAACAGAACAGAACACTTTATTTGACTAAGTATGGTTAGACACACAAGGAATTTGTCCATGATGTAACATGCTGAATGTTATATTTTGTGTATTTAATATGCTTATTGTTTGAAGCTCATGCAAGCCAATGTTAAAATATTTTTAGAGTCCCACCGATTTCAAGGAGAGAGATTTAATCATTTATATATCCTTTAATCTCTCTGTTTGAAATCACTGAGGCTTTGAAAAAAACACTTAACTTTGGCTGGATCATTATTGTTTTTTGTTAAGCCTTTTTCATTCATTAGTATAGCCTTGTGTAACTTAACAGTCAAAGGCACTCCACATTTATTACCGTATGAAATTGTATTTATCCTCTACATCTAAAAGGATTGATCCTTGGTGTGCATGCATGACAGTGTAGGTTCACCTAAGTCATACTTTCTTTGGAGAATTCTGCAAGGAAAAATCATGCATGGAACCTGGTGGAGAAATTCTTTACTAATTTAGCTGTTTTCTCTTAATAATTTCTGTTGATAAATCACAGCACTATTGCAAGTTCTATTAAAGCCCCATATTTTGCCTGTTCATCATCAAGAAGATTAGAATGCTCCTTTCTAAAAAATTTAATAGCCTTTTCACTTCTTTTTGCTGGGCCAGTGATAGTGAATAATATGAACCAGAAGACTTTTCTTTGCATTCCCAGCTCCTGGTCAACTAAAATATATTTGGAAGGAATACTGACATGAATACATAAATAAAGAAATAAATAACTGGGAAGCACATCATTTGAGGACAAAGAAACAAAGAAAATGCTGTACTCTATGAATAATTTTCATTTTGGTCCACTTTCTCCTTGCAAATATTCTTTTGCATGCTATTTTGAATTAACTAAATTCTTTCATCAGTTTTTTTAAAAAACAAAAAACATAGTAATGGCATTGTTGCACTGGATTAAGCCTAATTCCTAATTATGAACTAAATTGGGCTGCTTTGAAATATTCGAACGATGTTCTGAAGCAGACCAAATTGCAAAGCTTTATTAAGCATTTGGAATGTGGAGAGACATGAGGAGAGAGATCTGCTCTGAAAAACTTGATCATTTGTTCCCAACATCTCCATATAAGGATTCCAGGATGCCAGAACTATTAAGGAAAGAAAACAGTACAGTTCTGTGACTGATAGCTGTCTTTTTTCACCACAGTTAATGATTTTGATGGGTTCTTATTTACAGTATTTCAGAGGCAGGCTACTAAAGTAATATTTTGCAAAAGTGTGCCACTACTCAGATATCTTCTTAATTTTGAGGTTGAATTTGTTTGTTTGTTTGTTTTGTTTTGTTAGAAACAAAAAAATAAAAAGATTTGGTGGCATGTTTGGAATCTGGAGGAAATTAACCATGGGTATTTTCTCAAAAAACTTTTCCACCTAAGGCATTTAATGGACTTTTAGTTTCTTTGGTAGAGTCAAAGCAGAACACAGAAACATTTTCACTGATAAAAATCTTTCAACTTCTGTACCAAGCTACCTGAAGCTTTGCAAGCTGTGTGTCTTGCAACACCACTAGATCAAGGGTAAAATCCAGCAGGTTCTGACAGGTTCTGGGGAACTGGTAGCAGAAATTTTAAGTAGTTCGGAGAACCGGCAAATACCACCTCTGGCTGGCCCCAGAGTGGGGTGGGAATGGAGATTTTGCAGTATCCTTCCCCTGCCACGCCCACCAAGCCATGCCCACCAAGCCACACCACGCCCACCAAGCCACACCCACAGAACCAGTAGTAAAAAAAAATTGGATTTCACCACTGCTCTAGATCTATGAAATTTTCAAAACATTGTCACAACAATCACAGCAGTGAACAAGGAAAGAAAACTGCAAATCAAAATTGTTTACCTTTCTCTCTCTCTCCTTAGCAGAATAATCCTTCCATATATTTGTCTGTATTTTTGCATGTGTTGCTGTTTCCTATGGAATTCCTATTCCCATTCATCCAATTTTTCAATAACACTTGAAAAATAATACAATATTGAAATAAATGTCTATGGAGATTCTCAGTCTTCCAGGTCATGGTTGTCCCAAAAGTGCTTTTTCAAGAGGCAACTGGACTTTCTGGGGTTTTTTTTGGAAGATGTTTCACTTCTCATCCAAAAAGCTGAACAAGGTTCTTGGATGAGAAGCGAAACGTCTTCAAAGAAAAACCAGAAAGTCCAGTTGCCTCTTGAAAAAGCACCTTTGGGACAATACTAAAATACATTTATACCAATTTCCAATGAGGTACACTGGAAATGAAAGAGATTTAAATTTTCAGATGAGATTTAGTTGTAGCTTCTGAATCAAATTGGGGTACCAATTTAGTCTAGTGCACCACATATTCTATAGAAACATATACATATAGTGATATGTAGAAAATAAGTTCAAATTGAATATTATACATGGGAAAGGGGTAGTTTATAAATCTAACTAATAAAAGAGGGATTAACTATTGATTCCTAACACTTAATCTATGCATGTACATAATATTTTTTAGTGGAAAGTCCAATTTACATCACCTTTTGCTCCCAGAGAAAAGGCAGGAAGTACATATATTATCAATCCAATGGGATGATAGATATGAAAAAATAAAAATAAAAATATGACTCCCCTTCTATACATTTTAATTCCAATTCAGCACTGGCACAGGCATCACCTAAATTATCTCAAAGATTAATTCTACTTTGTCTACTTTCCAGTAAAGTGTTCAATGCTATCATGCCCAAGACTGATGGTTATGCAATAGACAAAATAATAAAATGTCCATGAGACAGGACGTATAGGCTGTAGCCCACTGATTTATTCGATTATCAAACTGTAGTTTTGAATCTGATACTCAAACATAAGTAATTATAATAGCATTCTTTCATTTAGCATTTTGTAATAATTCTCTAAACCAGATTAAGCAATCAAAATACTCTTATTTATTTTTTAAGGCTCAGGATATATCCTAATAAGTGAATATTGTATTCTGGCAAAATGATTATGACATTATACTTTTTTATATGTATGGAAGTGCTGACTTCTTATTGTTTTATTGAATTACCATTATAAAGAGTTTCCATAAATATCTACTTCTGCTTTTTTTGATCCAAAGACTTTTTAAAAATTTTGTAATAATGTGGTCATTTAAACATCACATTTCATTCTCCCTTTCACTCATGCTCTATGAAATAATTGAACAAGATTTTAATAGGACTGTGTGTCAAATCTGACAGAATCCTAAAGCTTGAAGTTAATCAGGCTTCCTAAATACATTTGGAAGATGCCTTCCAAATTGGGACTACTATGAACAGACACTATTGGAATTTGAGTCTTCGTGGTTAATGATATGGAATTCAGACAAACAAGAAAGACATTGTCCATATATCTATTAGAATATGACAATTTGCCCCAAGGCTATTCATAGGGGGGAAACGTTCTAGGAAATAGAGAAATGGAATCAAGAAGACAGAGTACAGTTTTATAAGTCCAGTTTCTAAGTTTAGCAAATGGTTCAATAGAGCTCTCTAATCATAGTGCTCTAGGTGTTTAGGTATGTTATCCTAAAGTCATGCTACTAACCAGTGCTCTTTGCTTGTTCTATTCTAGGATCCAAAAAGATAAAGATTTATTGTGGAGTGTATGAAACCAGAGAATGTAACAAAACTTCAGTTTACCTATCATCAGAGGGAAATCAGAAGTGAAAAGAATGTAATGGAAGGATACTCCCATCTTTTGATGCAGAAATACAGTCTTGAAACACGAGGAGTGTAGCCATTTTCATACCGGAAATTCAACTCCTGCTGGAGATCAAAGTAAAAGGATGTACTATTCACTGAAACATATTTATTATAGGATTCAGTACTTGTTTTACAAGAGGACAATAACATTTTAAAAAGGACTATGCTAGGTTCATGGAATCCTAAGGACTTTGCAAGCAAGAAGACCACATCTACAAAAAAACAATAGATGTGATAGTTGCTACTCTTGAGATATATCAGGAGGAAAGATGCTTGACAAATCTTTCCTACCCCATAGGTGAAAACAGGGGTGTTTTCCTGTGGGATACCGTATTTAAAAAGTGCATTAATTGTAAGGACGGGCAAGGAAGAATCGTGGTGGAAAGAGGCAGGTGGAGTTGATGAAGCAGAAGATGAATGAGATGAGGTGATCACTGGAAAAGGGGAGCAAATGTAAATAATCAGAATGGCAAAGAGATAGAGTCAATCAGTGTGACAAGACAACAATGTCTGTGATAACAAATCAAGCTTGGCACCAAATGAAATTTGGCATTCGGCTAAATGAAAAGAGATTTTGCTCCCAAGCCAAATGTGGCATCAAATCAAGTTCCCCTGGCTCATCACCAAATCAAACCTGGAGAAGATCCAAGTTCATTAGGAAGTGAAAATTATTGGGGGAGTGCTGCATAAAGAACCTGATTGGTCTGCAGGGGGCACTAAAGGTTTCCAGGAGTTCTTTGATGACAAAGTTGTAGCAACCTTGGCCAACCTTATCAGAGGCAAGAGAATATGTCTTTTGAAACTGTGAAACAGCGTAATAGCAAAACAAAAGGTTTTGCTTTAGCTTTGACAGGAAACTAAATAAATAATAGCAAGATTTAATCTATTTTTAGGAAGATTCAACTTAAATCTACATACAGACTTGGAAATCTTACCATTAAGATATTTTGTGCAGTGTAGTTTCGGAGTAATTTTACATCTGATTTGAAATGCAGATGAAGTGTAGATAACATTATACATAACTTCAGACTAGCAGCATATTAAAAAGGTCTATATTATCCTATTCTGGAGTTGCAGAGTAACTACTGTCTACTCAATTGCCTTTTCTAAATAAAAAGAGGGTAAAAATTGCTGTAAATAATAATGACAAGAAAGAATTCTTAATATGGAAAGATATTAGTAACTGAGAAATGACTTGGAGTAAATGCCTACAGTAACTTAGAGAGCCTGTTGCTATCTCTATTGCCCAGAGCTTCAGAGAATGCTATCCATATTCCTATAGTGAAATTCTCTTCGCTAATTTATTCTGCTAAATGTGATCATCAGTGTTTGGCCAGTAACTGTAATGGACAGAGTGAATAGTAGATTATGTGAATATAGTAGGAATCTGCAGGATAACCAAGATTTTATATTTGAAAATCAAGATTTGAAATTTGTGGCAAGGTTTAATTTGATTTTGAAATTAAATAAATAGTATAATGAGACAGAATCAAAGTGTCTGCAGTTTCTTCATTTTATTTATTTATTCTTGTTGGACTGGAGCGAAAAGAGCAG
>QLTV01004265.1:500758-537444 GCA_003457575.1 Thermophis baileyi | reverse complement strand
TAAATGTTCTACTGGTATGTCATTTAAAGCATGAATGAGAAAAGAACAACCTCCTATGGGCTGCTTAACTAGTAAAGTTGTTGGGTGCAAGAAAGACAGAAGGCAAAAAAAGGATAAAAGTGATACATTTCACATAAGAAACAGCAAACCAGATATATTAAAAAAATCTGTCACTGTTTCTCCATGGGAACCTGCCTCAACAAAATCAAGATTAAGATACAAGCAATAGAGAAGATTTCCAAAGATATCTACTAGATGTCTAGTAGACATCTAGAGTTTTCTTCACTGTTTTTTATTTCAATTATTTTAAAAACAATTGAAATTATTTTTCTTAAAACCAATATATAACTTGATAGACATTTTGCGGGCCCAATTGGCAAAAGAAAGCTCAGGACCGTATAGGTTGGAAACATGAGGGAAGAGGCCTTCATCCTGCAGTGGATAGACAATGGCTAAAATGATGAGACATTTTTTTCTGGGATACTCCTCACATTCTTTCTTTCACCTCTTTTTTATCAATTGTTGTAGGGATAGACTTGTATAGATGTAAACTGCTTTTATCAGCATTGAAAGTATGGTGAAGTTGGAATGAAGCCTAATGCTGAATGTTCTGATTAGATAGTGTCAGCGATGCAATGAACATGAATTTGGGCAAATTCCAGGAAACAGTGAAGGTCTGGCATGCTATGGTCCATAGAGTCATAAAGAGTTGACTTAGTGACTGAACAACAGCAATTGAATGTTCAGTTTAGTGCCTTCTCAAAGATGCATGGTATTTATTAGGAAAGAGGAACCATTGTAACTTAGGTCTTTTTCTATTCTGCATGAACTCAATTGTGAATCTTGACATTTTTACTATCAGTTTGTTAAATTTTATTTTAAAAGATTGCATTGATTTATTTTAAAAGATTGCATTTATTATCATAAATGATATTTTTGAACATCCACAATTATATACATGGAGCTCCTACATACATACTTGTTGAGTATTGGCAATGTTGGACTTTTAGCTTAGCAGGTGAGGAGGAAATGGTATGGCTGTGGAGCTGGGGCTCTTTCAGCTAAGGAAGAGGGTGCCTGGTGGTATGTCATCTGCTCTGGATCTGTCATTTGGGCAATGCAGTTGTGACATATTACAGTTATATGTCACCCAATTCCCAGTGACTCTGTGTTGTTGTAGCATGGTGGTCCTGTGTGGGGGAAAAACATATTTTGTCCTTTGGTTGTCATATAGCCCACTGTGCACTACTCAGCCAGTGTACAGGAACTGTAGAAGAACTGAACTCTGACTTATAGGTGTTGGTTCCAAGATTCCCCCTGCCATCTCTGCACCTGGAAGACAGAATGGAAATTGGGCCAGACTGTCGATCTTCTAGTTTTGGTGGAAGGCTTGTGTGTGTAGGGATGGGGCAAACTGCTGCTCCTGCCAAGGTGGGAGACAGGGGTGACATAAGCGTGTTCCTGGTTTCTGCCCTGCCTGTTGAGATGGTGAATACATTTTCCTCCCAGTTGGCCACCTGACTTAATGTGGAATGGTATGGGGACAAAGAATGGTAAGATTGTACATGAATAAGGAGGTTATGAAAAGGCCAGCCAGTCTGTCAACACTCCCAGGAAAACCAGATAGGAAACAAGATTAGATGAACTAGTTCTAATTATTGTAAGGTTACATGAAAAGTCTAAAGGCAGAAACATCCCACCACTATTTTTAACTGCTTGACCCAATAGGGTGGGGCCTTTCCTAAATTTCTTTCTCCGACTGTTAAGTCACGGGTCACTCCTGCCTTTCTTCTTGTTTCCTAGGCAACATCTCTTCCACTCTTTCCCCAAGGCCATTTACAGTTTTGTTTTACTTCCCGTGCTGAATCTGCACAAAGCACACTGATACTCTACACTGGCTGGTTATTAAGAGAAGTGTACTACTGTTGGTAAGATGGGTCCTTCAACTTAGAAAATGGAAGGGATGGAAGCATTCAGAAGATGATATTCTGGGGAAGAGGCAGAAAGGACAGGCCATAACATCACAGTGGTCTTGGTTAGAGGAGATTTCAGCAGGATAAAGGCAAAGCCACTCTTGGTGAAGATAGCATTGGTGCTTGCTACTGTTGCTATGTTCCAGCCCTCTGTCCTCAGCGTCAGGAAACAACAACTGAATGAAAAACTGCTGGTGACCTTCTACCACTGCACCATAGAGCGTATTTTAACTTACTGCACCTGTGTATGGTTTGCTAATTGCACAGTGGCAGATAGGACAGCACTCCAGAGGGTTAACGTCATTGCCCAGAGGATCATTGGTTGCCCTCTCCCCTCTTTGGAAGAGCTCTATAGCTCCTGCTGCCTTAAGAAAGTTCAAGACATTCTTAAAGATCCATCTCATCCTGGGCACTCTTTTTCTGAACTATTACCATATGGCAGATGGTACAGGACAATAAAAACAAGGACAAATAGGCTGAAAAAGAGCTTCTATCCCAGAGCAGTAACTATATTAAATTCTACTGTATAGTGCAATATTAATGCAATATCAAGGATTTTCAATTCAATTGTATAGAATGTGAAAGATGTGTATTTTTGTTTTATTTTTTATGTATAATGTACACTGAAGATGGCATTTAATTTCATTGTACGAGGTGCAATGACAATAAAGTAAACTATAAACTATAATGCTTGGTCTTTGGAGCTTCAATGGCCTCAGCCTCCAGCTGTTGTTGCTTAAGGCAAAGTTGTCCTATAATAAAGTGTGACTCATCTAAAATTTAATTGCCCTTATGGATGACCTCTGGTGGTCTTGGGGCATAGATAATGCATTTGTCCTAGCCATTCTTGATCTCTTAGGTCTTTCAATCATTCTGGGCTGGTTTCAGAAGTGGAAAATTGGGGGGGGGGTCACTGTTTCAAAATGGCTCTCCTCCTTTCTCCATCGCTACTTCTAGTCAATGTTGTTAGTGGGGGAGAAGTATAGCCCTTGAGTTGTTGGGCCTTTGCACAAATTCATTTTGTGTGCCAATCGTGCTCTTTCATGGTATGGGAGGTTCTGGTCATAGTGATTCATGCCTTAGTCACCTTTTACATGGAGTCTGTAAAGTAGCCATGAAGAATATGGCTGCAACTGGTCTAGAATGCAGAAGCATGAGTGGTTTTGAACTTATTAAATGTTCACATTTAACATCATGCTTTATGAGCTTTTCATTGAAATTTAAGGTGCTGGTGATCTTCTATAATGCCTTTCATGAGACAGGCCACTGTGTTATGTGACAGCCACTGCCTATGGACTTTGTCTATACATCTAGCAAGTAGGGCGTGGTCTAGGTCCAGTGGTGAAATCCTACCAGTACACCCCGGTTCGGGCGTACAGGTAGCGGCGGCCGCCGGTGGTTTGGAGAACCGGTAGCGGCGGCAGCGTGAAGCTCCGCCCACCCGCCCGGACATCGCCATTTTCTTGTTTTTAACCCTCTGCGCATGCGCAAAGCCTTCTGTGCATGTGCAGAGGGTGAAAAAGCGCGTGCGATGGTGGTGCTCGTGCACGTTTCCGAACCGGTAGGAAAGGTAAGTAGATTTCACCGCTGTCTAGGTCCCCCCTATAAAATATTGTCATGTTGCATATTGTATCTAGGAAGTTTGCCTTCTCTGCTTCATCACCTGCACTATGGAACATAATCTCTCTCCCATCTATATGACCCAATCCTGTTAGCAATCCTGGTCTTTACTGAAACTCTTATATTATTAACTGTGCCTAACATTATGATTGTGTGATTTTATTTAAGGGCACAACAATGAATGAATGAATGAATTGTGAACTCTCAAATTTACATATATATATTTACATATTTACATATAAATTTACATATATACATACATACACACATACACTTTCTTTTGAGAGCGGGCAATAGAATTTTATTTTTAAATGAAAGTGTGCACACAGTAAAAAAGATTACCTTATCTGAATATATGTGTGTGTGAAGAGAAAAACTTTGTAGTAACACATTCTCTCCTTCCCTCTTGTTTATATATAGTATTTTTGGGTTTTTATATTTTTATTGTAAGTTGTTTAGAATAATCAGATGAGCTGAGTATCTATATACTGTAAATATTATAAATAAATAATATTTTGGTATGTAATCTAAGATATGATAACATATATATTTCCATAATATATATAGCCATAATCACACTAATGTGTATACTTGTGTATTGTAATAGCTCATGTACAGTATCATCAGCACTTTGTCATTGTCCATTTTAAAAGCCTAATATATTTAAGTGCCTTAACCCTAAAATACTGTTTTTGTGCATATGATTATTCTCCCTTTAAGTTTAAATACAGATTGTAAAACAAAAAAAGTAATTTCCCCTTATTTGTCTTGGGTTCAGTGATAGCTAATGTAAATTTGTTTAGTGAGCAGTGCCTTACAGTAAACTCTGGACATAATGAGTTATTGTAAGTGACAAAATGAAAGATATAGTTTTCAAGCCTAATTTTTAAAACTAATGTATCTTTTAATGGCTTTCTGGATTATGTGTTAAATTTAACACTAAAAGTGAATCATTTACTTTTAGGCTTTTCTGCACATCAGAAATGGGTTAATGCATTAAAGGTGATATTATGAAATATACAAAAGGTAGTAAGTACTCTTTGTGTATGTACATATGCAAGATCTAACGTCTATGTGTTTCCCTGAATGCTGAAATATTTTCAACATAATTTTCATATTCATTTTAATCTTGAAATTTTGACAGTTGTGGTTTCGTTTCTAGTCAAGGCATCACATCTCAAAAGGTGAGCAAAAATATATTACCTTGAAAGAAGTTTTTGTATGGATTAAAAAAAAATGAAACAAAATATAGCAAAATAGATACAGGTATAACAGATTTAGCTACAGTCCAGCTGTGAAAAAAGCACTGTTCCACAGACATAATTAATCCATTGATGGATTAATTATATGCTGGTATGTATAATGGTAGGGTGGCCAATGATTTTTGTGTTGCTCCATTCAAACTGGTGCTGTTTGGTGTCAGTGTGGATAGAGATTAAGGATTTGGGATCATGGTGTTTGTTTGACTGCCAGACGGTGTTCGTGGATCCTGGTTTTTAATTGACGTGATGTTTGTCCCACATAGAATTGGTTGCAAGACCCTCACTTGACACACCCACACCTGAAGCCCTTATAAACAGAAGAACACTGACATCCCCTAAACTCTGCTGAAGATGTTACCTAGCCTGGTAATGAAATGTTTGGAAACCAACCCACAAGCTCGGAGAATAAACCTTCACCCTCATCCTACACCCAAGCTACAGATATTTGCCACTATTGCAAAGTGTGTTCTTTGTTGTAATATAAAGAGATTAGTTGTCCCAATCCAACATTTCCTAACATACATGGAGCCTGTAGAACATAGATAAAATCCATGTTAAAGTCTAATTCTTCTCAACTGGCTTTTAACTAAATTCACTTTCTCTTTTGTTCACAAATCTGACAACCTAAAGAATGATTAATCTTTTTTGCACAAATATACACCTGATTACCAGAGAACCAGACTTGGTTTCTTGCTGAGTCTGTGGTTTAAACAGCTAAAGATATATTGGGTGAGCTAAACTTGTGGATTGATTAGTTGATTACAATACTACTGTATGTGCTAATTTTCTCACATAACCATCATAAATCCGTTTCAAAAATCACTAAGGAGAATTCAGAATCAATTAAGAGATACATTTGCATCTATGGAAGCCATATTGACTTGGTTTTGATTGGGTCTATCATCTTTTTCATATGGTTGACCTGATAAAAAATGAATTTCCCCCCCACCCCACCCCAGCATGTCTTTCCATTGTAACCTGATAGTCTTCCTTTAGTGGAGTACATGCTTATTATGATGGTAGGACTAAAATATGTCTGGTTTAAACAGTGCTCAATTTAGTTATGCATCAATACATTTTTAATTAAAAGAATCTGACAGGTACAATAGTCGAAGACTCCAAATAATTTTCAAAAGCAGCCTGTTTCCTCACAGATAGATAATCACAATCTGTCTCGGTCATACTGGGTACATAATATTTTATTAAGATATACACCACAAGATTTTTTTTTTTTAAAAAAAATTGTGATCCATCAACAACATTCTTGTGGTACATTTATAATAGTCAATGCATTCTCCTTGCTGAAATAAAAGTTAGCTAATAGGAGAACTTGATTAGGTGTCTTTACAATATTTTTAAATCTTTGTAATAGTAGGTGAAGCACAGAATTGATAATAAAATATATTTTTCTATAGGAACATTGGAGACAGACCTCAGATATCTGAGACAGACTTCACCTCAGATATCTGCAATGTAAGCCTTCCCTAATCAGATGTTCTCTAAATGTGTGGGGCTACATCTCCCAAAAAGAGCTTAGTTGAGAATTCTAGCAACTGGCATCTTAATAGAATGGGAGGGGTTATCATGTTGATTTATGTTATATTGTTAATTTAATTGCTGGGCTTGTCCTGTGTTTAAATATAGTTTCATGCAATCTACCCACCTCCAATAGTAAATTCTAGATTGCAAAGGCTAAACAACCTGGAATCTCATTGATCCATTTCTAAAAGTTTAGAACCTTTTAAAAACTTTATTGGGCTATTCAGTTATTTAAATTATTTTGGAGCTGGCTATAAATACTAACATTTCCTTTTTCCTACCAATTATTCTTATAATTCTTACCTGCCTTGCAGTATTGTTGCCCATTAAGGAAGACTCTTCCCCTTTATAGTATTTAAAATCATGCTAAGTATATACCTTAACATCTGTCATCTGTCAAACCTTCAACAATATTAGACTTGGACTATAATTCAGAAAGCTCTAATAGTTTGCAAGCAAAGGATATTTTGGTTGTTAGCAGTTATTTAACCACAAAGAAAGATCTCATTGGATATAGAATGTCCCTCTAATTTCAGGTTTTAAAAATGAAAAGACCAGTTTTAAACCTGTTAATAGAGTGGGTTAAATTTAATACAAATGTCCATGTTACAGTATTAAACTGCACTTAAACATTCTTATAGTGATGCATAACTTTGAAATGCTGGTATTAGGTATAATTGCCACCATTTCTCTAAAAATGTGTAAATAGCTCATATTATTTCAGAACCCTAAAGGCACCAATCTGGTCTCAAATTAACCATTTGTAGTGCTTGTGAACAATGAATATAGAAAGAAAGGAAAGGATATAATTCAGCTAAAGTATCAAGCCAATTTTATATTATGTTTTGTCTCTTATTCTTGTTGAGGGTCTCCAGCTTTCTAAGAAATAACCACAACTATGGTCATATCTTTGCAGACGATGATTATATGTAAATCATTAGCAAAACAAAGTCTTTATAAATCTTGGGAAGGATATTCCCAAATGACAAAACATTTCACGGGAAGCTGGAAATGACGCAGTGAAGGAGAACAATATATGCCTTCAAGAAATGTTTTTCAGTTTCTTTGGGGAAATAGAGATTATTTTATGGAGGGTAACTTTCAAAATGTGAAAGGACAAACACAAAAGAATGAGGAAAGTATCTAATTAAATGAATTAGAGAAGAGAAACCATAAAAATTGTGTTTCTGTTCTGCCATAATACACTTTGTAACCCTGGGGCCATTGTCTGGCCAACATTCTCAAGTATAAATGAACTCTGACTCCAGTAACTTTCAGTCCTAACATAATGAGAGTGAAGAGAACTTTCCCACAGTAGCCTCAAAGGGAACAACTCAGAATTATATCATTACATAAATAAGATAACACAACAAAATAGAATTCTACATTTAGCTTCCTTCTCCATCTAGGCTATACGAAAAGCCAAAAAAGTAGAGTTATTAAAGATTGCAGAGACTTTGATTTGGACAAAGTAATGAGTGAATTGGCTAAGGAAAATCTATATAAATTCCCAATTTGTAAAAATTATTAAGTACGTTTCCTGAGTGGCATGGTTTTCTGCAACATTCTTTGTGAGTACAGGTGCTTCTCTTGTACTGACCACAGTTGGGACTGCCACAAAGCAAAGCAGTTGTCAAGTGAAACTGTGACTCTGCTTATGATCTTATTTCAGTTTTCCTTTGTTTTACAGACCTGTAAAGGTCTTAAATGCAAGGTCTGATCATAAAATTATTTTTCATCACCTTCATAAGTGTGAAAGTTTGCTAAATGAGGCAGTTGCTAAACAAAGGCTACATTTATTGTTATCATAATAGGAAAATAATGTATTTTCCCCTCAGAATCATATGTATGGTAAACCATCTCTTTTTAGTGTATCTTCTAAAACTGCTTTCATATCTTCAGATCCTTATAGAACAATTGACTAATCTCTAAAATCTAAAAGCTTGAAAACACAAACAGTGAAAGCAGCAATACTCCAGAACCTACAGATTAACAGAGTTGGAAGGGACCTTGCAGGTCATCTAGTCCAACCCCCTGCCCAAGCAGGAGACCCTACCTCACCCCCTTGTTCCCTGAGATGTAGATAATATCCAGATAAACAGCGTATTGACCATCTGCAGGCAGTATATCACCAGGTTCATCCTTATTGAGTCAGACATATATAAAAAGATCTCATTATATGGGGTTTAAAACTTCTATAAGGAATCAAATTCAGAGATCATTGCATTCATTAATAACAGAATAACAAAGTTGGAAGAGACCTTGGAGGTCTTCTAGTCCAACCCCCTACTCAAGCTGGAAACCCTATACCCTTCCAGACAATGGCTGTCCAATCTCTTCTTAAAAACTTCCAGTCTTGGAAGTTCCACAACTATGAGAGAGAGGGGGGGGAGGTACAGATGTTACTTTATGGCCTTGTTTACCAGGTGTAATATGACTTCATATCTATTTTCTTGTGTTGTGTTTCTTGGGCTTGGCATAATGTCACATTTTCATATCTCTCTTTCTGAGACCTTAAGGAAAGATTATTCTGATAGATAATCAAAGTCCCTTTCAGGCTGAGCAGACCTCCTGACAATTTTGTATATCCTAATACTTAAATATATATACTGGTATGTAAAAATATACATCTAGATAACTCTTTCTTGATGTTTCATATAGAAAACATGATGCATGACAAAGAAAATGTTAACAATTCTCTCATGTGATTGCAGAATTTGAAATGATCTTCAGCAGACCAGTTTCTTCCATGATTTTTTCATCTTTATGTAAGTCCTATATCTTGCGTCTTTGGGGATTAAGCAAGACATATCATAAATGCCAACCCCTTAAAAGTGCAACAAAGGCCCACCTTTCAAAGTTTTCTGAAAACCTTTGGATAAAACTCTGCATGTGGTGTCCACCTTTGTCATGATCCAGATCTGTTATAATGCTTTTCAAAGATAAATCTGATTCTTTCCCAAGCTATAATGTTGGATTTGTTTGATAACAATCTCTTACAACAATATGTCTGTCTGCCTGCCTGCCTGCCTGCCTGCCTGCCTGCCTGCATATCTATCTATCTATCTATCTCTCTCTCTCTCTCTCTCTCTCTCTCTCATCTCTATCTCTCTCCATCTATCATCTCTCTATCTTTCTACCCTCTCCATGAAATGAACAAATCCATCTATCTGTCATCTGTCTGTCCGTCTGTCTGTCTGTCTGTCTGTCTATCTGTCCGTCCATCCATCCATCCATCCATCCATCCCTCCATCCATCCATCTCTATCCTCTCATGTCTGTCTGTCTGTCTGTCCGTCCATCCGTCCATCCCCACCCACCTGGGTTTCTAACTGTCTGTCTGTCTGTCTGTCCGTCCATCCGTCCGTCCGTCCGTCCGTCCCAGGAGGGCTGTTCTGAATACACACATCAAAAAATATTTCTGTATCTGAGATAGAGAAAAGTTTCTTCCTGGTTGTCTCCAGAATTATCTAAGACTGAGCAATAATTTTTTTAAAAAAAAATACACTCTGAAACCAATGCCTAAAAAGATGATGAAGCTGCATTTCCATGCCACTGAAATACCATAAGAGTCAGGAAAATCAGTGGCTTTTGCTAATCTGCTTTTCTTTAGATACTTGGTTAATGAGATAAAGCCGAGAGACGAATGCCTTGATCTGCCACAGTGAAACAAAAGTCCTTCTGTCATCCACCAAATAAAGCTGTAAGTACTTTAGGTTAACCATAGCTGGATGAACTTAAGCTCTGTTAAGCATCTGCACATTGAACAGACAACCTGATTTACTCAGGTAATGCTACTTGCCAGTGCTATGTCATGTTTGCTGTGTTACAAACAGCCCATAATTATGCTTTTAACATACTATTTCTCTGGACTTTGTAGTAAAAAGTTCTGTTCTGACATTATATTTAAACAAAAATCAGTTCCAACTGGTTCTACATATCAGATCTAGGTAAGCCTGATAGAAACTGAAATCTGTAAATCTCCATCAAATTAAGGGGGAGCAATTCTAGGAACTTCACTATGTAGGACAAAACATATAAAGAGGTGCAAGAAACCAGCAACTGTAAACTTTTGGGTATGCAGTTGTGTGTGATCATGTTAAGCTATAATAATGCTCAAGAATTCCATATGGAAAACATCCCTTATAATATCCCTTTTAAAAATGAATAGTGAAATATATAATATTTCTAAATATTATGTATTTAGAGGACTCGAGATTGAGGAAGATAAGGGTGAGAAGGGATATATATATATATAAAATTTTTCATCAGATTTTTTTCAATCTTGTTTTCATTATTAAAAATGTATTTATTTATTATTTATTACTATGAGCTGTGGTGGTGCAGTGGTTAGAATGCTGTACTGCAGGCAAACTGTGCCCACTGCCAGGAGTTCAATTATGACTGGCTCAAGGCAGGGGTGGGTTCTAACTTACCTTGCTGCCGGTTTGCTTCCTCCCGTGCTGCGTGGGCGTGCCTCATGGGCACATGCACGCTTCACGTGCGTGCGCGCATGCGCAGTGCAAAAAAATTAAAAATCCCCCCCCCAAAAAAAGCTGAAAACAAGATGGCGATGCATGCGCAGTGCCGGAAACTCGGCTTCTGCGCATGTGCAGAAGAAAAAAAACCCGAAAAAAATTCCAAAAAAAAATAATTCAAAAAAAGATGGCGGCGTCCACAGATCGGCACCGACCGAACCAGATCCGTAACATCATCGTGACGTCACCAGCGGGTCGCTACCAGTTCGGGCAAAGTGGTCCGAATCGGGAGGAACCCACCTCTGGCTCAAGGTTGACTCAAACTTCCATCCTTCCGAGGTGGATAAAATGAGGACCCAGACTGTTGGGGGCAATATGCTGACTCTGTAAACTGCTTAGAGAGGGCTGTAAAGCACTGTGAAGCGGTATATAAGTCTAAGTGCTATTGTTATTGCTATTTACTTAATTTAGTGACTCTGGGTGGTATATGACCCAAAGCATATGACATACAGTAAAATATTTTTCATTAACCTGCATTTCCTGATATAGGTTTCATTTAACCAACATTTCTTTTGGGACTGATTTGGAAAAGTTGCAATGTCATTTTTTTTTTTAAAAAAGTATGTTTGGATATTAATTAATTAATTTATTGGTCAAATTTACAAACCTCCCATCTCCCTCACAGTGGGATCCTGGACAGCGTATAAATAAAATGCTAAAAAACATAAAATCTTTCATTGTTGCTATTTATCTTAAGGCTAATGGCCCCCTCCCCCAATTAACCACAAACACCACAAGAGCTCAAAGAGACCAAATGTTTAAATTGCTGTATCTGCCATTTGATAGAATATACAGTACTTTGTAGCAGCAAGACTCTGTGCAGTTGAAATATTTTTTTTTCTTTTGAGTATTTTTTTTTGCCAGAAAACATCTAAATATGGAATTACACATCTTGCTTACTTTAAAAGTGGAATCCTACTGAGTATATTCTTGTGTGTGTGTGTGTGTGTGTGTGTGTGTGTGTGTTTGTGTGTTTGTGTGTGTGTGTACTTATACACACTTGCACGCCCTGGACCTCTTTGATTTCCAAAATAGTTCGGTCACCCATCGAGTCAAAGTCACCATTGCAGGATAAACAAGCAGAGAAAAAATCAAGTACATCTTCTCTTCCTTCGTCTTTCCTTCCTTCCTTTCTTTTTAATTCCCCTCCAGGGCAGGGCATGCTCAGTCTGACCCTGCCTTTTGACAAACTCTAGATGAACAAAATGTAACAAGCCCTGTATATTTTCAGGAGCATTTTCTATTCTGACAGAAAGAGCTCTATAGCATTTGATGTCTGCTTGCTGGTCATAGATAATGGTGTATCCGGGGACCATTGTCATTCCTGTCAATAAGATGGCCTGAGGTGGGGAGGGATGTACCACAAAGCTACCTTTTGATTCACCGTTTTCCTTTGCTGTTCCCAAGGCGTTTGTAAGACTGTGGTCAGCAAGGTCATTTTACTTCCTCCTGATGTGCCTAGATAATAATATCATGTCTAGCAAAAAAAAAAATATAAAAAAAAATTGACAGACCGTCGATGCATGTTTCTTGCTTTTGTACTTTGTTTTCCTTGCTTTTTTAAAATGTCAAACATGCTCCTAAATGTGCCGATTGTAGCTGTCGTTCGCTCTTTTCTTAAAAAAAAAAAATCAAGCTACCAGTAGTTCTTGATATCGGTGTTGTGGGATGGCAGAAGACATATGCAATTTTATTATTGAAGCGATTATATGAAAAGAGGAAAGTAGGCCGCTGTGTACAATTTTGAATATTTATCATTTTTGATAAAAAGGACATCCTGCAGGAAGTCACTTACAATCATTATTTAGGGAAAGCTAGTTGGATTCCCTCTACCAGTTCATTCCAGAGGACTGGGTATACGGTCCCCATCATTTCCAGATGAAACGTTATGAGGATTTTCTCATTATTAAATTTTCTCTGACTTTTTAATAGTTTGATAGGATTTCTCCTTATAACATGTTGGAAATATTTTGAGGGAAAATAAACACTGGACCGAGACTCTCTAAATCACGGGTGTAAAACTCTCTGCGTCATGTTGCCATCATGTGATGTTTCGTGACGTTTTCCCATTTGCGGAGCTGGGGTGGGTGTGGCCTGCATGTGACGCATCCAGCCCGAAGGCCACCAGTTTGACACCCTTGCTCTAAATAGAGAGAAAGTAGACATTTTTCATCCAATTTTCATGCTGCTTAGGACATATGTGGGGGAAACAAAATAACTGTTTAAATTTTGATCAAGATTTTCAACTATGAATGTTCCTGTTACAGCTGGTAAACAACAGGAGGAAAGGAGCCAGTAGAATTCCACAGACTGGCGAATTCACAACTTTTGCAGACTGTTACACCTGTCTGCCAAATTAGTACTTCACTGACTGATTTGACCCATGGTCCCCCCCCTCAATAGCTTAGGTATTATTTTGACCCATGGTCCCCCCCCCTCAATAGCTTAGGTATTATTTTCCAGGGTTAAAGCAAATATGATCCTTAGATGCAGAAATAGAACTGGGACTCAGTCTCAAATCTCCATTTGACTATGAAGTTCAAAGACCATCTATAGGACAGGCTTCAATTCTCAACCTAGCCTACCTCTCAGGATTAATTTAAAAAAAAGTTTAAAAAAATGGGTCAAAAATGGGCAGGAAGAACAAAAGTGTTACTTGCCTTGGGATCCTATAGGAAAGATGGAATAGAAATGTCATAAATAAAATGTCATAGGAATGCTTGCTGAGGACAGCTTAACCACTCCTTCAAGCAGCAACAAAACTTTCTGCCTTTGTGCAGCAGAAGGAAAGAAAGAAAAAAATCTCCTCAGCTAGTTGTTAAGTGGCATGTATACATAATCTTTACCTTTGGGGAAAATCTGGTTCTGAATTTGGGAATTGGGTTTTGCTAGAATCTTGCTGAGCTCTTCTAAACTCCTTTACATTTTCTCTTTAAGCAGTATATAACACCGTTTCCACTGAGGTTAGGCTTCTTCAGAAACAAACTTCTCCACACTAAATCCAATAAAGGAAAAACCTGTCGGAACTGTGAATCAATACAGATTTACAATTAAGAAATGGAAACAAATAAAAATTTCTGCTCCCCTTCTAGTTACCAAACAAAAATGACTAAAGCAGTATTCTCTCTGCCAAAAGTCTTTGGAACTTATTCCTAGTTACCGGTAGTGCTCTTCTGCACAGGTGGGCTGCTATCTAGTAGGGCAGGAGGCCACAGAAAACTATACTAGCTATAAAGGACTGACTAACTTCACTTTACACCCTTACTCTGCCTTGGTCTCAAAGCAGAGTAGCAATTCTGTCTATGCTGGGAATGGAAGGAGAAGAGAAGGACAAGGCACGCCTCATTTGGTGCCAGTGGCTGGCAGCAGAAGACCTGTAGATGTTCTCCAAAGTTACAAAGTGATCACTCCATGGCACCAGAGGATTGGCACCAAAGGAGATTCCCTCCCCATTTTTGCTACCACTATCTTCTTGCTGTGTGGAGCTATTGCTACTCTTTTCTTTGCTATTTCTGTTCTTGCTGCTAGTAGCTTTCTTCAAAAAGAAGTCTCAGGGCAGGACTTCCTGCACATATCCCTGCTAGTCACTTGATTGCCGTAGTCTGGGTGATAAATAAAAAGTTCAGTGTCCACCTGAATCTTCCTGAGTATTATTATGCCTATGATTTTGCTTGTTAGTCTGGTTTCTTGGGTGGGCCTCAGATTCCAATTTCCTTTTTATTTCTGCTTTGGAATCTAGCAGGGTGTTTGTACTGTGGTCCTGATAGGTTCTTTGCTCTTGATTATTGACTTGTTGCATGATTCACAGTTCCAAAATTAATCCAGGCTTCTGACTATAAGCCAGCTAAAGTTCATTTTCTTTTTGAATTGTATTTGGTCCACTATTTTTTTTTTTTAAGTAAAACACATTAATGGAGCAGTCTGCTATGGTAACCAGGATGGGATTAAAAGGGAATATAGTGGTGCTAGAGTGATGGTGAAGGTACTCAAAAGAATATCCATCACGAATGATGTCTGTGTGAATGCAGTGCTTGATTGGCGGGTCCTTGGTCCTCTCTTAGTTTGGTTTTCTTGCAGATTACCCAAACTAGGTAACACCATCAGTGCTAGTCAATCAAACAGTGCTAACAAGTGTGCTGGTTATATTCTCACTAGCTCCCTAAATGAAGGTTTCAAGTGGTGGCTCTATACATATATGTCAGAATGCATGTATGTAATGTGACCAATGGTCATCCCTAGAGAAGCAACCTAGAACTAAGGAGAAATTTCCTAACAGTGAGAGCAATCAACCAATGGAACAGCTTGCCTTCAGAAGTTGTGGGTGCTCCATCACTGGAGGCTTTCAAAAAAACACTGGACAACAATTTGTTTGAAATGGTATAGGGTCTCCTGCTCGAGCAAGGGACGTCCTTTCCAACTATTATTCTATCTTCTATTGCTCACAAATATCAACTGTTTGGTTCCCCAGCATGATTAAATAAAGAAAGAATTATATTGGTGAAAATGTCCTCACAACAATAATAGTGCAATAAGTTGACACTTTTCAATCAAAAGCAGAGAAGCTACGCCAGCCTGGATAGCATCAGTACTAGAGGTGGTATTCAGCCGGTTCAGACCAGTCCGGGATGGTACTTGAGTGCTGCCACGTTTTCAAGCCACGCGTGTGAGCCAAGTGCACACGTGGAAGGTGTTGCGCATGCACGGACGAGGCGCACATGAGCAAAGTTAGAACGCACACTCACATTTTTGGTGCTGCTGGGCGAACCGGTAGGTAAATTATGTGAATCCCACCCCTGATCAGTACCACTCTTCAGAACAGAAGTGGATACTTCAAGGTTGCATAAGAAATGGAGGCAAACCCCAGAACCAACAAAAAGTTTTGGGTGAGAAAAATCAAATTTCAGCAAGCCAGTTTTCATCTAACAAGTAAATGCCTTGGCAAGAGGCATTTCAATCTCTCTGTGTGTGCTAGCCTCTTTTTATTGCAGCTGATAGCAAAATCCCCACTGATTTTAATGAGGCATGATTTTAGCCCTCCCTCTAAATTATCCATATGAATGATTCATCTACCCTCGTGTCCCAAAAGTTTACAGTGCCCATTAGGTTAGCTTTACAGCAACCAAGACACTAGAGGAGGGCTCAGCAGATTGTCACTTTAATGAAGTATTTAATTTTACATGGGTTTCTTAGAAGGAGCTACATTTCTAGAAGGAAGGAAGAGTCCCCTCTAGACCAATAATTGTCTTTAGGAAGAGAAATTCCTGGCAGAGGAATTAGGGATTTATCTTGAGTTGGAATGAATTTTCTGACTGTGTCAATTGGCATCTGGAAAAAAAATTCCATAGGGAAAGTAATGTGACTAAATAGTTCTCAGATGACAAAACAAATGGATGCTTTAATGAAATTTTTTTTGAACATCGCTCAAAATCTTGTCCCCAGAATGGTGGCTTACATTTTATGATACTGTACATGTTTGGTATTTATATGATATATATTTCACTCTTTCTTTCTGTTGCTTAATTTCTTCTGAAGTTTTAAAAAAAAGTTGTCATGGTTTGTATTTGTTTTGTTTAGTGTGTCCTCATACTAGGCCTCTCTACTAGGCTACTTTTTTTAGGGTTAGTTCTTAGTTAGTTAAGATGCTTCATGGTAAGGCAGTTGCTTGATTTTTCACACATGGCATTACTAACCACAAAGGCTTGGCTGAAAATATAGTCTTCAGTGATGCTAGGACTTTACTGGACTATCGTCTTTGAAAATATTATATGCTGTAGAGTTTACACAGAAATGACAGTGTTTATAACGAATATTTGCAGAAATAAACAGGAAAACCTTTGAACACTAACAATTATGTTGAGCCTTGATACTTCTTGGCAAGCAATCACAACAACTCCTTGGTGAGGTCTTTAGGATGACATGTAAATATTTGACAGAAAGGTAAAATATAGATATCTGACCCTCTCATACAGTTAATAATCCCAAACAATGAAGCTAGACAAAGGGTCTCACACACACAGTGTTTCCCTGAAATGAAGATTTTGATCCCACGGAAAAGGTCAAAATGATACGAAAAGCCACTTTTTGTAACTTTCTATTGTATATACATTATATTTCAGTTGTACCTCAATTTGTTTCCTTTTTGGATTTGCTCCTTTATTTTATTCTAAAATTGTTCTCCTTCCAAATTAACAACAACAACAAAAGTACTTTTGGAACAGCCAAATATGATCTAGTCAGATTCATAGTTTAATGAATGATATGGAGTCACATTTTCCAGACATGCTGTAGCCAGCCAATCAACCATCAGCACAATATGTGTTGTGTGTGTGTGTGTGTGTGTGTGTGTGTGTGTGTGTGATTGTATGTTTAAAGAAACTTGAGCAAAAGAAAGAGCAAATAAATGTCATACGCACACACACAGACATACAAATACACAAACATTGCACTGAAGTTCTATTTTGAATTTTGTTGTCTCAGATAAGAACTACGCACTCCAACATCACAGCTAATTTCTGAAAGCACATCTTATGTTGCCATTCCTCCCCACTATCTGCCCCTCCACCAGTTTTTTTCTTCCCTCATAGTATATTAGATATATAAAAACTCTGCTCTCTTGGCATAAAAGAAAAAGTGCTTCATCTCCTCAGAACATGGGAACTGACAGGAGTTTGCTTGGACAAAGAAGCAAAGAAATTATCATCTACATCTACATAATCTACCTAACTATAGACATGCCTATGTCTAGAGAATTTAATCCCATGTTTCTATGCCTTATGGTCATCTAGCACAGTCAGTCTTTAACATCTGAATGTTCTGAAATAGTTCTCAACCATGGAAATGTCATTGTGAAATTTTCTGTTAACCTACTCTCTCTGTTTGTGATGGCACTTGAGTCTTTTAAAATAAACCTTGGAGTGAATTTTCTTCTTGCTTCTGAAAGATTAAATGCTACATTATTTGTATGATGATTGTACAGGATAGTGTCCCAAAGGTGCTTTTCCGAAAGGTAACTGGACTTTCTTGGTTTTTTTCCTTCAAAATATTTTGCTTTCACATACTGACTGGATGCTTTTCTCTTCTAATCCACACACACACACACACACACACACACACACACTTATTTATTTATTTATTTATTTATTTATTTATAGCATTTGCCTAACAAGGCAAGCTGCCCTTGAAATAGATCTATACTAGTCTCCCTTTATTTATTTATCAGTAAAAAATGTGTGTCATATATATAGATATAGATATAGATATAGATATAGATATAGATAGAGATAGAGATAGAGATAGATAGAGATAGAGATAGAGATAGAGATAGATAGAGATAGAGATAGAGATAGAGATAGAGATATAGATAACATATTTTTACATAAATTTTACATACATACTGCAAAAAGGAAGCAATATGCTCCCTCCCATATTTGGGTATACCAGGTGATTTAACAGAGAATATATATATATATATATATATATATCCCTGGAACATGCAGATAGGGAGAATAATCCTGTGGCTCAGAGGTTTATTCGCTTGCCTATATATAGTTTTTATACTATTTGTATTATTGTAAGCCACACAGCTTAAAATACAGCTTCATAAATCAGATAGAAAGATGATAAATAAAGTTCTGCTCAGAAATAAGATTCACTGAGTTCAATGGAGTTGAAGTAGGCAAATCAGGATAGAGCTACAGCAAATCATATTTTTCCTTGAAGTATACGTGTCTGAACATATTTCATCCTAAAATATACTTTATATACATTGATGGTACGTTTTGGGGATTGAGAACTGCATCATAAAATTCAAACAACTACCAGTATGACACTTAAAAGTTAATTTTGTTTCATTTGAAGCTAATGAGAGAATTAAAAAACAACAACTAATGAACAGAATGCCTACTTATGAGACACTAAACATGTCTAGGACTGTGAAATCAACACACTGTATATCCACAAATAATACAATAGAAGTCTGAAAAAAATGTGGCGTGTACATGTTGAAATATTTTGATTAAGGGTTTGAAAAGTAAGCTAATTGAGAAAGTTACACCTTTGTAATCTGCATTATTTAGGTGAGATATTTTCATGCCCAATGTACTGTGTTTCCCCGAAAATAAGACCCTGTCTTTTTTTTTTTTTTTGAACCCTGAAATAAGTGCTTGGCCTTATTGCCATGCACTCAAAAGCCTGATTGGGCTTATTATCAGGGGATGTCTTATTTTGTGGGATGTTTAGCCATTTTAAATTATCTTAAAGTGTTTGTTATATTTTTGTAGAATTACCAAGGTTGATTAATATTGTACACAATTTAAAACTCTGTATATGTCAAACTTTTCAGTGATTGTGAATTTTCAGTCTTTACATTGATTGAACAACAGGGGGAATCAAAGAGAGAAAGTTTGAAAAAAATCATAGATACATAGGATGCATAGTGTCAGAGGTGTTAAATGCTATTTTCCATCCGCTTTATCATTGGTAGCCATTGCTATCAGTGTTTATAGAAATGACTTAAGAATGAGCCAATATGATCATTTAAATATGAGCCAGCAGTGTGCAGCAGCAGCCAAAAAAAGCTAACGTAATCCTTGGTTGCATAAACAGAGGCATAGAAACAAAATAACATGAAGTATTAGTACCATTTTATAAAATCTTAGTAAGACGATACCTGGAATACTGCATCCAGTTTTGGTCACCACATTACAAAAAAGATGTTGAGACTTTGGAAAAAGTGCAGAGAAGAGCAACTAGGATGATTAAAGGCCTGGAGACTAAAATGTATGAAGAACAGTTGCAGGAACTGGATATGGCTAGCCTAGAGAAAAGAAGGACTAGGGTGACATGACAGCAGTATTGCAATACTTGAGAGGCTGCCGCAAAAAAGAGGGAGTCACCTTATTTTCCATAGCTCCAGAATGCAAGACAAGAAACAATGGATGGAAACAAATCAAAGAGAAAAGCAACCTGGAATTAAAGAGAAACTTCCTAACAGTGAGGACGTCAGAAGTTGTAGGTATTTCATCACTGGAGGTTTTCAAAAAAAGACTGGACAGCCACTTGTCTGAAATGGTATAGGGTCTCCTGCTTGAGCAGGGGGCTGGACTAGAAGACCTCCAATGTCTTTTCCAGCTCTTTTCTGATTTTGATTCTGATTACTAATGAAAGCTTGGCAAACTACTGTTTTTAATAGTCAGGCAGAGAATATAGAACTTTCTGATAAATGTTCACTTATTGCAGGAGTGATTTAAATATGGGCCCAAATACCTCTAAAGTTGCTTTGGAAAGAGATTCATATTTGTAATCCCAAGAAAAGATCCCAGTGGAAGTTAACATTATGCAGTATAACCAGATTTTGCAAGGCTGAGGAGTATATAATATATACCATGCTTGCTTGAAGTTACATTATTGAAATTAGGAAATTGCTGCAATAGCAGGTGTGGCTGAGCATTTACAAAATGGCATCTGAAGCAAAGAGGGAAGAATGAGTAAATTATGGATTCCAAAGGTGATGCCTCTCTCTGTTTTCTATTTTAGTATGCACAACTTTATGCGAGCTTTGTCATTTTATTTATAGTTATAGTTTACAGTTTTTCTTGTAAATGAAGAAAAAGAATTTATGCTTTTGAATTACAGTGCTGGAGAAAATTGCCGAGAATATCGTGGACCACTAGAAAACCAAATCATTCAGCACTAGGTGAACCATATGGAGATATGATTAAGCTAGAGTTTAAATATTTTGGACACATAATGCAAAGGTGATGGGGAATACCTGGGCTGCCTGAAGTTTTGACCAATAAAAGCCAATAAAAACCAGAATGATAGAAGACAAAAGTAACTAGAAATTATTTAACCCCTGAGCAACCCCTGAGCCATGGTTAATTAATTTAATTTAATTTAATTAATTGTATTTCTATGCCGCCCAATTCCCGAAGGACTCTGGGCGGCTTACAACAGGGTATAGAAAATACATTTAAAAACATCATAAAATATAAAAAAAAACCAATTAACAGTCACATACATACATATCATTCAAGGCCGGACCTCGCAAATTGCGAGATCAACGGCCCCAAGCTTGCCGGAAAAGCCAGGTCTTCAATGCTTTCCGGAAGGCCAATAGGGTGGGGGCAGTCCGGATCTCAGGGGGTAGCTGGTTCCAGAGAGCCAGGGCAGCCACAGAGAAGGCCCTTCCCCGCTGACACTGCTTAGCTGACGGGACCTGGAGGAGACCAACTCTGTGGGATCTTACCGGTCGCTGGGAACTATGAGGTAGAAGGCGGTCTCGAAGTTAGAATGCAGTATTGCAGGCAAACTCTGCCCTTAGCCAAGAGTTTGATCCTGACCCACTCTGGAGTGACACCCCCTCCTCAGTTGCTGGAGGACATGTTGTCAGTTTACTCTAAAAAATGAAGAGACAGAGAAGGAGAAGAGAAGAGAAGTCTGTACATGAAGTAAACAGAGTGGCTGGAATGAAATGTTGGAGAGAGAAGTTAAATGCGTGAAGCAGTTGTTAGTTCCTGGTCAGAAAGGAAGAAGAAAGATCCAGGGGTAGCTTCTCTGGAAGAAGAAAAGTGAAGACTCAGAGGTTTGAGAAGACCCAAGAACAGCAAAGAGGAACCTGGCTGGCAACAGGCAGCAACTTCACCCAACACCCAAGAGGAGGAGAGGGGATTAGCTAAGCTCTAGTCTCTGGGGAAGGATTGGGCTGAAGACCCTGAGAGAGGTTCTTTCCCCAATGAAGAAGCAGTAGGTGGATTTGCCTGACTAGTTCCAGGAGAAGGTCAAGTCTCATTGTCCCTGGGATCTCATACTCTGTAGCAGGGTTCTTCAAGAAAAGGCAAAGGGAATGACTTGCAACCTTCCCTGTCAACTTTACTTGTGGGAAGCCAGCAGGGAAAGTTGCAAATGGCAATCATATAACTGTGGTATGCTGCAACCATTGTAGGTATGAGCTGGTTGCCAAGTGATCAGATCATGATCATGTGACTATGGGATGGAGCAACACTCAGATCAATGAGGACCAGTCACAAGCACCATTCTTTCAACATCGTTCCAACTTTGAATGGCCGTTGAATGAGTGGTCATAAATCGAGAATTGTAATGTTGGAAAGCAGCCTACAGACAGCTGCAATAGGTCTCTAGAAGCTGCATAATAGATGCATTACAATCTTTGGGTTGAGCAAAGTTATTGTAGAAATGGAATGGAATGTGTGGATGAGCTTTGGGGATGAGGGGAAGAGATGCGGCCTTGGGAACAATCAGACAAGAGAGGGAGGAGCCCCCAGTGACTTAATAGTCAGAGAAAGAATCTTAGAAAGGACCCGCCTTAATGATTGGGTGGTTAAAGGTAGTGGCAGGAAGTTTGTAACTTTTGGATTTGCAAGATTTCTGTTAATGTAGTCTTACAAGAAAGCAGAGTTAGTTCATCTAGTCATGTTTCCTGACTGGTTTATCTGGGAAGGCAGGCCAGAACTGATTGTTGCTGTAGAGTCTTCTGTCAGATTTCAGTTTGGGAGAAACTAGGTTGCCAGTCATATACCTTATACTTAGGAATTGCATCAATTGCTTAGCAATAGGATTGTGTTGTTATTAGAGTTTTACTTTGCTTCCCCCCCCCAACATTGCTCTATGACCAATGCCATAGATTATATTGAATTGGTATTCTGTTATGTGGGACTAACCATATATAGTATCACATATGTGGTGGTGAAGATTGTTGATTCCCTCTGTCCTATCTAAATTTGATCCTGTCTATGGTGTAAACACAAGGGGAGGGGAACATTCCAGATAAGTTAAAGTTTCCAAGTTACATAAACCAGCCTAAACAATATGAATTATATGAAGCTTCACAACATGCAAGGATTTTTTCATTTATAATGTTTTGGATTATTGCAACTCTATCTATACGGAATTGTCCTTGAAGACCACCCAGAAATTTCAGTTGATCCAAAAAGCAGCTGCTCAATGATACAAGTGTCAAAGTTCTCCCATGTAACATTGGTAGGAACTTTTAGAGTTGCGCAGACCAATTTGCTTTTGGATGTGCAATTCAAATTGCTTGTTGTCATAGTTAAAGTCCTACATGGTTCATGATGTGGTTATCTACAAGACCTCCTCCTCCCAGTAGTTTCTGTTCACCCAACCAGCTTGGACAAAGTAGTCTTTCTTCAGCTCCCTTCTCTTAGAGATTATCATCTTCAGGGACCATGCTTCCCAGTTGACCTCTTTTTTGGTGTAACCTACCTCCTGAGATCTGACTAGCTCCCATCCTCTTAAACTTCAGAAAACCTTGGCTTTTTAAAAATGGAACATATAGGAACAGCAGCCTCCCTTTATGGGTTGTTCTTTGAAGTTTGAAAGTTCGGCAGAGGCTGAAAGTATTATTTCTCTCTCTCTCTCTCTCTCTCTCTCTCTCTCTCTCTCTCTCCAGAATACAAGACTAAAAAAAAAACAAATATTCATTTTCATCTCTCTCTCGCTCTCTCTCTCTCGCGTTCTCTCTCGCTCTCTCTCTCTCTCTTTCTCTCTCTCTCTCTCTCTCTCTCTCTCTCTCTCTCTCTCTCTCTCTCTCTCTCTCTCTCTCTCTCTCTCTCTCTCTCTCTCTCTCTCTCTCTCTCCAGAATACAAGACTAAAAAAAAAACAAATATTTTTTCAGATTCATTCTGTATAAATGCATATACAACAGTATAACATGCACAGTGGTTAATATCTACCTCCTGAAGCCTTGCTTTCTCAACAATTTCACTTGGTTTCAGAATTAATTCCTGTGCTATTTTTCTCTACTCCCCCCCTCCTTATTTAAGATCTGATCGTACAGATAGGTTAGCTGGAAATCTGGAAAGACAAATTACAGCTTTGAGCAGTATTTGTTAAACTAATTGTCACATCGTTTGAATCTAATTATAGAAATGATGATGACTCAAACAGGATAGGTACTGATTGTATGCTTATATGCAGTCTTCTAAGTGATGGCTGAACCTCAGTAGATAACAAGCAGTGAGCTGACATAACCTTCGCTGACCTTCAAAACCTGTAGAACTTCTAAAATTGCCTGATTTTTTTGTGTTTGTTTTGAAACATTTGGGCTTAGATATAAATCTCTATTTTTATTAAATCTGGATGTCTCAGGCTACTTTAATGATGCTTGGTGGTTAAAAAAAAAAGTAGAAGAAATAAACATACGATTCCATGCAGATAGTGAAAGATATAAATTGCCTGCATGGGAACATTTCAACTGCATGGAAAGCAGAAAATAATATTGAGCAGAATATTTTATCCTTTCCAGAAGTAATTTGCTAATTCCAAATGGTGCATCAGTAACACAATCATGGCTGCCTTTTTAAAGAATTATGGTTATCTGTTTTATGCTGAAAATATGCACATGGTGGTAATTTCATCCATGAGAACCTGGGGAAATTATATTAATCATCATAACTGAGTACAGCTTCTTTCTCAACATGAGTCATAAATATCTTTGAGTATTAAACCTCTTTACAATAACATTAATTTAATCTATAAGAGGACATTGCATGCTATAAATGCCATTTATAAATCTAAGGAGGTGGTTAAAGGAAAGCAGAAGCTGGCTAGGGTTTTGTTGGAAAAGGCACCTTAAATAAAACATTCAAGTTTTCAGAATAATACTTAAAGAGATTCTGTGTGCTTTTCAATGTACAGACATCTAAATACAGTAGCTGGAAAACTGGTTATTTCTTTCACAAGTAGCTTACCAAAGGTTTGAATTGTAATTGTAATTTTTTTTTATTTTATTTTTTTGTAAACCACCGAGGGACACTTAGGTGAGATGGGAGGGGTAGAAATGTGATAAATAATAAATCTTAAATAGTAGCAGGATTGAAATTTGGTTAATTGCTGCAGAGTCGAAAGAAAGCCGCTGCCCTGCATAATGGCATGAAATTTCATTCTTTCGTTAAACATATCTCAGTCAGTGAAGTCCTTGTAATCTTTGGAGCTTTTAGTTTTGCAGTTTTCTACCAAGGTTTTCCATTCACTTCAATGGAGAAAATTCCTTGGCCTTCCTGTCACCCTGTCCCAAACGTGCTTTTTCAAAAGTCAACCGGACTTTGTTTTTCCTTGAAGTTATTTATCTTCTAATCCAAAAAGCTTCTTCAGTTCTTCAGTTCCAGACAATCTCCATGGACATTCCTGTCACCTTATTAAAATGCAGGAGAGTCAGCATGGGCATAATAGGACAGACACAGCGACCTTTGTGAAGAGCCAAATGCACTTTCTTTTCAAATATTAATGTTACTGAGTATAGAATGTCAACACAATTAACTAATTAATTAATTAACATTTTATACTGTCCAGCTCTACTCTCTGGTCAATTTAAAATTAAATTAAAAATCAAATATATGTAATAAACATCAAAGAAAAAATGCTTACTTTGGCCCAAAGATACATGAACAACAACAGTATGTTAGATGTTTGAAATAGGTTGTGTCATTCTTACAAACATCAGGAAAGGCAGTAATGTGCAACTTGACCTAAAAGTGCTCTGACTGTGGGAAGGGATCACATTACACAGTATCAGCCCCACGGTAAAACACTAGGTCACTAGATATGACCTAAATGAGTTTGGGCTGAGATAATCTGGGACAATCCCATGGTTGCAGTTTTGAGCAGTTTTGGACTCCATTCCAAGGACATGTACATTAAAGTCCTCCAGCATTAATAGTCTGGGAGATCCAGAATCCTTAACTTGTCCCTACAGCCAATCTATATAGAATACAGATAGAACCTTACAAGTGGCACATCAAAAGAAAAAGAAAGAAAGAAAGAAAGAAAGAAAGAAAGAAAGAAAGAAAGAAAGAGAGAGAGAGAGAGAGAGAGAGAAAGAAGGAAGGAAGGAAGGAAGGAAGGAAGGAAGGAAGGAAGGAAGGAAGGAAGGAAGGAAGGAAAGAAAGAAAGAAAGAAAGAAAGAAAGAAAGAAAGAAAGAAAGAAAGAAAGAAAGAAAGAAAGAAAGAAAGAGAGAGAGAGAGAAAAAGGAAGGAAGGAAGGAAGGAAGGAAGGAAGGAAAGAAAGAAAGAAAGAAAGAAAGAAAGAAAGAAAGAAAGAAAGAAAGAAAGAAAGAAAGAAAGAAAGAAAGAAAGAAAGAAAGAAACTGAAGGCTTGATTTTGGCTGCTCAAGAGCAAGTTATTTGAATGAATGCAATCAAGGTCAGAATTGAAAAATCATCAAATGATTTGAAATGCAGTTGTATAAAGAAGCAAGAGAAACAGTAAATTGTATATTCAGAGCATGCAAAAATATCACACAGATTATAAACAATCACATAACACAGTTGCCAAAATGATTCACTGGAAAATTATCATGTGAGTTTCAATAAAGTTGAAAAAAAGTATTAAAAAATACAGGTCAAAATATTGTGGGATTTCCAAATACAAACTTATAAAGCCTTGGCTCACAATACTCCAGATTTAACATAAAGTATGAAGATCTGAAAATTGATGTTGAAAGATTATACCATAAACTTGTCATATTGGTCCCAGTGGTTAGCAGCACACTGGGTGCATACGAACAAAAAATTGGACAGTACTTAAAAAATATGCACATTGACAAAATTTCCATCTGTCGATTACAAAATGCCACACTGCTTAAATCTGCACATATACTATGCCAATACATTATAACATGCTAGCTTCTTAGGAAGAACTGAGTGTGTATGAAGGCCAACACTAGCTAGAGAACTAGCAGGCTAGGGTACTTTGGATATACGAAACAATTACCCCATATGTAAGAGAAAAAAGTAAGCGTATAAACATGTTTCACAATACTTTACTACTTTTACTATCTAGTTAGTATTGCTTCATTTGTTAAAGTCATATTATCCATCTTGTTCAACTATTATGCTGAATGTTTTACTCCTATTTCTGATTACATTTCCTTTACTAAGGAGAACATTACTGGTTCTGGGCTGCAAAAATCCAGATGACAAGAAATGTCAGCATGGCTAAGCTTTTCTTTATTTTTTTCTTGCCATCTAGTGGTCATCCAGATTTTGGCAACCTAGATCTGGTAATCCTAGGGAAGTGATGGCAAACCTTTTTGGCACTGAGTGCCGAAAAGGGAGTGTGAGCACGCGCGCTCGTCTCGGCTGCAACCTGGAAAGGGAGCTGCCCAGGGCACATGTGCGTGCCCAAAAATGAACTTCCGGTTTTTGGTGCACGCATGCGTGCCGGCCAGCTAGTCTTCTGGGTTTCTGGTGCGCATGCGCGCACGGCGATCAGCTGGCCGGCACGCATGAGCACGCAGGAAAATGGAAGACCAGCTCTTCCAGTTTCCGGCACTGCCGTATGCATGAAGGCCAGCTGATCAGTTGACGCCACATGTGCCAGGCAACATGGCTCTGCGTGCCACTTCGGGTACGCGTGCCATAGGTTCGCCATCGCGGTCCTAGGGCCGAGGATCTAGGCTATAAAACATGTATTGAAAATTGCACATTACAAGTTTTAGTCATGATGCCTGATTGCTTAGAAAAGTATGATTGCATTATAATTTTGCCCTCTGATCTTCCAGTCAAGACTGCATTAATTTCTATTGCTATTTCATTTACACTAATGCCTGGATTTCATTCTGTAGTTACATGGAGCAAAACAAAAACAAACAAACAAAAACACATCACTTTGCTATGATTTGAGATGAAACAAAGCCTCCCCCCCTTTTCTCTGTTGTATATTAAAAGATCTAAACAAAATGTGTTTTCTTTAAGATTTATATTCTCATTTTTAAAGGCAAGTAACTTTGCTGACATATTAATGACCTAATTATGAATAAAATATCCCAATTTTTTTGAAGGATAGTCCCCTTGATCCATTAAATAAACACTCTGCATTGCAAAATAAATAAATAAAATAAAATAAAAATAGAGGTAGACTGATATGCAAGAAACACCATCCTCAAGACTAGATTTAAAGTCTAAGGAAAATGCAATCTTATGATTGTGCAATCATGAATGTAATGCTGCTTATCCACACTAAATCATGAGGTATTGGACAACATTGTCTATTTTTGTTTTAGAGGTACAGCAGTAGTAAAAATGAGTTGTTGTCATTATAACTTGCCATTGCTGTTTAGATCTTGTGCCAGAACAAAATGTGTGTTTCACTTAAAACTGAAGGTGAGATTGATTATTTGAATTGTTAAACCATCTTTGGTTTAATATAAGTCACACTACTTCTCCCTCTCCAGGAACTTGTTATAGTTAATACAATAACAATAAATCCATTCTGTTAGAACCACCTCAACCAATATGGCAACCGATCACATTTGGGCCACAGATTCTGAAGACTTTCCATGTTCTAACAAATTTTCAGAAGATCACAATGAAAGGAAATCACTCTAGCCTCACAAGGTCAAATTGTTCCATAGGAAGGGACCTTCACAGAGAAGGTTTGCTAAAACTCCCTCTTCTACTGAACATACCAAGGAGTGGGGACTCTTAGCAGGCTGATTCTGTATGCCCTGTGTAGGCAGAGTCTCCCCTGGGTAGGAGAGACAGGTTAGGAAAAAAGTGTCTGATCTAAACTCATCCTATGAGCTTCCATGGCTGGAATTCTTGATTTCTGGACTTGATTCTGGACTTGA
Organism: Thermophis baileyi; assembly: GCA_003457575.1. NCBI lineage: Eukaryota > Metazoa > Chordata > Lepidosauria > Squamata > Dipsadidae > Thermophis > Thermophis baileyi. The sequence continues at coordinate 508,906 of QLTV01004265.1, read as the reverse complement.
TTCTTAGTTGAAATTCTTACCTCTGGTTAAAGCAAGTACTCAAACATAAAGAATGCCAAGATCATTTATTTGATATTCTGGATTTAAATATATGAGTCTTGGTTGAGTTAAACTGAGAAAAGTAATAGCTGGTGGTGGCTTTAAGCGATTAAAAGCTTTTTTTTAAAAAAAACTTACAACAGAAGTTACTGAACATTGTTGTCACTATTAGGGTTAATTTTATTTGCTGCCATTGAACTGTAATATCCATTATTATGTTTTAAAAACACATTAAAATTTTAAGTGTTTGATTATACATGCCACAATATTCATATTGACTGTGTTTGCTAGAATAGTAAACTAGTAGCAATATGACTTCATTAACCTATTTGCACATGAGATTCTAGAGAAATCCACCAGTTTCTCTTCCAAATTAAAGTTTGAAGTGCCTTAAACATCACTGGCATCCTATCCTAGCTTGAAACCTCTTCTATTTTCCTTTGAAAGAAGGGGGGGGAAAGGAGGCATTGGGGTTACAGACACTTGCATATTTGAGAAAAGGAGGACATTGGTCAGAAATGAGAGTAGCATTTTCTTCTTCCCTTTGTACCTTTTGGTAAACCTCTAAATCGGTTCTAGAGGTGACAGCCTTACAAGACAGACAGAAAAGACAACTGATTCCACAGAAAAACTAGAGAGGAGCTATAATAACAAAACCTTTGCAAGTCTAATTCTATTTTACCTTCCTTCCCCCTTTATGCTTCATTGAATCAGGAAGAATGCATAAAACAGACTAACAGAGTTGGAAGGGACCTTGGAGGTCTTCTAGTCCAAGCCCCTGCTCAACAGGAGACTCTATACCATTTCAGCCAGGGGTGAAATGTGAAAATTTTCCCTACCGGTTCTGTGGGTGTGGCTTATTTTGTGGCCGTGGCTTCAGGTCAGGTGGGCGTGGCTTTAGGTGGGTGTGGCTTGGTGGTCAGGTGACCTGGTGGGCGTGGTCAACTTGTAAAATGTGGTGAAACTCACTTAACAACGCTCTTGCTTAGCAACCAAAATGTTGGGCTCAATTGTGGTCATAAGTTTTTCTTTCTTTCTTTCTTTCTAAATTTCTTTCTTTCTTTCTTTCTTTCTTTCTTTCTTTGTTTCTTTCTTTCTTTCTTTCTTTCTTTCTTTCTTTCTTTCTATCTTTCTTTATTTCTATCTTTCTTTCTTCCCTTCCCTTCCCTTCCCTTCCCTTCCCTTTCCTTATATATCTATCATCTATCATCTATCATCTATTATCTATCATCTATCATCTATCATCCATCATCCATCATCCATCATCCATCATCCATCATCCATCATCCATCATCCATCATCCATCATCCATCATCCATCATCCATCATCTATCAATATCTATATCTATATCTAATCTATATCTATATATCTATAGCCTCCCTCCATCCATCGATCCATCATCCATCATCCATCATCCATCATCCATCATCCATCATCCATCATCTATCAATATCTATATCTATATCTAATCTATATCTATATATCTATATCATCTATATCTATATCATCATCTATCTCTATCTCTATCTCTCTATCTCTCACCACTCACCCACCCCCAAAAACCCCACCAAAAAACAGCATGCAATATTAAACAGCCTGGAAAACTGTACCTCTGCAGCCTGCAAATCAAGAAGGCCAGAATAACTTTGGAAAGAGAGTTAAATTTGGGCAAATAAAAGAGGTTAGGGTTCCCCCCTTTCCACCGACTGCTGAGTTAAATGGAAGCAGGAGAATTGAAATGAAGTTCTCCCTGGATTTGCAGAAACCCTCCTTTTGAGGTTTTTTGCAGGGAGAGAAAAGAAGGTGGGATGGGGGTGGGGGTCTCTCTGGAGTCCCCTTGCTCCAAATAGACCCCCATATACGAGGGGCTGGTGAGTCCCATCCTTCCTCAAGGATGGTTTTTGTAGTTTTGTAGTTCTCCTGCACGGACGCACCCGGCAGCAGTGGCAGTGACGGTGGGGGCAGAGTTTGCCTGGGCTCTCCGCCATCCTGGAACTGCGCCACGCGCGGGGGGAGTTTTCCAGTGTGGCGCAGTTTCAGGATGGCAGAGAGCTTGCTTGGGAGAGCCAGCGGCGGTGGCACAGATTGCTTGGGAGAGGCCAAGGAAGCTCTCTGCCATCCCAGAACTGCGCTGCGAGGCGGCGGCAGTTTACCTGTTGAGGCTTCAGGCCTCAGCATGCCGAGCTGGAAGGGAGGCAGCCGAGCAGGCGGGCAGGAAGGGCCATGGTGCTGAGCCTCAACAGGTAACCCGCCGCTGCCTCAGCGCCCGCCGGGAGCCTCTTCCTCTGCCGGCCTGGCACGGCAAACTTTGCACAGCAGCATGAAGCAGCCCGAGAGTCGGGGCAGGCACCCCACATGCTCAGCGGCCGAGCCGAGCCCCGTGCGCCCCTCTGCATTCTGCCTCGCCTGCCTCCTCCTCCTGCCAGGCGGGGAGGGAGGGAAGCGAGTGGGGCGGCAGCGGCCCCTGCCAAGCGCAGCACACAGAGGCGATGTGCAAGGTGTCCCCAGCACACCTGTTAATCCGGCTGGCCATGTGACTACAAGTGCGGCGCGGAAGCCGCTGGCAGCTGGGCGGGTGGCACCCGCGTGGGAAGGGAAGAGAGCCAGGCCTCCGCTTGGAAGGGGCCGCCGCTCTCGCTGCCCTCCCTCCCTGCCTGGCAGGGAGACATCCGCCTGCCCTGCAGAAGCAGCGCTGCTGCCATTCACTTTTGTTTTGCAGCGGGAGAAGGAAGAAAGTGGGCAGAGAGAGCGGCAGCCGCTTCCAAGAGCAGGCCTGGCCCTCTCCCCAACAGAGGCAGTGCGCGGCTGTGAAGGACCCTCACCGCCCACCGGGAAGGCCGCGTGGAAGGCTGCCAAGCATGGCAGGGCTGCGGGGAAGGGAGTAGGCTGCTACCTCCCTTCCCCGCCGCCCTGACATGGTTTCCTGCCTTCCACGTGGCCTTCCGTTTGCCTGCCTTCGCAAGCTGGCCACGTGGAAGGCAGGAAAGCATGCGGAGCCCTTCCCAGCCTTGAAGCTCCACACCCCACACCGACCCATGCTCAAACAAAGCCTCGCTGGGCGGCTCTGCCCCCACCGCAGCAGCGCAGGAAAATTCCCGGCACGGTGCAGTTCTGGGATGGCGGAGAGCCCAGGCAAGAGCACACCCTGCCCTTCGGGACCCGATGCACAGCGAGTCTTCCCCCCGCCAGCATCACCTTACCTGCTGCTGCTGCTGCTGCTGCTGCTGCTATGGGGCTGAGTCTGAGAGCGGCAGCAGTCAGCCAAAGGCCCCGCAGAAGCAGAGTGCACCACGCCCAAAAGGTGGGAAATGTTATACTAGCTATACTACATTCACATTATATATAGTAAATGATCATATATCATATTATATCATAATCATTATATTAGTAATAGTAATTAGACTGAGTCTCTTCCTAGCACTATCTCCTTCCCCAGGGCTCAAGGAATGCTTCTTTACTCACTGTTTTTGTAACTGAATATTCCCTTCATGGTCATCTCTGTGACTTTGTATATAAAAAGGTGAAGTTTAGATTGTGTAGGAGGCTCCAGGAGCTGTGAGTAACTGAAAGTTTAATTGTGCAAGTAAGCATCCATTTACCCAAACTTTCACTAATGTATTTAAATGAACAGTATATTCTGCAACTGTGCAGAACACTATCTGGTGATGCATCATTCTTGCATCTGCTTTTGTAACATTCAGTGTTTACTTTTGTGGATAAGTATTCTACCCCGATCAATCAGTACTGATTAATGGGAGATACAGGTACACTGTAAATTTAGGGGAAAATACACTTTCATCACCAATAAGTTTTTGCATAGCTAAAAATCATTTTATCTTCAAGACAAAAAACCTACCCTGAGAAATAAGAGGCATTTATAAGGACCTGAAATTATATGTAAGGCTTTTCAAAATAAAGAACAATATTTTTTTTCTTAATGCTTCACTAGCAAAACGTTTACTACCTTTAGCAACTGGACCTGTGCTGCGTGGAATATTTATATTTATGTCTGGAAAACATATCTAAGACTGTGGATGAACCTCTCTGCATTCCATATAAAAAAGGCAATACAACAAACTATGGGGAAACATAAGTATGGACCAAAGAGCCGAGGTGGCGCAGTGGTTAGAGTGCAGTACTGCAGGCTACTTCAGCTGACTGTTCAGCAGTTCAGCGGTTCAAATCTCACCGGCTCAAGGTTGACTCAGCCTTCCATCCTTCCAAGGTGGGTAAAATGAGGACCCAGATTGTTGGGGGCAATATGCTGACTCTGTGAACCGCTTAGAGAGTGCTGTAAAGCACTGTAAAGCGGTATATAAGTCTAAGTGCTATTGCTATTGCTAAATCATCTACATTGATTTGTTGCCAAATAGGGAGTTGTCTTTTAAGTTTTCCTAAATTTTTAATATAAGGTTACATTCATAGGTTAGAATTAATATCTTTGTAGGCACTTTAGCAATCACTATGACCTTATGGAGACATTATCATGAAAAAATGGATTGGCAGTAAAATTATAGATTATACCTTTGATGAATCTTCTTTTATAGATTACCCCAAATATTTCCTATAAATTTAACAAAGTTCATTTCTTAGTTCTCTATTTAAGCTATGTTAAGTTTAGTATTTACCCTAAATACTTATAGTTTCTCAAACATATACTATAACAAGAAAATATATTGAAGAGACAATCTACCCTATTCTCTTTTCAAGGGAGATATGTCAGTTCTAATTGTGCAAATTTGACTTAGGAAAATATCTTCTGAAGGATCAATATAAGTTCACAGCTGATAGGAAAGGTTCAAAGATAATGGTTGTATGAATATTGTGTGGCCCTTGTGTTGACAAACTGGCATGGTTTAAAAAATAGCCTTTCATTCTTGCACAATAACCAAAGTCTTCAGCTTTATTTGAGATGATAGTTCTAACGTTCAACATCTCCAACAAGTTCCAGTTGGAACCTACACAAAGACACTTAGAGGCACTACCAAAATATGAACTAATCCTGGAGAAGGTATTGCAGAACTCAAAATCAATATATGTAATTCGTGTACCTACATTCTACACATAATGTTGTCATGTATTTTATGCAGCATCTCATCAAATAATAAATCATCATCACCAATATGTCATTATTCTTTCTTTTGCAGGAAAATATTTTAGAAATGGAAATCTAAAAGAAAGTAGTGAATTTCCTTTCCTTTATTCAAAAATGAAAGTCTCTAAATGTAGCTCAATTCAAGAATGCAGAGCTTGCTTCATTTTTCATAATATTTGTTATTACCATATAATAAAGGGCATATTCTATTTATAAAACAAAAAAAATCACTAAAGTGAAGTGGATATTTTTGAACAAATTGCAGGCACTTAAATAAGTTTGCTTAAATAAAACTTGCATATGTGAAAACGAAGTACTAATATTGACAATTAAAGACAATGCATTTTTGTTAATTGACCTGGTGGTAGAAGAAACCAACAGAAAATGGAAAAATCTTCCTTAGAAATGTCAAACAGTTGATGGCTGACTTTATTTTTGAATAGTCTGAAGGAATAGGAAGTCATAGTCTAGATCTGGGTTAAGCATTCTGAAGAATGGTCTAGCTAGAATAATAATCTTAAAAGATGCCTTGCAGGGCATCTCAGTAATCAAGCTATGAAAAAAAGAAAGAAAGTGAGAAAGAAGCTATCTGGGAGACATGTACCAAATATAGACTTTGCTTTCACTTTTTACTGCCTCTGGATGGTCATCATTAATGTGCCTTCCTGCCCTCCCATTTTCTTGACCAATCGTTCTTATCTTCTATTTCATAAAGGTTTTCTGTGTGTTGAGCTCATACTTAAAACACATTATTAAGAAAGGAAATGTAAACAAAACAATATAAAAATAGAATAACAGAGTTTAAAAACAATGTGCATCCAATCTAAAGAGCAGCACATCAGGCTAGATAAAAATCAGCAATAGCAATGGTAAGGATGATAAACATAGCCTCAGATCTACATTAATGTTGCAACCACACACTGTAATTCAGGCAAACTAACTTGGTTCTTTCTGTATGTGAGAAAATAAAGGAACATCACTAAATATATTTAAGGTACCGCATGTTTATCAATCCTTCTCCCAAGCTGAGATGTATAAGATGTATGTTGAAGCTCTGCCCTATACTGGCTAACTCTGGGATATTGCTCATTTAATTCCATTTTCCATGCTAATCATGGAACTGCAAAGAAAGGAAAGGAAGCTAGGCCTATCAATATTGACTCACTAAAGTTCTTCTCTGATGTTTACTTCTTTAGTAAACATCAGAGAAGAACTTTGCTGAAAGTGGATTTACTTGTAAGTAAAATATTTTATTATTGTGCTATAAGAAGATACTTGAAACATTGAAATCATTTGCTAGATATCTATCTTTCTTTTCTTCTTTTCAAGAATTCTCTAAATGAAACGAGTTTGCCAAATTGTTCTTTCAGGGAGACACCTTATTCCTGGAACCATTTTCCCACCAACAAATTGTGATCACTTCTATAAATATGGATAAACAGATTCACATTAACATAACATGAAGTATAACTTACTGAAAATAGTTTGTCAGTATGCCAACTAGCATTCAATAGTGGTAAGAAACCAAAATAAAGGCAACCAACAATTAAATGTTGTTAGCAACCATTTTTCATTGTATGTGTGCATATATTTAATGATTCATTTTTAAAACTATCAGGCAAAAAGATTCTGCAGAATCGTACCTCTTCCAAGAAATGTTTGTAAGTACATTGTTTTGTAGCTGTATTATCTAAGATTTCACTGGTGTCTTTACAATGGATTGTAATAAAATAATGTCTGGCTCTTTATCACTTGATAATGACCTCTGCTCCGACTGTACTAATAGCTACAGATCATTCTAAGTGAAGCAGTCTTAAATTATATTTTGGGAAAGAAAATGGCTCAATAATGTTAATTTCCCAAACTGGTTCTTTTTCTATATGTATCATTCCACATATCCACATATGCTGTTACTGTGTGTGAAATACTATATTTTCTACTCCCTGATATTTTTCATTTTTCCTTAAGTTGTTATCAATACTTGTAAGCTTTCCTACATTAAAGCAAATATTATTAGCCCAATCCAATACCAAGGTAGGAATGTGTAAATTCTTCCTATTCATATCCTTTCAACGGAATTAGGAGTTTTCTGAACTCAGGACCTGGCTTATTCTTTATTTATTTTATTTGGCAAACATATGAGATTACAGAGAAAGTATAAACATGATTGTGAATACATGAATGTATAAACATGGTTATGAATACATGATATGGTTATGAATACATGGGGACATTAGGACAGGGACGGTAGGCACGTTGGTGCACTTATGGCCCTCTCCTTATCTCTTTTGAAGACCTTTACTCACTTTGATAAAAGGGGAAGATTCTGAATTGTCCCTTCTCTGGAACACTAAGTTTAGTAATAATAACAAAAAAACACTTAATGGTTCTGAATGGAATACCAGCTCCGAACTAATGTTTTTAAACTCTTTCACAATTAAAATAATGAAGAAATAAAGTAATAGAAAAAAAATCTCCCATTTTACAAGCTTGTAAATTTGGGGTAGTGTTGGGGTGACTGGATGGAGCTGAGCTTTGACTGGCCTCCCAGAATAGGGTGAAAGATGGGCAGCTATATAATGTCTTAAGTAAATAAATAAATAAATAAATAAATACCTTTTGAATTTCTTTTAACCCTTCCAGCCAGTACAATCCTTGTGAGAAGAATGATGAGAACTCATCTCATTTCTATACAAGAGGGACAATGTATGTAAGAAGCTACTGTAGATTCAACCCTGACTCCACCATCTTTTTTTTCTTCCTGATTGGCCATTTGGGGTGTATACTCTTAGGGAAAGCAGCATAAAAATAAATAATATAAATACAATGAGATCTATTGTATTGTATTAGCTGTTTTGTTCTCAGCATTCTTTAACTGATTACCAAGAGTGCAAAAAATATGACTTGTGGCCCTATGGGACTCATCAGGGAGTTAGGTGTAGCCTGTGATGCCCACTTATCTCTTCTTTTCCCCTCTAGTGCCAGCATTAGTTATTATTATATAATTATTATA
>QLTV01004265.1:485329-500132 GCA_003457575.1 Thermophis baileyi | reverse complement strand
ATATAATATAATATAATATAATATAATATAATATAATATATTACTATTAGAAATAGTGCTGCTATTTCTTTTCCACTGTTTTTCATCAGAGTTTATGCCACTCCAATTGCTCCTTTTCTTTGTTTGACCTGCCCTTTATGTCCTAAACACTAGCTTCTAACATACATTGTCCCTCTTGTATAGAAATGAGATAAGTTATCATCATCCTTCTCACAAGGATTATGGAATCAGAGTTTGACCCACATTTCCAGTATAACCATTATTCCATATCCTGCATTCTGGAATAATCGGAAATCCATTGCTTTTAGCAATAGCAATAGCAATAGCACTTAGACTTATATACCGCTTCATAGTGCTTTACAGCCCTCTCTAAGCGGTTTACAGAGTTAGCATATTGCCCCCAACAATCTGGGTCCTCATTTTACCCACCTCGGAAGGATGGAAGGCTGAGTCAACCTTGAGCCGGTGAGATTTGAACCGCCGAACTGCAGCTAGCAGTCAGCTGAAGTAGCCTGCAGTGCTGCACTCTAACCACTGCGCCACCTCGGCTCTTTTGGTCCACCTCAAACATCAGAATGTTAAATGAAACCTACTTACAACAGCTGTATAACATGAAGGTTTCTGAGCTGTTTTGTGGTTCTTTACCAAAAAAAAGAAGCAATGTTCAGAATGAATAAATATTTATTATTTAATGTTCACATTCTCACTGCATGGAGTAAGAAGGACTCTAGCAAACTTGTCAGTTGGTGGCTAAATTGGGTGGAGGTAATGCATCTGTATGTTAAGGAAAAGGCCACATTTGTTATAGACTGAAAGATACCTTATGCCCTGTGAAAATCTGTGCCATTTATCAGAAAATCTGAATGTGGGGCTAAAGGAAAATACTACATAGTTAATATGAGGAACAGCTCTTATTAGAAACCTGAGAGTTGTCTAATAAATACATAAAAATACACAGAACTGTACATTTTAAATATAAATATAAAATGTTAGCAACAAAAAAAAGATATTTGGACAAATTTATAAATCAGGGTTTCATGTTGTATTATATACAATAGCATAGTTCCTGGAATGATTTCAATAGCAAGGTAGATTTTTACTCACAAATGAAGGCAAATATGCATGTCCTAGGATAATGTTGTAAAATCCGACCTGAGTCAGTCACTGGGACCAAAGATTTTGTCTTCTGAGCTGTTGGACTTGTGCTGGAGCCCATCCTCAGGGAACTCTTTCATTAGAATGTGTGCTTTGGGCTATTCTATGTGTAGTATTTGTGTGTTTGGCTGTGTGTGGGTTTTTTAAGTTGGTGATTGAGGTGTTGATGGCCAACTATTAAGTCTTTGGCTGTTGTTTCCTTGTGCTGCCAAGCCCTCAGCTTCTAAGTACTGTACCTGATAAGCAGGTGGTAAATCAGCACTCCTTTTGACTGACAAGGGGCCCATTTCCCAGACTTCGATCATTTCCCTGGCTATTTTTGTACCTGCTCGGCCAACATTCTTAGTGGCTACAAAATTGAATGTACAACCTTGTTCATTTCAACAAAAAGAGCCAGGGAAATGATTGAATGTTAAACTGGATGCATTTCTCTCTGCTTGTTTGTATTTGTTCTTAAGTTTAACCATTGAAAATGTACTTTTCCCCAAAAGAATCCTCTTTCCATATTTCTTAGGCTAAGTTATTTTCATTTTAAAATAACTTTAAAAGCTGAGGTCATATTATTCACCCTGCTCTGTATCATAGCACACTGTGCAGTGCTGAAAATTGGCTGGGTCACTAATTAAACCCCACAGGTTAAAATCTGTTTAAGTGACATGGCATGAGGATAAAGACAGAAAGTACAGAAGGAGGAAAAATGGATGGGCTGTTTGGGTTGCCATGTCATGATTTCACATGCGGATTCTCATTCCAGAATAGACACACACATAGGTGTCAGCATGCTGCCTGTTAGACTGAAAGATACCTGCAGAATAGATGCTAGAAGAAAGAAAAATAACCAGGTTCACCTTTTTATGTAGACAAATTATGATGAGTTATAATAATAAACTTAATTGTGGTGAGGAGAGATATGAGAGAGAGAGAGAGACAGAGAGAGAGAGACAGACAGAGAGATAGACAGATTGACCAAGACCTTAGCTCAGCGGTTCTCAACCTGTGGGTCACGACCCCTTTGGGAGTCGAACAACCCTTTCACAGGGGTCGCCTAAGACCATAGGAAAACAAATATTTCCTATGGTCTTAGGAACTGAGACACCGCTCCTCTATCCGTCCACATACGAGTACCCGGGGACGGTACGACACACAGGCGGCCCTCAAATGCGCAGGCGCTGACCTCATCGCTTCTCGCCTGGCAACGTGCACGCGTGGGGAGGGGGCGGGGGTCACGGCGACGGGGTGGGGGTCGCGGCATTAGGAAGGTTGAGAACCACTGCCTTAGCTGATATATCCTAGATTCTAGTGCTCCCACTTGGCTCTCTCTATCTAAATAATTCATCCATAATTTTAGCAATAAGATGTTCATCGTTAGTTCTAATTCAAATATTGTTTTATCATGTTCAGAAATGATTTTTTTTCTCAATGAAAGTACACCATATAGTAACAAAAGGTTGTAGAACACACAAGTATATCCTGTTGTTGAGAGTTGGGCAGCATATACAGTAAATTTAATAAATTATTATTATTATTATTATTATTATTATTATTATTATTATTTTGGTGACAAAAAGACTGCCTGTTTTAACTATTCAGACTTCAGAGGCTTTATTAACTTCATTAAAAATACACATTGTTACCATCTTTTTGCTAGCCTTACCTTTCTGCTATAATGACAAAAAAGATCACCCCTCTCTGGTTACATTTATTCTGAGGGCTTATTATTATTATTATTATTATTATTATTATTATTATTACTATTACTATTACTATTACTATTACTATTACTATTACTATTACTATTATATTATCTTTTGTAGTGGCTATTATTCTTCAAGGCTTCAAAGGCAGAGTAAAGTTTTTGGATAGCTGTTCACAAATCTTGCTAAATAGAAAAGGAACCTAAGGCATATGCTATTAAAAAAATGAAGCTTAAAAGATTTAAAGGATGAGAACACTGCAAGTCTTTTTCCAAAAGATTCTTAATAAATGGTTGGGTAATTCCATTTTTATTGGAAATAAAAATGCCAGCAGTACTTTCATCATTTCCTATAGAGTTTGATTGCACTAGTGACACCAACAAAGGTATATGTCAGAAAAGGTCAATGCGCTTCTTCATAAATCATAACTGTACATTTCCTTTGTCTACTTTTACATAGTACAGTAATTAGATCAGCACTATAAAGGAAATAAGGATATCACCAAAATAGTTATTAAGTAACTTCATGAGCTAATTATTAATCTAAAACTAATTTTGACCCTCTACCATTGCACTTTGTCTTCTTGTGCTACCTGGTTATTAAAACACCACAAAAATAAGCTGATAAAATAATTGATTGAAAGGATCTATCTAATCAATAGATCAAGCTAACACTTTGTTTTTTACAATCTGGAATTGTGGTTTTAAATACAAACAAGCCAGTTAGATGTGTGATGATCTGGACACAGAAAATAGTAAGAATTAAAATATTTTGTGTTAAAATTAGAAGTTAAAAGTTGTGTTAAAAGTTAAAATTAAAAGGAGGCTTCCATTAAAACTCTGGATGACTCATATATATATATATTTAGGGAAAGAGATGCTGGCAACACAACTTTTAACTTCTAATTTTAACACAAAATATTTTAATTTTTTAGGGAAAGAGATGCTGGCGTGCCAGATTATCCTTATGGTATGTTAAATTAAAAAAAACACATATAAAATATACAATACCTGGCCAGATTCTTTTATTCAGCAGTGACAGATGACTGTTCTGAAATCAATTTTAACTCTGTTATCTTTGGGGTGATTGAGAATATAAAGATACATTTTAAAAAGGAAGCAGAAAAATTTCCCTCTCGACTCTTTACTTCAAAACTTTGGGAGGGTTTTTTTCTCCACAAAATGGCAATTTACAGTATGTAAGCAAATGTCTCCACATTTTGGAATAACAAATCACAAGACACCCTTAGGAAAAAAAGGTGGAAGAGAAATGTCAAATTAATGAGCCCATAAAACTGCTGCAAATGAAACGTGTAAATACATTGATCTTTTTTTTTTTAAAGGGGGGGAAAAAAACCCCAACCTAATGCTCTCCTTATGATTTTTACATCACAAGAAAAACCTGTTCTATTTGCACCAGCACAGCTTCTCAGTAAACAGTGTTCTTTCTTATCTGCTCGATGCCTTCTCCCTAGGCTATGGCAGATTTTTCATTTAGCTAAAAGCTCAGTAAGAGGTCTGTGAGAATGATAATCCTAGCATGGACCGCAGCTGGCACTTTCATGGGGTGGATGATTAGTAGAACATTTTCTATTCGACCTGGAGAAATTCTCTCAGTGGGAAGTTAACATCCGCTTACTGTCTTCACCAGAAACACACTCATCAGTTTCCCATCTGACACCCAAGAACACAAGAAGCTCCTTGAATAATACAAACGATGGGGGAACATCAGATTTTTAAAATGATGATGATGATGATATATCGGGGCAAATGACAAGTCAATTCAGAAGCTTTCTCTTCTATTTTTAACTCCTCACTCTGATGCGATCCAATTTCTTTTGCTCCATGCAGGCAAATTTTAAGCCCCCTCTCTCAATGTTGGGGGGGGGGGGGGTTGGGGATAATTCCTCGCCCCCGCTCGCGGGGGGGGGGGGGGGGGGGGGGTTGGGGATAATTCCTCGCCAATTGATTTGAAGGCTGGAGGTAGCTGTTTATGTGAATGACTAGCAGGGCATTTTCCTTCAAAAGGGTCTCCGGCTCCAAAAGGGTTAAACTTTATATGCCAACTATAAATCCGGAAGAGCATTATGCAGGATTTTATATCTAGGGGATTTTGTATAAGCTTAACGGAAAATGTTTAAATCACCTAATTTACCCTTAAATCTTTTTTTTTTTCAAGTTTAGTTTAGTTTTATTTGATCTCTATACTGTGGACTGTTCTGTGACCTGATGCTTATATTTCATAATAAAGCTGTGGAGGGAAGTGCACTTGTCATTGTGAAAAGCTGCTTAAAGAAGTTTTCTCATCCCCTGTATTGAGACACATCACCCCTCGTGTCAGAATACTTGACCCAGAAGTATTGACTACTAAAAGTGACTCCCTAAGAACCTGAAACCCACTATCATCTGAGTGCACTGCGAAAACCTAATGACTTCAGCATATGCACACCGAGTAATATCAAATCTTGCTTTGTACCCTTCACCTTCATTTTATAATCCAAGCCTTTGTATGCAGTAATGAGGTATGTGCTATAAGGAAGACTGTTTAATAGGATTTAATGCACCTGTGAGCAAAAGCATTTTAGCTTTTTATCCCCAGAAGCCCGGTAACAGAAAGCCTTTAATACTGATGTGATGGAATATAAATGTAGAAATATTATAATCACCCAAAGTTTTTTTTTTCACCAAAAAGTTGACACTCTTTTTGTGAGAGTATTTGACTGCCAAGCATAAGGATGTCACAGGAAGAGCACATACAATGAACATGTCACAAGGGAGCTACCGAGGCATGTACATAATTGTGATGTTTTGTTTTTTAGCTGAAGTCTGGAGTTTGCCAAACTATGTTACTTGGCTTTGCAAGGATTTGGGAGCATTTATTAACTATTTAGTTTAGGATTGGAAAAAAGGGCACATGATGCTTTGCATACATTTGCATATTACTCAAAATATGCAAAAGGAAATAAGCCAAATTCTTGAAAGCATTAATTGGTAATGGCATCATTCTCAAAATTTAATACCAACTCAGAGTCACAGGTCATGTCTTTTCTTGACATTTTTTCAGAAGCTAGCCAATCAGATAACTCCATGAACCTTCTACAATAAGAGGATGGTAGCACATCCCAGATGCATGTACAGTACCAGGATAACAGAATAATAGAGGACTTCTAGTCAAACCCCTTGGTCAAGCAGGAAACCCTATACCAGTGATGGCGAACCTTTTTTGGTTCACAAGCCAAAAGGGGGGGCAGGGGGCACGTGCGCGTGCCCACTCCCATAATTCCATGCGGCCCCCCATGCATGCACGTGTGACCCCCCCCGCTCCCGGCACACGATGGCACACCCATTTTTCTCACTCATCAGGCTTCAGAGCCTTTCTAGGAGCCTGGGGAGGGCAAAAACGGCCTTCCCCACCACCCCCGGAGGCCCTCCGGAGGCCAGAAATGGCCCATTTCAAGTTGGGAAACGGGCCATTTCTGGCCATTTTCGCCCTCCCCAGGCTCCTAGAAAGGCTCTGGAGTTTGGGGAGAGCAAAAACGGGCCTTCCCCACCCACTCCAGAGGCTGGAAACAGCCTGTTTCCCGACTCCCAGTGGGCCCAGAAGGCCCGAAAATCAGCTGGCCGGCGCGCACATGTGCGCCGGACCTGAGCTTGCGTGCCCACCGATATGGCTCCATGTGCCACTTGTGGCATGCGTGCCATAGGTTTGCCATCACGGCCCTATACCATTTCAGACAAATTTATTTATTTTATTTATTTATTTTATAAAATTTATATGCCGCCCAACTCCCGAAGGACTCTGGGCGGCTTACATCATAAAATGGTTGTCCAATCTCTTATTAACAACCCTCAGTGTTGGAGCACTCACAACTTCTGGAGGCAATTGTTCTGTCAGGAAATTTCTCCTTAGTTCTAGGTTGGTTCCCTCCTTGATTAGTCTCCAGGATCCTTAAAATGAGATATAATCTTTCACCCGTGTCTCAGAAATCCCAACTCCAAAATTGGGGAACAATGTGGTTGGATTCATAGAACATGCCAAGCCACAGTATGGCTAATTTTATCAATGGATTAGCACGGGGAATAGTCTATACTTACAAGAGGTGGGGTTGGGTAGGCAGATGAGAACTATGGTTGTTGGAAAAATGATGGTCACTCAACATGAGGCAAGGTTGTTTCCTTGCATTTGAGGCAGGAGGTCAGGAGGATTTTTTCCTTTTAATAGTCTTGTGCCTGTTTTAAGATGTACCGCAGTGGTTCCCAGGAGTTACCAAGCACTTCCTGAATAGGGATAAGGTTATCCCAGAGGACAAAAGTACCTGGCTTTGCTTAGTGGATTTCCCGAATTGATAGTTGTGTGTTACATGTAGAATAGTATCATCCAGAAAAGTGTTACTTGAAGATAAGGTTATTACCTTGAGATGGCCTTTTCCATAATACCATTAATAATTTGCTTTCCATGGAACTACTTTGCTACTACTGTACTATCTCCCGTCTGTTCATTATTTCTTAACTTAGTCTTCCTAGCCCATCATTATGTTAAGTACTTAGAAATTGCTTGGCCTGCTTTTTGCAATTGCTTTTCTAATGACTTATTATGTACCACCTCCCCCCATTAGGGGACATACAGTGATTTGTCAAGGTGAAAGTTGCCATTGCTTTGTCTCCCATTATTTGTTAATTCTGTGTTCCTATATCACCGAATCCGCTTTCGTTTCAAATTTTGTGAGTCATCTCTTCATTCTGAATTGACTTCATAAATTGAGTGTGGTCTGAATTTAACATGGGTGTGAAAAGAAGTGTTTAGGTCCTGCAGGATTTATACTCACCAACCATGAAAGAGCATTCCGGCACCAGTCTTTAGTGAACCCTGTATTCTAGCTAAAGACTTACCAAGTTCATCTATGCTTTTGGTGAGATGCCTTCCATTTGCATAGCTCTTATGGTTCATGTTCGAAACCAAGGTTTTCAGGTATGAAAGATATTTGCTTACATGCAATCTGTGCATGTAATGAAATGCTGAAATTAAATATGACTCAATTTTTTTTAAAAAAATGATCACATATTTAAATTTTAAATTTAGACTTTCCTTTGAGTTCCATTTCAGCTTGGGGGGTGTCCTATGAATGAATTTGAAGACCACAGCACTCAAAATCAATTTGCCAAATATAGCTACTTTTTTATATATTGTTTTTCATATTTTCATGTGTATCAGGTTAAGGCCAATGCCTTTAAGAGGAGTGGCAGCTGAATATTTCAAAAATAGATGAGGTTCAAATGCAATAATTTAATTAAGATTGCTTTATGAAAGTACCTTGCATGGCAGACTGCAGACTTAGCTGCAAAATTCACATCCTCATGAGTAGGACAGTACTCTTGTGCTCAAATTATCCCAGACCCTTTTTCTGCTAAGATAGAAAAGTTTTGGACCGTAAAATAAAGAGTAGAGCTCCCCTGAATTCAGATGCCTTAAATAAATGATAGGAAGGATAGGATAGGATAATTGACTAGATAGGAAGTCTATTTCTGTAAACACTGGTGAAAACATAACTAGACATTTTGGCTATTTTTAATTTCTATTTGCAGTGTGATGTACATTTTTGTGATCTTTATTTTTCTGTAAAAGTAATGAAACAGAGTATAATTTCAGCCTTTATTCAAACTTCAGGTGATATTCAGGAGTTGTATTTCTTTGGAAATCTTCTTGCGACTTGTAATATTAACTTGAAATTTCTCCAGAATCTCTCCAAGCCATTTCAATTGCAAGTTAATTAAAAATAGTTTCATTATTTCAATGTACTACTTATATTGTCACAAAATATTTAAAGAATAGAAAATTATAACATAAACAAACAACAAACAACAATAGCAGCTACACTAGCATTACTATGTTCTAGGTTCGTTGATGGCGAACCTATGGCACGCGTGCCACAGGTGGCACGCAGAGCCCTCTCTGCGGATACGTGAGCTGTCACCCCAGTTCAGCTCCACCGTGCATGTGCACGCACCTCCCGCCAGCCAGCTGGTTTTTGAGTCTCTGCTGCACATGCATGGGGGCGGGGCACATGCGGGAGATGCGTGTGCATGTGGGGGGGGGCAGGGGGTGCATGCGTGGGGGTGGGGCACATGCACGGGGGTCATGTCCGCATGTGCAGGGGCAGGGGAGTGCAGAGGGTCGCACGCGCATGCACGGGGGTGGGGGAAGCGCAGGGGGTAGGGTGCGTGGGGGTGCGTGAGCATTGCATTATGGGTGCGCACACGCTTTTGGCACACAGCGACAAAAAGGTTAGTCATCACTGTTCTAGGTAGTCTTGTTCACAGTAATTTTCATTCAAACTCCAAAAGTTTGCTTGATTTTTTAAAAAATATTAGCTCCATTTCCCTTTAGAAAATTTGGTTTTGTTTCTCTCTTGTGAGATTGGTTAATTGGTTGATATTTTATAATCGCCACACCTGCATACTATATAGTCAGGAGATAGCATTCTTGAAAGTATTTCATTTTTAAAATTTTTGACTAGAGACAGCACAAGGTGTGATAGCCATATCTGTCATAGAACATGGGATTAGGGAGTAGCCAATAGGTATGGTGCCTCCTGGAAGCTTGGGAGTAACAAGAAGTACCAAGGCATTATTCAAATTCTAGAGGTGGGTCTAGGGTATTAAGATGGAGAGAACCTCTGGGAAAAGATAATCGGGACTATTAATCTTCTACCCTGGAGGCCTCACAATATACTTACTATACTTACATTACATTACTTTAAATTATTGTGTTTCCTGTTTCTCTTGGCATGTAGTGGCTTTGTATTCATCATAGTTTTTTAAAAAAAAACACTAATATTTTTTCCCAATGTTATGCTTTTTCAATATAAAATTTCCCAACTTAAATATAAAAATTGTTTGAATATGTGTAAATTTAAAGATTGTTGAATGGGTGTATTTACTATAGGTATGTCATGAAAAATACTGGATTATTCTGAAAGATATATGTGTATAGTATAGTAGTATAAAAATATAAGAAAAGAAAATGAGTATATATTAAGTAGGCCTATAGAAAATACATTTCATTACATGCACAGATTGCATGTACTGTAAGCAGATATATTTGATGCCTAAAAATCTTGGTTTCAAACATGAACCATAAGATCTATAGGTATGAGCATATACCTATAGGCATATTTCACATGATCCTTTGCTTCCTGTTATGAGATTCATATTGGTTTATTTATTTACCAACATTTGTACCTTGGCACATAACATCTAAATAAAACTCATGAAATAACAACTGTCATCATAAGATAGATATGATAATATAAAATAAGAAATAGCAAAAACACATATGAGGGTTTAAAATTATCCATGTCAGACCTCTCAATCTCCAAATGCTTTTTAAAAGAGATAGCTGTATGAAAATATAGTAATATGGGAGTCCAACAGGTATCAATGAATAACATGTTCCATAAGGATGGGACAGTTGTTGAAAAGATCTGCTTCCTGGTCCACCCCTTCCCCAAATTTTACTTCCATAAATATCAAAGGAAGGTTCCTTTACAACTTTTTCTGAATGCCTTGAAGAATTGGAAAGCACCAGGAAATAAAACTGATCTCCTCGTGGATGTGTAGAAGAATAATACTTATGAAAGTGTTAATTGATGCTTATCTCATTCCTTTAAGTTCTTGGAACCATTCTAATGAAATCAGTGCAATTTTACCACCACAACCTTTGAATTTTGACTTCCTTCTACCTTCTGAAGCACATGCATCATAACCCTTCTTTGAAAGTAAACTTAAACTGTTTGCTTTAAAATAGATTCTCACCATGTACTGTTTTAGATTCATGTTTAAAATGCAAATTGATTTGAGTACACTAATGTTCCACAATAGATCAATATATACTGCATTTTTATGATATCGCTAGAATTTTAAGGCAAGAGATGGCAGAGTAGCTATCCTCAAGATGTCACTATTTCCATGGTAGATTGTAGGACCGTTCAAACCACTTGAAGGGGCATATGTCTCCCCCTGATAACTCTCTGGACCATCAAGGTAGCTCTGTCTTCCAAAAATCTCCACCAACGTTTTTCCAAGGTCATTTTGCTATGTACAAAGCAGATTTCCCATGGAACTGCAGAAACCTAGTATACCATTCTGCATTTTAGAGCTGTGGCATAGAGGTGATGCTTCACCAAAGCTATTTCAGGAAGTTTTCAAAGGACAGTTTTAACTTAGATTGGCTCCTTGACAAGTATTATGAAGGATTGCATATGGAGCCATGTGTCTTGCCATATGAGCTAATTCAAAGTTTTAAAAGAGCTATGAAGAACTAATGCATACAACAGCCGAGCATCTTAATAAAGCTGAATACAAAAAAACACACTATTAACAGAAACATAAGTCCCTTCCTATAAACAGATCTAGTTGATTTACCATAGTGTCTAACACTTTAGAAACATTACAGCATTGTTCTTGGCACTACAAATAGTATATTAATTCATCATGGGTGGGGACATCTGGACAGCAGCACTACTTTGTCTTTTAAGGAATGGGTGTGGCCAGATTAAAAATTTAAAAACCACATTTCATGTTTGATCATTTGGCTTTTGGCATTTAGAATCTAGCAAGTTGTTTCTTCTAAAACCTTTCCATCTATCACATTGCCTTCTTTTTATCTCCTATTGTCCCCAGGCCAATTGAACCTCCCTTCACCCCTTTTGTTAAAGATAGATAGTACTCTGGATTTCCTTCTGCTAGGCTTTTGGTAGGGTTTGTTCTGTCTAAGAAGTAAAACTATGCTCTGCTTACATTCCACGGTGATTGTGGAAACCAAAATGGATCCCTTGATTCATTCTGAGCCTCCAGAAAGTTGAAAGTAACAAAACGTCCTCTTGGAGGATCAGAGGCTGTTAGAAATATCTGTGTGTGTGCCTCTGTGTGTGTGTGTGTGTGTGTGTGTGTGTGTGTGTGTGTGTGTGTGTGTGTGTGTGTGTGTTCGTGCATATAGGCTAAGCCATGAAACCACAAAGGAATTTAAACTAGCAAAGGGAGATAATGATTCTACTTACATTAAATCTTGGAGATTCTAACATAGGAATGAAACCTAAAACTGAATAAAAACTTTTCCACTGAAAACTTTGGCTTTCATGTTTGCTTACAACTATGGCAATGGTACTAACAGCAGATTCTATCCCTTTTCTCTTCCCTGAACACTCATGCAACTGAAGTCATTTTATGTATCAGATCCAAAGGTGTTCTGAAGAAGGAAAACAGTACATCAACAGCAGTGGTTAATATTTTTAAAGTAAATGGTGGTTTGTTTTTTTTAAATCAGAATTCTGCTTTCTACTTGGAACAGAAGGTAGTGTGAATCTTGGATAGCTAATTTATACATACACACACACACACACATGCGCACAGAGACATACACCAGATAGTCTTTTTCCTCTGGGAAGTAGAGCGGTTAATATTCAACATGAAATGTCTAATCTTTAAATACATTATAATCTAAGTGCTTAGGATAATTTTTGCTTTAATACCTTAAGAGTCTGCAAAGCCTGAAGGATGGGATTATTAAAATGGAATTTTAATGTCAAAATTATCAGAGAAGAGAACACATTGCTCGTATTCATAAAAAATGTATTCAATTTCTCTATGATTTGTTCAAATAAGAGATGAGAATATATTTGATTATACCTTGTAAGTAATTCTGAAAGTTGATCAGATGATTGTAGGTCATTTCTACAGCAGGGCTGTCAGCGGTAAAGATTACAATATTTAAGTTGTTTCTATGTGTGTCACTATTGGCATACCTGTGTGGCCAATAGTGACACACACAACGTATTTGCTTTGAAAACTCAATTCCACCAGAGAGATTGTCTTGAAAGAGGCAAGACCTAAGAGTTGAACAAGCAGAAATCAACACGGACGTGACTCTCCCAGATTATAACAAGCATCTCACACTTGCTGAAGCTTGCATGTTTCCATTTCTTGATATTTCAATGCCACAGTGTAAGCAAATACCGTAGTTTATCTAGTACAGCAGAAACTTTACCAAATTTCTGCCAAGATAGCAATAGCACTTAGACTTATATACCGCTTCATAGGGCTTTACAGCCCTCTTTAAGCAGTTTATGATGCAAGAAACATTCAAATTTTTAGAAGGTCAGGATAAGAAACATTTAAGGGAGGCGGTCTAAGTTTGTAGGTTATGTACCTGATACCCTGATAAATCTGCTTCTGCCTCTCAGTGCAGATAGTATCGAGCTTGACAGATCAATAATCTGACTTTGCAAAAGATAGTTCTTTACTTTGGCTGGTTTCATGCTGAGTAATCTTTAAAGTATCAATTCAGTTTAACAGTTGTGGCAGAAAATGGTTTTAGAAAGGGAAGTCTAGTTTCTCAAGCTGTTACATTTCTTCTAAACCTGTCTAAAGCATTCAAAAAACTCATATCGTAATTATAGTTTTATATATGAATGAAAAACCTACCAACCCATTAGATTCAAATGAAGCAAAGATACAGAAATTGCTATCAAGAGGTCAAGTGATATCAGAACTTTTGAAAAAATGGGATGTTGTCACGATGTGGGGGGGGACTACAATTGGCATTGCTGGTGAGAATTTCTGTGATTAAAATGAGTGTTTTGCCTTGCGTGTTATTTTTTGTTTCAAACAATAACTGCTTTGACAACTGATGCACCATTTGAACAGTGGCAGAATGACATATCTAAATTGGTATGGCAAGGTAAAATATGGCAGATTAAGCACAAGGTGTTACAACATATTAAAGAAAGAGAAGGCTTAAGTCTACCTGATTTGAAATTGCATTTTTCATCTTGTTGTTCAGTTTGGATGTAGGAGTGGGTGACTCTGATGAAAGAATGTATGATGAATTGGGCTAAAAACTTTGGGTACAATATACACATGAAAACAATGGGAGAATATATGATTTGAAAGGACTGACATTCCCATGTTATAATCTTAAAGAGAATTTCTATAAAATGATGTACTGTTGGTAATTATCACTAGAAAAAAAACTGTCTAAAATGTATAACAGTACCTCAAATGTATGTTGGAAATGTGAATGACAAGAGGGGACTTTTTATCATGTTTGATGAACATGTAAAAAAGCTAAAAAAAAATGGGATTCCAATACATACGGAAATTTTAAAAACTAATATGCAATTGAATCCAGAGATGTTGCTTTTGGGACTGATGGATAAACAGTTGGTGGTTGGGGAACCTATGGAACTTTCTTTCTATACATGGCAACAGCAATAAGGATTTTTTATGCACAACAAGGGAAATAATTGTTAATGCCTACTGTACAATGGAAGAATGGATGGTGAAATTGATGGAACTTGCTGAGGTGGCAAAATTGACAGGTTTGATCAGAGAACATGCATTGATTAATTTGAATGCTGTTTGGAAACCCCTTTTGGACTTTTTGCATGAAACTGGGAAAACAAATAAAATTACGACATAGGCTTGATGATGAGAAAAAATGCTAAATAAAGAGGAAAAAGGAAAATTATGTAGTAAACCTAGAGTAAGACTATACTGATACCTGCTGTAAAAGAAAGTCGGAAGTCATTTCTTTGTATATCTTTCTCTTCTTTTGTGTGCGCTTTTGGCTTTGCTTCCTGTTGGATAGTGGGTAGAGATGACAGGAGACAGACTTCCAAAACAGCTCTTTATTTCAGCTCTTGTATCAGCAACCAGCAAAGAGCAGTCTGACAGCTTGCCCTTTATAGGGAGCTGTCAGACAGACCAGCCAATAGCGTTTGAGCATTTTCCCGCTCAAACGCTGGACCTGGTTGGAACCATGCAACACAGTTATAACAGTTAGAACATAACACCCCTCCCCTTCTGGATGGAGCAGTCCAGCATACGTAATCACGCAGGTAGGCGGGGCGTGTTGGAGCCCTACTAGACCTGCCCAATCCAGTTGGTGGTGAGGCAGCG
>QLTV01004265.1:444910-465002 GCA_003457575.1 Thermophis baileyi | reverse complement strand
TGCTGCACACTGCTGGCTCATGGAAGATGGAGTTGAGAAAAGCTACACTAGTGAGATGTGCACCAGATCCTAGGGACTCTGGAAGGATCTACTACTGGGAGAGTAACAGATGATAGATCACAACGTGGCGTATTCAAGGGTAGTCTTGGATCAACTGGACCCAGACTTTACTATATGTTGTGAGGCTTTAAGATTAGATCGTGTGCCATTGCCAGCCTCAAGAGCTTTTCCTTTCCATTGAAAATCACTGATTATGGGACAGAAAGATAGCAAGAGAATGGGCCTCTACACTAAGAGGCATAAGATGGTAGGTGTTGAAAATGGGGGAGATAGTCTTCTGTTTTCATGAAGTAGAAATCTGCTTGGACATTCAGAAAGGAAAGATAGACAGATGGTTAGTCTATGGGGAATCATAATATAGGTAGTTCTCCACTTACAACCACAACTGAGCCCAAAATTTCCATTGCTAAGCAAGACAGGTGTTAAGTGAGTTTTGCCCCATTTTTTGAGTTATCTTGTCACAGTTCTCAAGTGAATCACTGCAGTTGTTCAGTTAGTAACATGGTTGTTAAGTGAAACTGGCTTCCCCATTGACTTTGCTTGTCAGAAGGTCACAAAAGGTGATTACATGACCCCTGGACACTGCAATCGTCATAAATATATGCCAGTTGCCAAGCGTCCAAATTTTGATCACATGACCGTAGGGATGCTGCCATGATCATAAGTGTGAAAAATGATCATAAGTCACTTTTTTCAGTGCTTTTGTAACTTTAAATGGTCACCAAATGAATGATTGTAAGTCAAGGACTATCTATATTTTGTCTCCAAGTACCAAAATGTTGTTTACTAAATGCTAGGGACTGAAATTTCACAACAGGACTGGAAAATAATATGATCCAATACGCTGAACAGATTATTTTATCTAAAGGTAAATGATATATTTTTTAATGGTAACACCCTGACACTTGATCCTAGATTAGGAATATGGGTTTGCGCCAAAATATTGTGTTTATTTGGCAAGGGATTTTGCTGGAAGAAATGCCAGGAATTCTAGGAGCAAAATTATGTCCATAGAGATTTCTGGAATATCTTGTGGGACCCTGGAATGGAGGTAGACACTGCTGGTACAACTTAGAATAAATGCTCTTTTTAAAGACACAAATGTTTTGAGAACTATTGCAAGTATGTATTATGAAAATTACAAAACATAAATTATATATCACCTCTTTAACAATGCTTCCATGTTATATTATTGCATAGACTAAAAATAATTCTGCAAGAAGGAAATTCATGAATTATTTACTGTTGCCCTATGCAAAAATATAATTGTGCAAAATGAAAATCTGTTAAGACATTTACATAAGAGGTTTTCCTTGCTAATAAAAATATACAAATTAACATAGCAAATTAGGACTCGGGAAAAATTATTATTGTTTTTAATGGTTACTGATGGCTAGTATTATGTATTTAAAAAGTGGAATTGAGGACTAGCTAAACAGATACAAATTATGATGCACACTAATTGACTCAATATTAATGAGTCAAGAGTGATTAAACTAAGTAAGGCAAAACTAGGAAACAAGGTAGAAGGCTGCAATAATTGAAATCATAGGCATTTGGTTATAGGGAAATACAGGTTACACATACACATAATTTTGTACAGACAGTTCAATAACCAGAAAAAAACTCTATAAAATAAAAATGCAGTATCTTAATAGTGGAGAAACCTATATTCATGTTTAGTATCATATGCGAAGATAGCATGTAAGAAATTTGAATGAGAAAAGTTCACAATAAAGAAATATTTGTGGAAGATGGATATCTTTATATCATTTTATCAACAGATGTACAGTCTTTAGGAGACACAAGTGGGAAAGTTTTCTTGAATTCTACACAGGGAGAATTTAAAAAAACTCTTAAAATACAGTAAAGTATAAAAAGTATAGTATAAACTATAATAAGTATAATAAAAGTATTGTTAGTAGAAACAATTATTTGTATGTTTATTATTTTTAATGTTGTAAGCCATACAGAATTGCCTTGTGGTGAGAGGGTGCCAAACAAATTTAATAATAAACAAATAAGTACCGTAAATAAATAAATAAATAATTCAATGGTTAAAAATCCAAATTAATCCTTTTAATTCAGGGTTGCAAAACTAAGCACTGCCCAGCATCAGGATGTTGGTATAATACAGAAATTGTACAAAGAATTACAATTTTCCAATTAAAATATAATCCTAGAATTAATATTTATATTAGTGTTTTGGATATCTCCACATATTATATTTAATGAACCATTGGTCCTTTGGCTTGATGTGTAAATTTAATAAACTTATGGCCTGTTAAATTACTGCCTTCTCCAAGCTCACCCTGACAGAAGGATGATCCTCTATCAGCAAACACTTACTCCTTGATAGGCAGAATTGACATTTAATTCCTTTTAAAATTTCATGAAATCAAATTTCAAAATCCCATACCCCACTCTGTGAAGTAGTAATATCTTTAAACACATCTTACAAATGTAAATTGTAGTTGCTGGTGGGTGGACCATCAACTAGATCAGGGATGTCAAACTCCCGACCCACGGGCCGAATGAATCACATGCTGGCCACGCCCATGCCCGATTTAGCGAAGGGAAAAAGTCACGATACGTCATGGGACACTGCTGTGACGATGCAAGATTGACACCCCTGAACTAGATGCTTAGGCATTGGAAGAGATTTCTACTATCTCTTAGTTTGAGCAGTGAAAATAACAACACTCCCTTCCCCATCCTAAGCTAAATGAAATCCATTATTACAATATTTTAGTAACCAAAAGACAAATAGTCTCTTCATCATACTATATCCAGGGGTGGGTTCCTCCCAGTTCGGACCAGTTTGCCCGAACCGGTAGCAGCCCACTGGTGATGTCACGATGATGCCATCGAATCGGATCGGTCGTGCCGGTCCATGGGGGCCGCCATCTATTTTTAATTTTTTTTTTATTTTTTATTTATTTATTTTTTCCTTCTGAGCATGCGCAGAAGCCGACTTCCAGCACTGTGCATGTGGTCGCCATCTTTTTTTCGGCTTTGTTTTTTTTAAAAAAAATGGATTTTTTGTTACTGCGCATGCGCGTGCGCACCAAGCGCACGCGCGCCCACGAGGCGTGCCCACACGGTACGGGAGGGAGCGAACCGGCAGCGAGGTAAGTTGGAACCCACCCCTGACTATATCCCACCTTTTTGCTATGTAGTCTTTTTAAAAAAGATAGAAGGAGAGACAGGGGATGTCTCTCTTTCTATGAAATGAAATGTTATAAATCTTCTATGGTCCATTTCTCCTATTACTTCTAAACAAACTAAGATCCAGGGGAAAAATCTTTGCCTGCACTCGACTAAAAAGAGTCTGAAATTATTTTGTGGTGTTTGTTGCAACACCTTTGTCCCATGGGAGATGAAGTTTGGAATCTAATTGATCAGAAATTATTTCTCTCCATGTTGAATTTGACAATAGGAGTACAAACAAGACAGAGTTTTAATGCTTCTGTCAGGTCTGTCACTATTATTTCTTTTTCTAACAGTAATATTTGATGGACTTTAATTGCCTGTTTTACAAAAAAGTAGAAAAGAGATAATATAACTTTCAGCTTAACTAGATAAAGGAAAATTGTGTGTGTGTGGAGGGGAACTATTTACTGGGACCTACTGAAAAGGTACAGTACAATATAGTAGTTTTCCAGTTCTGCAGTTCAAAAAAAAAAAATTCTTCCTAAGGAAGTACATTAAAAAAAGAAATATGAGACACGGTAGAATACATACTCAGCATAAAATAACTTACTTCTATGTCGCGCCTGACAGTAAAACAGTAACATTTAACCTGCTATGAAATATAGAAAAAACATCATTTTGAAGATATTCAGTTTTAATATACTATTCAGTTAATTCTGAAACTTGTTTTTGTCTTTTGTTTTTTAGAAATTATATGTAACTTTAACATCTTTTTTAAAACCAGGAATTCATCTATGTGACATTATGAAAATAAATTCTGTCCTCAGAACTCTCAAAAGCTGGGAAAGGTCCCACAGAAGTTAGAAACACACACAAAATGGATTTCCAGAACAAAGGGAGATAATCCTGTTCAAAATACAATTCTCCAACATGCTTTTCATTTTATAGCATTACAGGTATTCCTTCAGCTGCAGCTGCAATACAAGTAGTCCTTGACTTACAACAGTTCATTTAGTGACTGTTCAAAGTTACAACAGCATTGGAAAAAGTGACTTATGACTGTTTTTCAGAGTTATGACCTTTGCAGCATTCCCTTGATCATATGATCAAAATTCAGATGCTTGGCAACTGATTACCAAGCATACATGACCATTGCTGTGTCCCAAAGTCATGTGCTCATGTTTTGCAACCTTCTGACAAGAAAAAGTCTTTGATTCCATCTGTGGAAGAATGGCTAAATGTCTATGATAACTTTATATTTAAAAAGTACATTTGATGGAGAATTCAATTCCATTTGGAAACCAGCTTTAGACACATTCAAAATTGGGCTTTAGAGTTTATATTTTAATTTAACATAAAACATATGTCTTAGTTTCTTCTTTTAATGTATTGTTTATTATTAATAGTTTTCCTATTAGATTTAACTTTAGATAGAAATGGGCATCCTTAGTAACTCCAACTCAATTAATAAAGTATCTTTAGGAGACATGTTTTGATTAGAAATTTGGTCTGAAATATCTTAGAGTGTTTATGTATTTAGTAGATTGAATAGATAATTAAGATACAATTAATTATAAATATTTAGATAATTAAATATAATTATATTAATATATTGTAGTAGAACATACTCGGCATATGATTTCTTCTGTATCTGCACATATTTTATTGTTTATATTGGTTTTGATAACCAGCGAATGATCTGTCTTGTTTTCCTTTTCAGCCCCTGATTCAGAGAATGCAGATGAGGCAGTCACAGCCACAGTGATGCCAAAATGATGCAAATTCATTGAGATATTAAAAGGGCAAGCATTGCCCTTTCATATTTGCATTGGAGTGTCTCAGGCAAATATGCAAAGGGACAGAGTTTGTATTGTGATGTCATGATCCATTTCATCATAGCTCACTTTCCCCATGGATGTTATTTACATATTAGTTTCGATATACATGTTCACTAAGTAAAACTGCAGGAGATTTATTGCTGACCTTCCATTTATTAATGTTATTTAAAATGCATATAAAGCATTTCAAAAAAACACTACAGTTTTACAATAAATCATACTACCACCAATTTCCCTTTTATCCATGCGTAACTTCCATTTAGCCTCCTTTTTAGTCTACAGGTAGTCCTTGACTTACAACAGTTCATTTAGTGACCGTTGAAAATTACAATAGCACTGAAAAAAGTGACTTATGACCATTTTTCACACTTATGACCATTGCAGCATTCCCCATGGTCACATGATCAAAATTCAAATCCTTGGCAACTGGCTCATAATATATGACGGTTGCAGAGTCCCAGGGTCATGTGACAAGCAAAGTCAATGGGGAAGCCAGATTCACTTAACAACTTTGTTACTAATTTAACAACTGCGGTGATTCACTTAACAACTGTGGTAAGAAAGGTCGTAAAATGGAGCAAAACTCACTTAACAAATGTCTCGCTTAACAACAGAAATTGTGGGTTCAATTGTGGTCGTAAGTCAAGGACTACCTATATTTTCTTCTCCATCAGCCCATTCATCTTACAGTTTACCAATGAGAACAATACATGCTGAAATCCACCAACTACAGCAAATTGTGGAACACCAAATCCTGAAAGAACATATTAGAAATACTAGAAAATTCTTTTTTTTTTTTTACCAGAATCAACATCAGGGCTGATGTGATGTCAACATTCAGCCACATTAAAGCCATACAAGTAAGCCTGTTCAAATCCATCAGGAAGAAGTAAGTAGATATGAAAGACTTTACAATTTATTTTTTTATTTCTTCCTGATGGATTTGATGGGGGTAGAGAATGAAATTGCAACTTTACTTTTTAATGCAAAGAGGAGTGCTTTGCCTCATATCAAACAGAATTTGGCAGAAAGTCCTTTGGCAACTTAAAAATAAACAAATTCATTATGTATGCAACAAAATAATGAATTGTCAACCCTCTAGAATTCACATGAATATGCTACAGTATAAATCTTTCCAAACAAATATATCAGTCTTTTTGTTGTAGAAACTCACTGCGTGATATGAATAAAATTATTAATGAATTCTGAAACTATTTTGATTGGTTGGTTAGTTGGCTGATTGATTGATTGAAATATCTGTTAGGTAGTTCATCTTTAGGTTGTGTCTAGACATTAAAACAATATTAAAATAGAACAAAATACAATATGAATATTTAAAACACAGTTATATTAATACAATGAATTAAATACACACAAGTTCAATTTCTTCATAATTTTATATGATTATGGAACATATACATATTTATCCACTTGAAAATTAATTCAGCAGAGTCTTAATTTTACAGATTAAATTGTAATTAAAAATCTAAATAAGATAATAATTACAATAAAGGAGTTTATTCAATATCATCAGCATATGTACAGTTTAGAAATCAGATTTTTTTTCTAGAATTAAATTTAAATGTTCACATAAATCTGAATAAATTAGTTCTAATAGCATTTTCTCTTAGACAGGTAATAGCTATCTATTTTGTATAATACAGTCAGTTTGTTTTTTCAGACTTGCATACACTTATTTTTAATTTTATGGTTATATAGTTTTCTGAATTTTGGAATTCATTCTCCAATTTTGGGCCTAAACTCCTATTCTAGTGTTTGATGTAATCTTTAGGCAAACATGGTTTTTATAGTGTTTAATTTTTCAAGCAAATGCTGCACTTAATAAAGACAATCCTATCCCCAGATCTTCTCTTTATCTTTTTTTTTGTCTTGAGAAACCAAGCAATAATTTTATTGAGAAGAATTTTATACCTATGGCTTACAGCAGTTCTTGCATTCAAAAGTCAGTTTCCAAAAATGGCACATAGGAGACATCATGAATTAGTATTATTTTATTTCTTAAAAATGTTCTGTTTGTTTTCTGAGATTATATTTTAGGAAACATTATGGAACTTTCATTTGAGGGATATTAACATTCCCTTCATATTCTGGAGGAGGACTCTTAAGAAGTAAATCTATTTTAACTATTCCTAGTAACTTTACATTTTGAGTTTTAATTGCTTTAACATTTCCAGCAAAATATCCATATGAACTGATTGTTCATTTGTAACTTTGAGCTTCTTGTTATGTAATTTCAACTATAAAGATTATTGAAAAATCTAATGCTTTTTCCTTTCAATTTGCTCCACACATCTTTGGCTATATGCATTTCATTAGTTTGAATGAGTAAGAAATCATATTCAGAATTATATATCCATGGCTTTTCTTTTTCCAGATTTCCTTTCTTCGGAAGTCCTTTTTGTTTCTTTTGGCCTATGTTTTTTCTAGATCATGTTTACATTGTGAGTATTCAGCAGTATTTTTATTTGAAGGTATCATCTTTGGTAATTCTGTCATTCAGCATCTCGATCACACGTAGCCATTCTGGCAACTTAACTTGCCTGCTTTGCAAACAAGCACATAACAAAAATAAAAAAAAATAAAAATAAATTCCTTTTTCCTAATGTTTATATCGCTCTCTGCTCTGAGCCCCTAGCCTGTTGATGAAGAGCAAATAGATTTATATAACACAAACAATGTATGAAGAGAAGACAAATAAGGTTATAAATATAACTTTCATTAAAAAAAAACAGTATTCCTGAAGCTAGAGTTTGAATAAAAATAAAAATAAGCTTTACCTAGGAAATAACATGGTTATAAAAATATTTGAACCAATAAGAGCCTACAGTCTATATACTATTATAAAAATAGGACTAATCAGGTAGAAATGCAAATGGCACAAGTCAGAGGCAGAAGAAGAAAGTAAATAGCTGAACTGAAAGAAAAGTGGGAAAAGGCCAGATAATATCATTTAGATTATTAGGAATCATGTTATACTGTGCCATAAAATTAAAACTTTTATATAAGGCAAGGAGATAAAAATGTAGAATCTCTTTGGTAACTATCTCTACACTGGTTGACCTCAAAGGTAAAAAAAGTTTATAAGTTCAGAAAGCTGGTGTGTGTAAAGCTGGGAATGAATTCCTACTTAAACAGGATTCCTTAATTACTTAAATAATTATTATTTTTAGCTGGTAAAGAACAATCTTTCTATCTTTTATTGTGACTTGGATTTGGATTCAAGCATCCTACCTCAGTGAAAATCACCACATTTCATAATAACTATTATTTATTTAGATTATTTCTATGCCCCCCAACTCACAAAAGCAATTCTAAACAGCTTACATATGGTTAAAAAAATTAAAACGATGGATCCAAAAACAGAACAAACTCCAATAGAATCCATCCGTTCATCTCAATATTCCCATTTAAATAATTTATTTCTTGATGGTTCATCCTGCATTCTGGACCAATACGCAGGGGGAAAAAATAGATTTTTCAGGGCCAAAAAGGTCAAGACCGTCTGCATCTTAGAGGGACAGCTGTTCCACAAGATAGGTACCATTGTAAGTTTAAAGAAACACTTATGTTGTGGCCCGCCAGCGACCCGTGCAGCTGGTTGCGGACTCCGACAGCGAAGTGGCTGTTGTGGTGATGTGCCAGCGGCCTGTGCAGCTGGTACCTGAGTCGGACAGTGAGGAGGTTGGTGGAGACTCGGTGCCAGAGGCAGAGATTCAGCCAGGGCCTTCAGAACCTCCAGAAGCTCCCATCAGTGATGAGGAAGAAGAGGAGGAGCCTATTCTTAATGCACGGGCACGCAGAGCTGCCAAGAGGCAAGAATGGTTACTCAGGAGGAGGTCTCCTCAGGAGTAAGGCTTTTTCAATCCACGTATTGGTTTGGTTGTTTGAAACTCCTGTCCAGCTCTTGATTCAAATCGGCATTACTTTTCCGGCTCATTAGTCTGGACTTTCTGCCAACTTCAGTAAGTTCTCGTGGCTCTTATCAGTGAAGCCTAATTTGTTGGACTTCTTGGATTCTTCGTGCTTGGACTCTTGCCAACTGTTAAGACATTAATTAACAGTTGGTGCACTGAAAGGACTTCTTTATGATTTGATGGACTTTAACAAACACGACTGCTAAGAGAGCATTAGTAGTTTAAAGAGTATTAAACAAGGTTTGTTTGGACATTGCTTGTGTTGTTTTTCTCAGTTCGGCAGCTGGGACAGAACAACTTAAAAACTAGACCAGGAATATAACATAGACCTAGCCTGACTTGAAGCATAAAGTCAATTATCAAATTTCTGAAGGTTTACCAGACAGAAAGTTCTTATCAACATTCTTGAATGGATTTTGGAAGTTCAGCAGAGATTGTACAAAAAAGGTGGAGAAAGTGACATTGTGAAAACAAGACTATTCACAGAATGTTGGATTTTGCTCAAAATGTCCAAGTCCTCCCATTTGAGGTACTAAAATTGAAAAAAATAGTTAGAAGAACGAATAAGCTGAACCAGAGGTGGGTTCCTCCCGGTTCGGACCAGTTCTACAGAACCGGTAGTAACTTGGAGGCCTGGGTCACTAAAACCAGCAGCGACCCAGGCCTGCCACGTCCCCGAAT
This sequence comes from Thermophis baileyi, assembly GCA_003457575.1. NCBI lineage: Eukaryota > Metazoa > Chordata > Lepidosauria > Squamata > Dipsadidae > Thermophis > Thermophis baileyi. Next base: position 455,335 of record QLTV01004265.1, on the reverse strand, counting down.
CGGTTCTTTCGGCGCCGCCATAGGCGCCACCATCTTGTTTTTTGCTTTTGAGCATCCGCAGAAGCTTTTTTTAAGCACTGCGCGTGTGCGCAAAGCGCACGCGCGCAGTGCAACACTGAGCAAACCAGCAGCAAAGAAAACCAGAACCCACCCCTGAGCTGAACATGCCATTTTAAAAGCCTACATCTTTCTTTGCTGCTAGGTTGCAAATTCTAAATTGTCGGTTTATAACACTAACCCTTGTTCGAATGAGATGAAAATCAGAATGCAGTTTATGTTTACTCCAAATGTCACCAAATGTTGTCATTTACTTTTTAATCCAAGAAATGTATTTTAGAATACAATGCATATAAAATGTGTGTTTTAAGGTTAAAATGGATACAAACTGATCACAAAACTATAAAGGAAAGTTAATGTGGGGAATAGGGTGGCAGAATATACACATATGATAGTGATGTGGACCGGAAATAGAATGGATTGTCTATCCTTACTCTGAGTTGTTTTAATAATGAAGATAGATTAAATAAATGTCAACTATCTCCAGAAACAAGAACTGCTTGCCTATATCCTTGCAAACTTCAAAGTCAGACATATCTATTTCTTCCCTCTGAAACATCCTATCCCCTGAGGTGAGAGATTGGGGGAGGTTCATATGGGAGCTGGTTGACTAATTAAAATTCAACCCCATCTCTCCGCCCTCCCCTGGTATGTCCGACTCCCTTCTTTGCCATCTTGTGTGCATAATTTTATCTGTTAATGTTTTTATCTGCTGTGTATTTTTACGATGGATGACATTAATGTTTTTTTCAATGTTTTTATACTGTAAGCCATCCAGAGTCATTGGATATGAGATGGGTGGCAAATACATTTTTAAATAAATAAATAAATAAATAAATAAATAAATAAATAAATAAATAAATAAATAAATAAATAATCACATAGGAAAACACAAGCTTTAGACAGAATGATTTGGGAAAAAGCAAGTATGAAATCTTCACTGATTTTTTTCTTCTTTTGCATTATTCCAGGATAGTGGGACTGTCAACAGATAGATAGTGTTTTATTTTGAAGGAACTACCAATAGATTGTGTATTTCAGCTCACTGTCTAACTAATCAGCCTGGAAACACACACACACACACACACACACACACTACGTCCTATGGATTGATTATGAAAGGTGTTTTTGATTTCTTCCTATAGCAAATTGTGTCTTTACCAACAATCACTTAGTTATATTTTATTACATTAATTTTTCACCTGTGACAGACATTTTGGATAGGCAAAATAAAAAGAAATGTTATACATCGCTCAGTTAAAAAGAAATAGCATATAAGATAACACGATAAAAATGATAATAATTAATTAACACTTATTAAATTATTTTACATATCATTACTTTACAGTGATATTACATGTAAGAACTGCAACAATGCTAAAAAAAAGTAGAATATTGCTTCACACACATAGGCATAGGTACTGTATTCCATGTGTCAATTCTAGCGTATGATTTCCCCATGTCAGCATTATTCCTTTTTCTTATAGATCTATAGGGGGAAAAAAACTCAATTTGATTTTCATGAGGAAAGTCAGAACTTCAGCTGGTTCTTCATTTCCCCCCAGCAAATGAAATACTTACCCTAGTAATAGCTGCATGTATTGTGCTAGTGGGGGGAAAAGAAATCATTATGCTGAGGGCATATTTTGCATTAAATGCTTTCCATATGTAATAGAGAAGTTTCTACAATTGAGCACTGCACTGGAGTAGTAGTTTAGGCTTTATTACTTACTTCTAATTTGTATTGATGGCCTTAAAAAGTAGCATGCTTTGCAGTTCTATGAAAGAAAAGATTATAAATGGAGATTAATTATAATTTTGCTAGCTCAGTACTTGTAAAACTAAAGCAATTTATATTCCTTCTCTTAATGATCTCCATTCCTGATTGCAGTAATGCAATCTAATTGTGATTATGATAGTATCTGAATCGTGTGGGCTTCTATGTGATTGGAACTACTCTTTGCATTAAAAAGTAATTTTGGAGTAATCATGAAAAGTTACTGTGGAAAATTGGCAAGTAATATATTTTACTCTGTATGTTAGGTTTCTGCTTTCATTTCTGATTATATCTTCTACTAAGGATAAGCATGATATTATATCAAGGATCTACTACATCAAAGACTTGCCAATAATAATTATGAGTATCAAGGATAAGCATGATACTACTGGAACAGCATAGACATGGTTAAGGTAATAATTGATGAAACTTTAAGGGCACTTGGTTAAGCTTTGACAAAAGATTACATTAGAAGACAATCAACAACATTCTGATGAGAACGGGTTGTTATTACCAATCATGATTGGAACCCTTATAGTAATATCTAAAGGACTTACTTGATATCTGGAAATATTGAATTTATCAAACTTGAACACCTTAATTTTATTTTATTTTTAAATCCACCCTGCATGGAATCGCCTATATTTTAAGATGCTACCTTAATAATTCTTTAGGACTTCAATTATTAAGTTTCCACCAATCTGAAATTTGAAGCTAACTGTAAATTAGCCATATATAATAATGAAGGTACTTGGGAAGGACTTGATAAGTGGATAAAAATAGTGTGAAAACTGATGCAATCCGACAGCATCTAGTTGAAAACTAGTTATTTCCATATGAGCAGAAAGAAAACTGCCCGAACAGCAGACAGACAAAGGATCGGGTCCTAATTGACAAGAGACCAAACTGGCCTATAAAAAAGACCAAATGAAGAACAGAAAAGAGATCTGGCAAACCAAAATAGTACATGGCCAACAACCAAACAAATAAGAAAGCAAGGAGATAGGGCCAAAAACAGGAGAGAGTTGGAAAAAAAGAGGGGTTAATTCCTGCTGTGCAAGACCTAAATGACAACAATAGTGCATTGGAATATCTGGAAAAAAATACCCCTTGCCTGAAAGTAAGAACTGGTGGGACCGCAAAATAGACAAAGTAATAGAAAATGAAGAAACTAAGTGTTCTAAAATCACAAAAACCTGAAAATAGAAGTAGAATGACAGTGCAAAAAACAAATACATAAACAAAGGTAGTAACAATTGACAAATTGCTATCATAAATTGCAAAAAGCAGCTTTACTTGGAACAGCTTATATCCTGAGATGATACCTTTGATATTATTAAATGACAACATCTACTGTTGCACTGCTCGGCTTCCTGCTCAGTTGCGGCCGCGATCAAGCAGAAAAAGTGGGCTGGCGGCCACACAGGCTCCTGCTGGATGGGGCGGCTGGAGTCTCTGCCATGAGGCAGGTATCGGGGCATGGGTGGCCTGGCTTCGGGGGCCCTGAGGTAAGCCTGTGTGGGGCACGTGGGGCAGTTCCACCCCCCCACACCTCATGGCAGTGGCACTGGTCGACTATGTGGCCTCTTGCCCAGTTGCGGCCGTGAGCAAGCAGAAGAATGGGGCTCCCGTACATGGAAAAAATTAAGACATCCCCCGAAAATAAGCCCTAATGCCTCTTTTGGAGGCAAAAAAATAAAAGATAAAACAGGGTCTTATTTTCAGGGAAACACAGTACCTAATCCAGGCTAAACATCTGGGTGCCTATGCAGGGAGCCGAGGTGGCGCAGTGGTTAGAGTGCAGCACTGCAGGCTACTTCAGCTGACTGCTAGCTGCAGTTCGGCGGTTCAAATCTCACCGGCTCAAGGTTGACTCAGCCTTCCATCCTTCCGAGGTGGGTAAAATGAGGACCCAGATTGTTGGGGGCAATATGCTAACTCTGTAAACCGCTTAGAGAGGGCTGTAAAGCACTATGAAGCGGTATATAAGTCTAAGTGCTATTGCTATTGCTATTGCAATGAACTATAATTCATATCATACAGAATGCATCAAAAAGCACCTGAAATAAACTTTGAGTAAACACACCCATACCCATATTAAATAGTATCAGGGTCTCTCACAATAGTGAACAGTTGCAGAAAGAATTTACATTTATTTGCCAATCCTTGTTGCTTATAAACTAGAGAGTAACTAACAGTCATCATTGAGAGGAACAAACTGGATAAATCAAAGGTCCTATTCCATCTATTTATGATTCTGCCTGAGAGACCTAGAGGTTAAGAAAATTAATTTTCAATTATTTGATACTGAACATATTTCAGCAACAGAGAAAGCTGGTAGGGTTGTTTTTAACAGTACAAGATGTTCATGCTGCTCCTGAGGTACTGATTATTACTTCTATGTATGAAATATGCAGCACTAGCAAATGTAAATACAGAAGAAATTACATTGGCTTTATATGGGAAAACAATGAACAAAATAATTTGTCAGGATTTTTTCCCCTATTTGCATTCAGCTAATAGTTCTGAAATATTCAGATGTTATCTTCTGCCAAAGTCTGAGAAACTGTTTACTTTTGATGTTTTTAAAACTACATGACAAACTCCTGTGTGTGTTTATATTCATGTCATAAATGAAGTTTCTCTAGAAATCACATTTAGTCACCTTGACTCGACAGGCAAACACTTTTGTACTTATTTAGACCTTTGTGCTTTCTGGCTTTAAATTATTACTATTATTGCTTTGCTTGTTTTGCTGAATTGATTTCAATTCTCCTGCATTATTGCAATTGTTTTACAGTTGAATTGATAAACAGCCTTCTGAAGCTTTCAAAGGTGGAAAAAACTGAAATTTAGAAACAATTTTGGTACTTATATTTTCAACCTGGAGCTCCTCTTTTCTGTCACTTTTACAAGGTCTGGTGAATTAATATATTTAAAATAAAGAACTGACACTATCTTATATCACTTAAAAGGAAGTAAGGCAATGGCCACCTTTTCATGCTAATCCTCCTTTCCTGTCAACCTTGTGGTTGAGATGGGCAGCGAATTAATTTAATAAACAAACAAACAAACCTGGGTAAAATTACAAGGTCTTCGATTCAGAAAATCCCTACAATGTTGGCTTCCCCGTCTAAGGGCAAACATAAAATAAAATCTGACAACAGCATCAATTTTTTTTCTTCTGGATTCAAACTTTGCATTGCTGCTGCTGGAGACTGAACATTAAATACGTCTTCCCTCCTGGAATTTAGCATAATTAATGGTATTCATCGAGGCCTGAGAGCCAGAGGCAAAAATTCCTATAAAGCGACATTATTGTCCTGTGATTGTAAAGAGCTCCCTGTTTTGCAGTGATCCTGAGGCATTTGGGGTTGACTGTGAGGTTTTTTAACTCTTCCTTGGTGGAATTTGATAGTGGGATAAACAGGCTTGCAAAAGTAGCAGCCACAGCACACAGCGATGCATCCAACATATGACTTCCTTCTTCAAAATGCAGCCTAAAAGGGCCTCCAAACAAGCGGGCAGACAGGGGGAAAAAATCCTTTTGTCAAAGGGCCAGTTTCTTAGCAACAACACCCTTTCCGCATGTCACAAGTCTGGGGCCCTTTGCCCTCTCGAAGGAAGTTCCTTAGGTGTCTTTTACACATTGAGTGCTTTGTGATAGGTTAAGGCCTGCTGGCTGTCAACTTTGTCCCTTAAGGGAACTTGACAGATCTTTAAAAAAAAAAATCAATTTTAAGCTCACATGCCCCAGTGGGTGCCAAAGCCACTTCAGAGAGCCTGAAAGATGGCTGAGTCGACAGGATTTGACTTCCAGAGGTAGAAAGGTGACAAACTCCATCATGAGAAAGGGGCAGTTTAGGGCCTCAGAGGCCTAACCTGCTCCCAGGATCTGGGGCCTTGTGTTATATTGAACCTATTTATCTCTTTCATGGGCCCAAGGTACCACAGGGAAAGAAAAGTTGTTAAAAAAAACGCTGGCAGAATTCAGGGGTGTAAATGATGAATTACTTTTCATCAGCTGAAAGGAAACATACTCCGGAACAATACTGAAAGGGAGCAGGAGCATCTGACCTCCTGCTTCAGAGCAGCCAATATCTTCATTCAAGAAGACAACCATGAAATTACACAGAAAATGGGATTGTCATGAACAGCCCCTTGAAATCTCAGTCTACAGTCATTACGGCATGGGAAAAAGCCTTCATCCCCACATCATAACTTGTAACAGACGGGGTGGCAGGAGGTGGGGGGGGGTAGGGTGAGAAATAGCAACAAAAAAACAGGCCTTGGAATCGCCAGGAAAAAAAATGTGGGATGGATTTGTTGATTCTACCTTTACCTTGTTAGTCTCCAAGATCATTAAACACAGACATAATGAGGTGCTGCCTTTGTAGTAAAATGCAATTAAAGGCAGCTCTTTATGCCTGTGATATAAAGTCAGGAATTTTTAAAAAAAATAGGAAAAAGAAGAAGAAATGAAGGAACATATCAGAATGGCCCATTTAGATCAATAGATTCTAATTTTATAATGGGGAAGAAAGGGATTCTTCTTATTAAAAAAAATACTTGACAACTATATATATTTTAACCTGCAAATTGTCAGTGTGCAGAATGAATGACAGGGATGATCTTAGAAACCTATTATTGAAATCTGTACATGCCATGCCTGTTTATTATTATTTGTTTCATATATCCATATGTGTATTATTGTAAGCATACTTGCTAACAAGAAGGCTTTCTGATCTAAGGTAGACTCATGTTAAATTTAGGATCAGAAAATGTTTTAGTTTATAAATTTAAAAAACAATGTAACTTGCCCTGCACAGACTATGTGGATTAAAACACCATTGTTTTCCAGATGACATGCTTTTGTGGTGCAATTCCCAACTTCATATTTTGGATACAGTTTCACAGAAAAAAATCAGGCTATTTAAAATCAGGCTATTTTATACAAAATTCATATGACAGGGAGTTTGGTGTACAAAGATCAATGTGGATTTCTTGCAGCTTTTTCAGAAAATAAATCCAGAATGATACAGCAGTTTGCCAGGATGAATTTAATACATTCAGAGCGGGAATCAAAGGCTGAAGACTGAAATGTATGTTCTATACTTCAGAGTTAACATGCTTACAATGGGAACCTTATATTCTCTGAGCGTGATATAATCTGAAGACATCTTTTCTGATCACTTCTGGAGTTTAGCTTGTCTCTGCACTGTAGATTGACTGTAGAAAATATGCTGGGTAATGAAAAATGCCAAGGAGTGTCAGTTTGGTCTGTTGAAGCTTCACAGAGAAATGCAACTTAATTATTTACTAAATTTTCTGTGCTGTACTTTGATGAGTCATTTTATTTTTACTCATCTCTTTTAATATTTCTTCTCTATGCCCCATTTTATATTTAGAATCTGCAGCCAATGACAATCAGAGTGAATCCCTTTTCCTTTAATTTAAAAATATCTTAAAGTGGACAGATTTTTTTTAATGTAAAGCTTCTTACAATAGTTTCATCAACGTATACTTTTAAGAAAAGTTCTTTACGGTAATTTGTTTGAGTTTACTCAGTAGTGAAGTCTTATCCATACTACATTTTTAAGCAAAATACACCCTCTATTGGAAAATAGGAGTTTGAGAGTATATATCTAATAAAACACTTTGAAGAAGAAATCCTGACTATATAACCTGTCTTCAAGCAGCCAATACCCCTACTTCCCAAAAGGAATTATCAAATATATGTTATGTAAATATATTGACTTAAAACTAAATATACCTGTAATAAAATCAGTTGAATACAACATTATGGATTAAACTTGAATTCCTGCTCTTCTACTAAATTTACTAAAGCAGAGATTTCAACGCTCTGGCAGGGAATAATTATGCAATTATTGCAAGGGATCCACAATATGAACTTTATTAAAAAAATAACAACAACAACAACAACAACTCCTACTGAATTTTCATTGGTGCAGATACTGACCAAAAGACACTTGACTGGCTGGGTGAGATGGGATGGGATTTGATAGTAGAGTAGATTTGAGCTAGTTCCCCCAATATTTCTTCCCTTCCCAGTACATACACACAGTGTGCATATTTCTTAGTGCTACTACCATCTTGGCAAGTAATCCTTTAAATGTACATTTAAATGTGTTTAAAATGTTCTTACATAAGCACCAGCAACAGAACTAGTATTGGTGTCCCATATATGCCTTGCTCTGCTTTTCCTGAATCTCAAGCTCCTTAGTCATCAGGGCTTCCCATGCATACTTTCTACTACATCCTTCTTGCATTTATTCTTCCTTATATTTTGACACCTGTTAACCTCAGAACCCCAGGGCCACAGCAGTCAAGAGGCTTTCTCCACCCTCTTTCCTCACTAGCAAAGCTGAGTGACATGGGCTACATTGTAAGAATGGAGAGGAATGGAGGAGAGCCCCAAGTCCCCACATGCAATCCCTTCAGTCACACCACCATGTCAAGAAGCTGATGGCGTCTTTGCCTGCCTAGTGGTCACTACCACAAATACAACTGAATGGTCTGTATGGAGGTTTGGCCATGAAAGACCCTGATCTTGCTTGCCTCTCTGTACCTCAACACCTTCCAGCAACAAAATAGGGCATGGTTTTTCCTCTAAGGCTATACTCACATTGCACAGGGCACTAACATATTCAAGTAGCTGGATTTCCATAGGGCCACATTACCATTATTTTGTTATTCTTTTATTCTCAGAATCCAACCGTGACTGCTTAAGATTGTCTTTAAAGTAAGGTCCTCCTTTTCCCAACAACTTTTTGCTGGGTTGGGCACCTCCCCTCCCGTCCAGCTTCTGAAGTCTGCCTCCAAGGGCTGCAAGAAAGATGGGGCATTCTGGATTGTTCAGAAGTTGCATATATGATTTCAAAAGTGCTTGGTCAGCTGTTACACAGACTCCTTTTATTCACAGATTTGGTATTCCTGAAAGAGCACTGGATCTGGGTTTAAAAAAAAAGATTAGCATTCTCTTCAGTCAACTTTGTTGAGTCTTGTGCTGCTCAGAAGGATGATTTAAACTAGGAAGGAAATGACGTCTGGAAGCTGTGTGTTGCTGGTTGTGCCCAGCTGGATGCTCTGATGGATTGCAATTGCTTCTGCTGACATAATTTTTCATACAGCTTCATTTTGTCTCATTTTGAGTGTCACTGGCCATGGCTACTCATTGCCAGCACTTCCATGGTTTTTTTCTCTGCACTATTACAGTTTCACTCTTTGTTAATCACTCCCTCCTGTTTTACTCTCCACCTCTCTTGCACACGTGGGTGATTTTTGGACATGGCTTTAGTGCAGGCCTGTCAAACTGGTGGCTGGATGTGTCACGCGCAGGCCACGCCCACCCTGGCTCCGCAAAGGCAAAAAATGTCACGATACGTCACGTGACGTGATCGAGTTTGACACCCATGCTTTAGCACTGTTTCACAAGATAACCTGACCTGTGTTTAGAAACAGCTCAGCTGAGAGATAACCAAGCACTTCTGTTCCTGTAACCTGTTAATCAGGCAACTTGATAGGTGGCTAAGCTAGCTGTTCCAATCAGCTGCTCATTACATGTTAAAAAGAAAAATTGGTGATTCCATTTCCCACCAGCAAGTGATGCTCAGTGGGAGGAGAGATGAAAACAGGGGAATCCATCAATCACTTTTCTTAATTGTCCTGCACTAATCTATGAGTATACTAAGGATAGCCTCACTTGCCAACCTAGTTACTGAGGCAGAATAGGGATTAGCAATGAGGGCACTGCAAGTTACACCAGTATATTTTTCTAATGGGGGCATAGACTGGAAGACAACATTTTAATACAGATTTCTGACTATATCCTAAGCATGCACAAAATATTTCCTTAAAACCAACAAGAATCTAGGGTAAAGTGACAATGGTGTATAAAATTATTCATGGCATTGAAATGTGAACAGAGGGAAGTTTTCCTTTCACAGAGGAAGAAAGGAAAGTTTCTTTGTACAATGCAACTCAACTGTGGTGTTTTCAGAAGTGAGAATTGCTGATGTAACTGTTTTAAAAGGCACATTAATGGAGGATCAGGCTATGGCTGCTTAGTAACCTTTTTGCCTGTTTACTCTGGATATTATCTTTAACAGTGTGTAGGGGTATTGGTAGTGGTCATTTTATTCATATTTGTGAACTTCTTCAATAATCTGGTTGGTCACTGAGTGATAGTGAAAGGTGGAATAGATGAATTACAGAAGGATTTTTTAATATGAGTTTTTTTTTGCATTTGTAAAAGGAATTGAAAAGTTGTTGAAATTAAAAGTGTTCATAGAATAGGGATCTCTAAACTGAACAACTTTTGTTATGTTTTAGGGACCTGAAAAATATGCCTTTGCTTCAAGAGTTATTTAAGTGTTACTTATTAACTTTAATAAGTAGATTCCTTGTATTCAGATTTTATGGAAAGCTATGCATGATGTTAGGAATTGTTTTTTTTTTTTAAAAAATACACTCTAGATCAGTGATGGCTAACCTTTTCCGGACCGAGTGCCCAAACCCCCAAAATGCAATGCGCACACAGCCCCTGTGCATGTGCCCCCCCGTGCATGCAT
>QLTV01004265.1:422769-437028 GCA_003457575.1 Thermophis baileyi | reverse complement strand
CCAATCCGTAATGTCTTTGAAAAATGTGCTCAGGGGAAAAGGAGATGGTGAAGGATTGTAGGAAAAAGATGATTACTTCCAGAGATACCGGCTGAGTCAATGAACAGAGCTCTCCCATTTGCAGAATGGTAACGGTGCATAATTGTAGTTCATTGTCTGTTGCATCCCCAACTACAGCCAAAGACTTTACATTGTTTTTGTGAATTAATATCATCTTAGTGCACATGATTCATGTGCATAGATTGGAATGAGTATTTTAATGTGGAAACCTCGATTCTCTCTCTTGTACACTATAACAGAAATATTTTACACTAAATGGTTGGGTTTTAAATTAGCAAACAAATAAATATTACTGACTTTCTGTTTTGTCTGTGCTTTGGGAAGTTTTTTTTTTTTTCCTGAAAAATTCTTGGTTTTTAATGCCATGACTGGTTGTGAACACTTTAGAACCACAATTCAGTTTTCCACTTTCAGAATTCCAGTGTGAACTATCCTTTAGATAAGAAATATCACATCATTTCAATAAGAAATATCACATCATTTTAGAGTCCCAGATTAAAGCACCTTAAAAATTAGTTGCACTGAATTTTATAGGTTCCATTTCAACTAAACATTTCCTTTACTAATAGTTGGGTGAATCTGGCAAGTATATTTTTGTTCCAATTTTTCATTTCTCCAACCTTTTTCCAATTTTTCATTGTTCTCCAACCGATATCCTTGGGCATATTCCCTTCCCTTTCCACATCAGTCTGTACAATTTTTTGAGCACAAATTAAAATAAGTATACAAATGCACACAGTTTTGTACATACTTTCTTTTAATAGGCACAAAGTATAGAGCCAGCCTGGTCTGCTGGTTAAAGTTAAAGTATCAGGCTAAAAACCAGGAGACTGTGAATCCTAGTCCCACTTTAGGCATGAAAACTGGGTGATTTGGAGGCAAGTCACTCTCTTTCAGCCCAAACCACTTCAAAGAGTTGTTGTTATGGGAAAAATAGAAGGAGGAAGGTTTATTAAGTATGTTCAATGCCTTTAACTATTTATAAAACAAAAAAGGCAGATAAAAATAAACATGAATATGCATTTTTCTGAATATATCCACTAATATAATCTGGTTTATGAACATTGCCTATTAATATACCAATACTTTATGTTACTGGTACTTTATCTCATAGTGGTGAAGGCACAAGGCTAGAAAATGGGAGACTGTGAGTTCTAGTCCTGCCTTAGTCAGCAGGGTGATTTTGGGCCAATCATTCTCTCAGCCCAATGCACCTCACTGGTGGTTGTTGTGCAGGGGTGGGTTCCAACTTACCTTGCTGCCAGTTTGCTCCCTCCTGCGCCACGTGGGCGCGCCGCGTGGGCGCATGTGCAAAGCGCGCGCGCGCATGCACAGTAATGAAAAATCTGGGGGGGAAAAGCCGAAAACAAGATTGCGACCACATGCACAGTGCCGGAACTCAGCTTCTGCGCATGCTCAGAAGGAAAAAAAATAAAAAAAAATAAAAAAAAAATTAAAAAAAAAGAGGGGAAAAAAAAGCCAAAAAAAAGATGGGGACCCCATGCACAGTGCCCAAAAACAGATTCTGCAAATATAAAGAAGGAAAAAAAATAAAAAAAAAATAAAAAAAAATTAAAAAAAAAGATTTAAAAAAAGATGGCGGCGCCCACGGACCGGCACCAACCAAACCGGATTGGTGATGTCATCGTGATGTCACCAGCAGGTCACTACCAGTTTGGGAGAACCGGTTCGAACCGGGAGGAACCCACCCCTGTTGTGGGGAAAATAGGAAGAGGAAGGTGTTTTGGATATGTTCACCATCTTGAGTTATTTGTAAAAGTCACAAATGCAGGATACTAATAAACAAATTAAAAATAAAATATATGGATTTTTGATTGGCATTTACTGACTTGCAAACTATTCTGCAAAATTTGGATAAGTGAACATTATGGCATGGAGCCATACCTCTTTTGCCTATAACTCAGGAAGTACAAAATTGGGAAGTTTGCATTAAAAAGCCAACAGAACAGAGTTCTCCCTTCTTCTATATTAACTGTAATGTATATGACTCGAATGAGCAGAAATTATGAATGGCTTCTGCTTGTTAAGGTCTAGTTCAATTTAATTACAACATTCATCCAAAAGCAATATATAACTGAGTAGATCCAGACAGATCTGATGCAGCACATCCATATAGATGTTAAATATGTATGCATGAAGCACAGTAAAATACATACCCAGACTTGTTCACTGTGCCTAAACTTTTGCTTTAATCACAAAGCTTTATACGTTATTTTAAACACATTTTTAACACATGTTAATAATATTCATGCCATCGCTTTGAGAAATCTGTGAGATGTGGTTAATGAAGAGAAACTGCAGTATAAATTGCATGTAAAATATGCAATCCACACCCGCATAAAAGGCCATGGCATTTTTTATTAAATGTCTTTTGGCTGGTTGAGATTTATTCTCTATAATTTATAAAAAGCATCATCAGGAAACTCCTTTTAAAGCAACTTTGTGTACACAAGGCAATTTTCTTGGTTTAATGAGATCCTTTTGTTTTGGTTTTTTTTCTTTTTAAAGTTGCAAGTCTATCTCATATTGTGAAAAGTAAATTCTAATGAAAAGGCACTCACAAATTTTCTCTTTCTCTGCCTCTCTCTTTTTCTTCTGAAATGTGTACATAGAAAAACACTTTATGATCACATTCTAGTACCTGTTTCAGTATTAATTCTTCCCTTAAATATAGGTGACAGATTCAAACCCAGAATTTATGACTGGGGCCAATTTGCAGTTACAGGAACATAGCAGCCAAATTCTGCACTGTCCTGATGCCAGGCTGATTTATTGGTTAATATATTGACTTGATTTTTTTAATTCTTTTTTTCTGACTTATGAAAGTTTCCCAGTATTTATCTAACATAATTTTTGGAAGAAATAGTAGTATCTGATGACAGCTTGCAAACCATCAATAAGGGAAGTTATGTGAAATATCACTATGCTTTGTTTTGTGGACAACTAAGAAAAAAAAAGTACAGGAATTATAATTATTGCAGACAAGTATTTATTGATTTCAGAATATGCAACCTTAACCCCTGTGCCAGAATAAAAAAATATATATGCAAATCGTAGTCAAGATCATGTGAACCAAGTTAATCCAAACAAATCAGCAAGCCCTGTGATACCCTTATTTGATAGAAATTGAGGACACCTTCCAGTTTGTGCAGACTGTATAGTTTGAAATCTGTGCTGTGAAAAACTTAACCATGCACTAAAAAGGCACACATGCTAACAATTTGCTTTCCCACAAACTCAAACCTGCTTCAGAATAAAAAAGGCCACAGAGGAGAAGAAAAGGAAGAAGCTAAGTAAGGATATTTTAAAATTTCACAACATCCCAAGGAGGCTCTGAGGTGATGGAAACTGTTTCTCATTTTTGAATGTGTAGACACATTTTGAATGGGTGGACACATTTTGTAGGAATTGGGTATGTCTAATGAAAAGAAAGACCAGGAGTGACATGATAGCAGTGATATTTGAGGGGCTGCCACAAAGAAGAGGGTGTCAAGCAGGACAGAAAGCAGGACAAGAAGCAGAAAACTAATCAAGAAGAGAAGCAACCTAGAACTAAGGAGAAATTTCCTGACAGTGAGAAAAATTAACTAGTGGAACAGTTTGCCTCCAGAAGTTGTGGGTGTTCCATCACTGAAGGCTTTTAAGAAGAGATTGGACAGCCATTTGTCCAGAATAGCAATAGCACTTAGACTTATATACCGCTTCATAGTGCTTTACAGCCCTCTCTAAGCGGTTCACAGAGTCAGCATATTGCCCCCAACAATCTGGGTCCTCATTTTACCCACCTCAGAAGGATGGAAGGCTGAGTCAACCTTGAGCCGGTGAGATTTGAACTGCCGAACTGCAGCTAGCAGTCAGCTGAAGTAGCCTGCAGTGCTGCACTCTAACCACTGCGACACCTCGGCTCTATATGATATGGTATAGGGTCTCCTGCCTGTGGACTAGAAGACCTCCAAGGTCCCTTCCAACTCTGTTATTCTGTTCTGTTCTGACACTCTGCCATTTGTTGTGTGGTTTGATACTAAGAAGAAAAGATAAAACTGCTGATGTTTTAAGTATCATTTAGATTTTGCTTTGTGGCTCTAGGGAATATCTATGCTTACAAATGCTTACAGATGCCAATAATATAGGAGTTTTCAATGTAGTCAGATAATCAACTGTATAGGTAAAGGAAAATTTGACTTGCATAACATAAAATGGGTAGAAGCAGTTAATATTTCATTCATGAAGATTCTGCAAAACTACAATCAATAGATTTCTATATTGCTAGCTTTGATTCATCTTGTTCACATCCTGTTCACATATATACATTATAAAGATGCTTGCTGTATCATCTATACTCTCAACATTTAAAATTATGATTTTTGGTGTAATTTATATCCAAAAGGAGATGGGTATCCATATGAGTATCACTATTATAAAGAGCAAAACCACTGTCTCCCATTCTTTCATTTTCTTAATTAAAGGAAATGTTAAAGTTAAAGCTACAAGCTTGCCTTGATTGCACAGAGTGGAACGTTTTCGAAGACACCTCTTCGAGATACTGTAACATCATATGTCAGTTTTTGTGAAGACCTATGTGTGCTGACCAGAAACCTGTGAATATACAGTAACAACAAGCTTTGGTTCAGAGCTAAACTGAAGCAGCTACATCGTGCAAAAGAGGAAGCCTACAGGAAAGGAGATAGAATGCTGTACAATCAGGCCAGAAATGTATTAACAAGGGAGATCAGAGCAGCAAAAAGAAGCTATTCTGAAAAGCTGAGGAATCAGCTCTCAACAAATAAACCAACAAATGTGTGGAAAACTCTTAAAAATATCACTGGTTTCCATGCCAAAGGGAATCGACAACTGGCAGATGACCTGAATGTGTTTTACTGTAGGTTTGAGAGGAAACCACTGTCAACTATCACCACCATCTCTATCTTAATACACCAACAACAGCCAAGCCTCCGACAACTGATCCCATCCCTTTGGACCCCCCACCGCTGGTGATCATAGAAAATGATGTGCAAGGCCTATTTCACAGACAAAAGCCTGAAAAAGCACTAGGCCCAGACAAGGTAATTCCTTGCTTGAAAGCTTGTGCTGAACATCTGGCCCCCATCTTCACCCGCATCTTTAATAATTCACTAGAGATGTGTTATGTTCCTTCTTGATTCAAACGTTCTACTATCATTCCAGTGCCAAAGAAACCCTCCATCAAGGAGCTGAACAACTACAGACTGGTTGCTCTGACATCCGTAGTTATGAAAACCTTTGAAAGGTTAGTGCTGGCCCACCTGAAAACCATCACGGATCCACTGTTAGACCCCTTGCAATTTGCCTACTGAGCAAATAGATTGGCAGATTATGCTGTTAAAATGGCTCTGCACTACATCCTACAACATCTTGAATCTCCAAGAACCTACGCAAGGGTCCTTTTGGTAGACTTCAGCTCAGCAATCAATACCATCATTCCAGATATTGTTCTAACTAAACTGATTCAGCTAGCCGTGCCTGACCACACTTGTAAGTGGATCATAAGCTTCCTAACAGACAGGAAGCAGCAGGTGAAGCTAGGCAAAATCACATCAGATACCTGTACAATTAGCACAGGGTTGTGTGTTCTCTCCACTTCTCTTCTCTCTATATATCACCGACTGCATCTCAAAAGATCCCTCTGTTAAAGTACTGAAGTTTTCAGATGAGACAACAGTGACTGGTCTCATTTGAGACAACGACGAATCTACATGCAGATAGGAAGTTGAACAACTAGCCTTGTGGTGTTTCTACATTCAAAACTGTAGAAATGATAGATTTTAGGAGAAGCCTTCCTATTCTACCATCTCTTACAATAGTAGGCAATACCGTATCAACAGTAGAGACCTTCAAGTTTCTAGGTTCTATAATATTTCAAGACTTAAAATGAACACCTAATGTCAAAAATGTCATCAAAAAAGCACAACAAAGAATGTTCTTCCTGTGTCAAAGCTCAGAAAGCTCAGACTGCCCGCACTGGTGCCGCGGCTAAGTGAGGTGGTGGAGGGGGGTGGAGGACAAAACAAGGCAGTGGAGAGGTGGAGGATGAAGCCCCAATGGTATCCTTGGCCACCCAGCCTGCAGAGCCCTGATGCTGGCGGAATGAAGCAGCAGCGGCCGGAGCAGTCCCTTCCCCGTCTCACCTGGCGGCGGCCAGTGGGGTGCCTCCTGCAGCCATTTGCGTCCCACCACCAGTTGTCTGGAGCCCTTGGGGAGTTTGCCTTGCCACCTGCTTTCCAGCTTCCACCCAGCTTCCCTCGCTTCCCCAAAGCATCCCTTCACTAACCTGTTCCCTGCCCCCCTGTTCTCCACCACTGCATGCAGGGCAACAAAAGAAGACTGTGGAACTACCAGTAAAAAAAAGTTCAATCAGACCTTCCAACTTTGTGAGACCCCCCCCCCTTTCTGCCCTCTTTTTTTTTTTTGTGAGAAGTTGGAAGGTCTGACTGACCTTTTTTTTTTTTAGTCCCACAAACTTCTTCTGTTGCCCTGCACGTGGCGACGGAGAATGAAGCTGGAAAGCAGGTTAGTGAAGGAATCAGAGGTGGGATTCAGCAGGTTCTGACCAGTTCTGGAGAACTGGTAGCGGAAATTTTGAGTAGTTCGGAGAACCGGTAAATACCACCTCTGACTGGTCCCGCCCCCATCTATTCTCTGCCTCCCAAGTCCCAGCTGATCGGGAGGAAATGGCGTTTTGCAGTAACCTTCCCCTGGAGTAGGGAGGGAATGGAGATTTTATAGTATCCTTCCCCTGCCACGCCCACCAAGCCACGCCACACCAACCAAGCCACGCCCACAGAACCAGTAGTAAAAAAAATTGAATCCCATCACTGGAAGGAATGTGATTGCTCTGGGGTGGTGTGGAGGTTAGGATTTGGCATCCACATTCTATTCTATTCTTTCCAGGGCTGCTTTAGTCTGACTGTAATATTAAGTTTTTAAGGAATGATAGTTTGCTTTCTCAAATGAGATCTGGAATTAATGTAGCAGCTTTAACTAACATGCTGGATGATTATATAATAAACACAGCTTTATATTAATATATCTTTAGATGCTCCACAGGAGAAGGATCTAATATGAAAGAGACCAAGTTGTCTTAAAAAGTTGGATATTAGACCCATATTCATTGTTGATTTTCATCCACAGAATAAGCTATAACTAATTTTTATGGGTAGAGGAATAAGATATATCATGGATATAGAATGATGCTTTGCTTGAACTAATCTCAAAGATTAATAAAAATTGACGTTAAAATTAATAAGGAAATGCTAAAATTCTAAGGCAGCTGTTATCTCTAAGGAGATGAGTGGGAATTTTAGACTCATTTTCTTCCTTCATTTTACTAGTAAGCACCATTTTCTTTTTTCTTTTATCCTGTCCCCAAATAAACTTTTGTGACATCACAATTTGATCAGTTCTCAGTGATTTGTCTTCATGAGGTTGTCACATGTCTGCAGTCTGGTATGTGAAGAAGGATGAGGGTGAAAATGTGTCAAGTGATAGCAAAATAGGAAGTCATTGCTGATGGCTGCCATTCAAGTAGGCAATTTTAATTTTCCGCCTTGCAATAGAAACAACATTGTCAGATTCAGAGAAAGGATGAAAACATAGGTCACACAATTCTTCATAGACTACAGAAGTTTTTACATTTGAACAGAAATAAAGTCATCTTCAGACTCAATTCTTAGTGACTATCTGACTAAGATGACCTAGTTTGATTTGCAAAAAAATCTTAGATGGCAGCAAAGAATTCTTTTATATCATTTCATTGCCTTATAATGATTCTCAGGATTTTTACAGATCAAATTTAGTAAACTTGTTCATCACATGCTACTTTTGTGATCTTGGTAACAATATGAAAGTATTTGCCCTTGCCTTCTCTTTTAAGTTCTTGCTAATCTAGTCAGTCTAGAAGTTCCTAGTGATTTCCCATCTAATTCTTAAACAAACCTGACCCTACTTAGAAGGATATTTTTGCTCACATGTGAATAGAATACTATGTAATAATCAGGCCTAAGCCCAAAGATGCCTCTGTGAAATCCTGTCTAATCCAATTTATTCATACCTAATTGACAAAATCTTGCCAGACTAAAGCTATAAACTGCTAACTCAATAGATATACCCTGGGAGATTCTAGGGTATGGCTATCCTGAACCTTTTCCTCCTTCCCTCATCCAGTTAAGGACTGTCAATCTCTTGTCTTGGGCCCTTTTCTGGAATGTGATGTCTCCTCGATAGGAAGCTGGGATGCTACTGTCATATATAAGCATTCCATATACTGTAAGCATGGAAGAATATCAAAGTGCTACCTCTGTGCATGCATCAAAATTGATTCGGAAGAAGTGCTGTAGATTTCATTTCAGTGCAAATCCTATCTTGAATTAATTTAAAAAGCCTGACTTCCTTCCAGTTTTCTGCAAAAAAATGCCTAGAAAAAAATGCTATTGTTTGAAGCAATCTACTTGTGAATGTTAATGTCACCCCCTCAAGCTTTTAGAGATCTCTCAGAGTCACCTCCTCAAGCTTTTAGGGATCTCTCAGATTCACCTGTAATCTCAGATGCATTTGTAATATATTCCAGAACAGTTTCCAGCATCTCCATTTACCATTATCTTCTATATGAGCCGTGGTGGTGCAGTGGTTAGAGTGTAGTACTACAGGCTACTTCTGCTGACTGCTGTCTGACTGCAATTTGGCAGTTCAAAACTCACCAAGCTCAAGGTTGACTCAGCCTTCCATCCTTCTGAGGTGGGTAAAATGAGGATCCAGATTGTTTGGGGGCAATGTGCTGACTCTGTAAACTGCTTAGAGAGGGCTGTAAAGCACTGTAAAGCGGTATATAAGTCTAAGTGTTATTGTATTGCTATGGAATGTCTCTGGTCTTCACCATGGCTCAGTATTCTGAAAATGAATATCTCCAGACATGTAAATATTATGCTTACTTTGGCTGTGGATAATAATTAGGATGAAAAGGTGAACTCACATAGGATCAAACCAAAGATGAAGCAAAAGGTTTGGAATATGTACGATAGTGAAATGATAGCTTTTTCTATGTAAAAAAAGAAGTTACATCTATTAATTATGGTATTATATCATTACTGTAACTATTACCTTTTGGAGACCATCTTTCATTTTATGAAGCAGAGTGAATGCTTCCACCAACCTGTATATTAAATATTCACTAATTTAATAATCACAAATCATTTTTCACATGTCATCCAACACACACACACCACATGGCACTGAAATTCTTCCTAAAAACCCCTATAAATCTAAGTTTTTTAAAAAGTAAATAAAATCTGATTCTCTGTTCTGTTCCCAAATACTCACATATGAGTCATGCTCAGTCAGGCTAGTTAACTACCATATTTTTCGGACTATAAGACACACTTCCCCCCCAAAAGTGGGTGCAAATTTCAGTGCGTCTTATAGAGCAAATATTGTGGTGGGCAAGGGAGGGGGTTGGTGCGGCGGCAATCAGCTGTTCTAGGCTGTCACCGCCACCTATTGCAGCCGCCTATCGCCGATTGGCACCAAACGGGCTACGGCGAATGGGCCGCAGTGGCGAACGGGCTGCGGCGAATGGGCTGTGGCCATGGCATATGGGCCGCAGCAAATGGGCCATGGCATCAGCGAATGGGCAGCGGTGAATGGGCGGTGGCAAATGGGTGGTGGCAATCCTCGGCGGTATTCTGGGAGGCAAATCCAATCGCCAATCAGCTGCTTGGCAGCGAAGGTTCCAGTGTTCTTCACCAGCGGCAGCAGTTCAGCTCAGTTGACCGGTGGTGGGCGCAACGGAACAGAGCCCTGACAAGCCATGTGCTGGGGCTGCGATAACATGCTGAAGCTGACCAGGCTGTTTGCTGTTTGGTGCAAGATGAATACAGGATGGATGCTGGGAGGCAGAGGCAGATTTTTTTTTCTGGTTTTTCTCCTCTAAAGCTAATCTGCATCTTATAGTCTGGAGTGTCTTATAGTCTGAAAAATATGGTAGTTCAACCTTCATCCATTTTACTATCTTCTAAAATATTTAAATTTGAAATAACTATCACATTTCAGGAGCTTGTACAAATCAAAACAGTTAGTGCTGTAGTGTTCCAATGATTCCAAATTTGAAACATTGAGCATTTCTGCAAAAATGTTTTGAATGCACCCACCATAAAAAGAAGGAAAGATCAACATAGAAACAATTTCCTATGGGAAATTGCCTTAGAGGGGCAAATTGCCCCTTTGCCTTAGAGGGGCAAAGTGAAAGAAATTCACTTTGTGTAGAGAAAGCCAGTGTGGTGCAGTGATCCAAGCGTTGGACAAAGAGCAGGGAAATCCAGCATTAGGTTTACTCAGGGATGGGTTCTAATTTACCTCGCTGCCGATTCACTTCCTCCCACGCCGTATGGCTGCGCGTGCATTGCACTCCACGTGGCCGTGCTGCGCGGGTGCGCGCACATGCACAGTGATGAAAATTCGCAAAAAAATTCCAAAAAAAGGCCAAAAACAAGATGGCGGCATATGCGCAGTGCTGGGGACTTGGCTTCTGCGCATGCACAGAAGAAAAAAAATAGCAAAACATTCAAAAAAAAAATTCCCCCCAAAATAAATTCCAAAAAAAAGAGAGATGGCGGCGTCCACAGACCGGCACTGACAGAACCGGCTCTGTGACATCACCAGCAGTTTGCTACCAGTTCTATAGAACCGGTGAAAACCGGGAGGAACCCACCTCTGGGTCTACTGTCAAAGCAATGGAAGCTCATGGAATGGCTTTGGATCTGAGTCTCTTAGTGCACTGAAGTTGAAGCTCAAATACTTTGGCCACCTAATGAGAAGAGAGGACTCATTGGAAAAGACCCTAATGTTGGGAAAAAATGAAGGCAAAAGGAGAAGAGGACAGCAGAGGATGAGATGGTTAGATAGTGTCATTGATGCAATGAACATGAATTTGGGCAAACTCTGGAAGACAGTAGAGACTGGGAGGAGGGGGGGCTGGCATGTTATGGTTCATGGGGTCATGAAGAGTCAGACTTAGTGACTGAACAACAACTCTCACTGCAACCCAGCTCACAGGGAGAACTTGTTGTGGAGAACTGCTATGGACGCTGGCTTGAGCCCTGAATAGATTATGGGTTATAAATCTAAATCAAAACTAATTTGTTTCATAATAATTAATATCTGCTTAATCTTCGAATGTAGTTGACTCTAATAAAAATAGAAATATTGAAATAATAAATAAGAACAGGGAAGAAAAAGAAAAGAAACTGATGATAACCATGATGCCCCATTGCAAAGGCTACAGTGGAAAGCATTGTAAAAAATTAAAATGGCGACTAAATGACACTGTTTAAGATTGGGCCTCTCTGCAGATGCTGGTAAAGGAGAATCCTGAGCCAATGGTGTCTTAAGAATGGAGAAAGCAATTGTTGGCTCTGTTCATGGAATGTGGAATGCATTTTTATAAATGTTAATGTCAAGCACCAGGAAAATCAGGAGATCCAGGCAGTTCAAATGTGTATAAAGATTTCTTGTAAGCTTAAGCTTTCTACAAGAATCTGAACTACTAATGATCAAGGGAAATTAGTGGGAGTTAAGAATAGAAGGAATTCAAGGTGGGCTGGCCGAGATCTCTTATGGGCATGAAGCAGTGGTGGTATTCAGCCGGTTCTATCCGGATCGGACGAACCAGTAGAGCTGACTGCGGGTGGCCCTGCCCACCCGCCTGGATGTAAGCACATTGCGTTTTTGACTCTGTGCGCATGTGCAGAAGGTTTTGCGCATGCGCGGACGAGGCACATGTGAGCAAAGCGAGCGCGCAAGCGCGCACTCACATTTGCAAACCGGTAGGGAAGGTAAGTGAATACCACCCCTGGCATGAAGGGACTCATGACTGATGATGCATTTGACCCCTCCCTTGGGCTCAGCTTGGTCATTTTCCATTCTTCCTATTGTGACTCTTGTTTCTCACTTAAAAAGCAGAATTGAAGCATGGTTGGAGGGTGTGTTTGGCAATTAATATCCCGTTTCAATTTTAAGGAGTAAATACCAACCACAATGTATTGTGCTGTCTGCCTTGAGTCCTGAAGTATAGCCTAAACTTGTCCATTCAGATTAGTTAAAATTATTGACTTTGTCCCTTTGCCCCCACTTCCCCACACCCAACCCCCGGGTCCACCAGCCTAGCAGGATTAATGTTAAGGCCATGAATTAATACATGAACCACACGTTTCAAATTCAGGAACAATTCATTGCAACTTTACTAATCCTAACTATTAACACAATGAATTTCAAAGTGCAAAATGTGCTTTCCAATTGCAATTGTGATTTAAGCAGTGTCATAAAAATTGAATTTGAATTAATGTGCATTTGGGAAAATTATCCTTAACTCTGAATTCATTGGCAAGTGTCCAAAGAACTGTGCAATTAATTTGTACAGTGTCTTTCCTGACACCAGAATCATGGAGAATTTAAGAATACTCAAATCCCTGGTAGATGCTAAAGGTCCTGATCCCTGAACTTATTCTTTATCTTTTACTATTCCTTGCTGGTTCAATGTATTCAGTAAAGTCTCTTTTGGATTTAAGGACTGTAGTCTATCAAAACTCTGAATCCAAAAGCAGGCACTTTTTTATATTTTCCCAAAACCTATGCTTGAAATTTGTGGAATCTCTTGCACTGGAAAGACATGACAGAGACAAGTACAGCATAACAGAAAAATGACCACTTTTTCTAACAGAAAAGGGAGAGGAGAGGAGAGGAGAGGAGAGGAGAGGAGAGGGAAGAACTAACCTTCTGGGTCCATTGATAAAAATAATCAGTTCACATGGGTCAGTCATATATCATGATCAGTGAGACTTTATTGAATATTTCATTAGAGGTTCATAACTGAATAAGCATCCCAGATGTAGCAAGTTCCATCCACCAATGTGGGAACATACTTGCAGGTAAAGTTGCCTAATGCCAAAGCTGTGGAAGAGCATGGTTAATATGCCTGGGCTATAAATATCAGTGGTGCTGGAGAAGACTCCTGTGAGTCCCTCGGACTGCAAGGCGATCAAACCGGTCAGTCCTAGAGGAGATCAACCCTGACTGCTCTTTAGAAGGCCAGATCCTGAAGATGAAACTCAAATACTTTGGCCACCTAATGAGAAGGAAGGTCTCACTGGAGAAGAGCCTAATGCTGGGAACGATTGAGGGCAAAAGAAGAAGGGGACGACAGAGAATGAGGTGGCTGGATGGAGTCACTGAAGCAGTTGGTGTGAGCTTAAATGGACTCCGGGAGATGGTAGAGGACAGGAAGGCCTGGAGGAACGTTGTCCATGGGGTCGCGATGGGTCAGACATGACTTCGCGATTAACAACAACAACATAAATATCAGATGGCCACTAGATGGCAGCAAGAATATACAGAAAACCTGAGCTGTCTGTTGTCATCTAATGGTTATCTCGATTTTCTCAGCCCAGATATGGTAGGCCTAACAGCTGGGGTCCTCATGTAGCAAACCATCATTATTATATACTTTATTCATTAAACATGAAACTCAGTCAACTGAACAATAATAATAATAATAATAATAATAATTATTATTATTATTATTTTCATTAAACATGAAACTCAGTCAACTGAACATTTAAAAATGTATTACAAATATTATTGATT
This sequence comes from Thermophis baileyi, assembly GCA_003457575.1. Taxonomy (NCBI): domain Eukaryota; kingdom Metazoa; phylum Chordata; class Lepidosauria; order Squamata; family Dipsadidae; genus Thermophis; species Thermophis baileyi. The sequence continues at coordinate 423,279 of QLTV01004265.1, read as the reverse complement.
GGCACTGATGGTTGATACGGGTTGCTGCTAGCATCCTAGGTATCGACCAAGTATTTTCTTAAAATATACGATGTTCTGAGTAGCACAGTTTTTTGCAGTTCTGCTGCTGTTATTGCAGGAAGCTGCAATTTCTTGATGTACTTTGTAAAATTCTTGGACATGGTGCCGAGTGCCCCGATGACAATGGGTATCACTATTACATGTTTCATCCATAATCGCGTAATTTCGATGGCCAGGTCGCGATATTTTGTGATTTTTTCCAGTTCTTTTTCTTTGACTCTGGCATCTCCCAGTACAGCGATATCAATAAACTGTACTCTTCGGCCCTCGACAACCGTGATATCTGGCGTGTTATGTTCTAAATGACGATCTGTCTGGCATGTTGTGTTCTAAATGACGATCTGTTGTTGTTGTTGTTGTTGTTGTTGTTGTTGTTGTTGTTGTTGTTATTATTATTATTATTATTATTATTATTATTATTATTATTATTATTATTATTATTATTATTAT
>QLTV01004265.1:402705-413480 GCA_003457575.1 Thermophis baileyi | reverse complement strand
CCCTCTCTGAACAGTGTCTGCGAGGCTGTGGTTGCTGCTGCACACAAAGTTGATAGTCAACAGATCACGAAACTGACAGACTCCATGAATGGAAGGCTTATGACTGTTATTGAAAAGAAGGGTGGCTATATTGGTCACTGCTTGTTATTTTGAAATGTCAGAAATGTTTATTTGTCAATTTTGAGTTGTTTGTTTATTATTCTCACTTTAACAGATGAAAATAAATGAGTGAGATGGGAAAAAATTTCATTTTTCATTTATTTGCATAATAATTCTGCACACTAATAGTTGCCCAATAATTGTGCACACATAGATATTCTCCTAAGAAAGCCATAACCTCACTTTTACTTTCTTAAATATTCAGGTTTGATGTTTATTAACATTTTGGATTGACCGAGAGCACAGTAGTTGTTCAATAATAAAATTAATCCTCCAAAATACAGCTTGCCTAATAATTGTGCACACAGTGATGATTTAATGAGTGTATCAACTTGGTTAGTGGCAACCCAAGGTTGTTCTATAAATGTTAATGCTAATAAAGACTTGAATCTAAGTGTCTGTACACTAAAATAAAGGTTTTAACCTTTATAACTATCTCCCCCCCCCCCTGAAAAACAATAAGCACTCAATATATATGATTATTTCGCATAGGTAAATAGATATATTGATTTACTTCTAAAACTTTAAGATGGTTTCATAAACAATATTTGTCAGTGGGGCACATTTAAAAAAAAATAGTCAAGAACAGTTATGTTTCCCCTTTTGTTTCTAGTTATTCTTCTCCTCTACCAGGTAAATATCTTCAAACCACAATCCAAAAAGGGGAAAAATGTGTTTCCATTTCTATATGGAGATGAATTACCCAGCAAAGTGGAAAATGTTCTTAACTTAATCTACCTTAAGTGGATTTTTTCCGCTCTAAACAGGTGAGCATAAGTCATTTTCTCCACATTTAATGCTTTAGGCCTCCTCTCAAACTTTGGAGATGAGCTTTTCTTTTTCTTATTTTTTTAAAAACCAAGACAAGAAGCCAGAAAAAATATATACCGGTATATATTTCTTTTTCATTCAAGCTAGCCATTCACTTTCTAAGACTCCAAAGGAATAACTTCAAAAAGGTTGCCATTCAAAGCAACAGTAGATAGTAGTGCTAGAATTCTTTGATGTTTTTTCTTTGCTTGCCAAATGATATTCTTATGTTTTATTTTCTTCAGTATTGTCTTTTAATTTTTAATAGAGTCTAGCTTCTTTCCTGTAATGAGTATTCTTCAATATTTTCCCAAGTCCTTCCTTCCTTCCTTCCTTCCTTCCTTCCTTCCTTCCTTCCTTCCTTCCTTCCTTCCTTCCTTCCTTCCTTCCTTCCTTCTTTCATTTTCTTTGCAGTTTTCATGGCAAGATTTCAGAAGTGGTTTGCCATTACCTGTTCCTGAGATGAGAGAGTGACTGGCCCAAGGTCACCCAGTTGGCGTTGTGCCTAAACCAAGACTAAAACTCAAGATTTAAATATGGATTGTTTTAATTTTAGTAATTTGAGATAGAGAAAAAAAGAAAAAGTGGTGACAATAATCACTCTTCTAGTTCTCTTCCCATATACCGGTAGATAGGTTCTTTTTCTGATGAACCACACAAGCATCTGACAATGTACATACTGAGTAAAACTAATATTTGCAGACTTTAGAAACTCCAGGTTGTCATCATCTTTTGGCTATTCTTAGGATCTTTTTGAACAACCTAACCCCGTGGTCAAACTTTGACTGCCATTTTGGGCAAATGTCTCACAAAATTTTTTGGACAGTTGGGTGTATTTCCAAATGAAGAACTGGATATATTTCCTTGTCTTTTTCCGCCCTAAAAATATACATGAAACTTTAATTTTCCTTCCTTCCTTCCTTCCTTCCTTCCTTCCTTCCTTCCTTCCTTCCTTCCTTCCTTCCTTCCTTCCTTCCTTCCTTCCTTCCTTCCTTCCTTCCTTCCTTCCTTCCTCCCTCCCTCCCTCCCTCCCTCCTTCCCTTCCTTTTTTCTGCCTTAACTAACAAGCACCAAGATTGTAGGGTTTTTTTTGCCAGGGGATCGAAAACCTATTGCTGCAACACAATGCTTTTGATGGAGGAATGAGACAGTTCCTATAACTGTTTTGAAGTTTTTGTTCCATGCATATTAGGCTAGCTCAGTGGTGGGTGGACCGGTTCTCCAGTACCGGTGGCGGAAATAAGCCCCCTCTCACCGAACCGGCAGCGATGGCCGGCTGGCCACGCCCCTGAACTGGTTCTCCGGTCGCCGCTCCTTGAAAGCGGCTTGCAAAGAACCCTCTGTGCATGTGCAGAGGCTTCTGCGCATGTGCAGAGGGTCATTTGCACAATGTGAGGGTCATTTGCGCACTTCCGACGCGATGCAAACCGTAGGGAAGGTAAGTAGACCCATCCCTGGGCTAGCTCCGCAGGTAGTTTTCTTAATAGACTCCACGTGCCCTGGATATCAGAAACTAGAAACTGGAATGGTGTCATCTAAAGATGTTCACCTCGACTACAGAAGTTTTCTTCAATCCTCCAAACCAGGGAAACTTTTCAAATAGGCACTTGGGTATAGGGATATAGCTCACCATGCTTTCCAAAAGTATTTAGAAATAGGGAGGGTTATAGCTGACTTATTTGGTCCTTAAGGAATAATGAAGCCATGCATTATCTGTCAAGAAACGTGTTTCTCAGAATAAGTCTTATTTTGATTCTGTTGTCCTACTTTATTAGTAATAGTCTGCATTCATAATAATTCAGGAAGCTGCAAACTTTTAATTCACACTCACTTAACCTCACATAGACTTCCTGTTTCCTGCAATTTGTCAGTGTGGGTTACCTGAATTGATAGCCTCACATCTATAAGCTGGAGAGGAGGTTATCCTAATTGATAGTGATTGCTTTCATAGAAAAGAGACAGGGAAGTCTCTCTAAAAGCTTCCAAATGTTGTCTTCTCGTTGTATGTTCAATTAAGATTATTGTGTTGTAAACATGATGAAGCCAATCTCAGCAAAGTATTATTGCCTACAGGAAACTCAGACTGCCAATTTATTTTCTTTTATTAAAAAAATCATGAGTTTTGAAAGCATCTGCACATGACTATGCGAATTATACATTTGTAATGAATATTTTCATTCCTATTATTGTTACCTTCCATCTAGCATGCCAGGAATTTCTTTGGTCTTGTCTCATTTTAACTATTCCCTTTTCCCATACATTTTGGGGTGGTTTTTTTTTTTTTTGCTGTCTCCTAAGGAATTCTGAAGGGATCCCCAACTTTCATAGTTAACATGGGGATTATGGGAAAATCGGTGTCCCTTTTCTCTGCAAATGGAAGCCTCCACTAAAGCTGACATCTGAAAACAAAGGGAGTTGATCATAGGAACTACTTAAATAACAAGTTAGGGCATTATGATTTATTGTTATTGCAATTCCACTAATCATGTGTCACAAACAATGTTGGATATTTTTTTCTTCATAATTTCCTACCCCAAAATTTGGAAATTATGAAGGTAATGTTGAATGATGAATGAGGCACCCAACAGTGCTGATGTTTAGAAGTAGGCTGTTGTGAATTATTTGAAACTAGGCAATCCAAATTCTAAGTCCTTATGGCATTTATCCAGCAGTCCAAGAACTGGTGTCTTTGTTGACTTCTTCATTTTTGCAATCTGTTTCAAAATCTTTTCCAGTTCCTTGTCTTCAACATTACAGTCTTTTGCAATGGCTACATCAATAAATCAAACATTTGCCCCCCAATGATAGAAATGTCTGATGTGGTATGTTTCCAGTAATTCTTATTGACTGTGAATCCATGCTCTTTACATAAATGCCAGTGTAATATCATTCCAACTCAATCATGATTTTCTGTGTAATTAGTCTGTGAGCTTTTTGCTGCATCCAGTTATCATATGGTCAACTGTTTCATCTGTATCTCGGCACAATCAGTATTTACTATCCAAACTGATCTTTTATATTTTTGCCATTATGACATTTGCACATCAAGCTTTTTTTTGAGGGGCGGTGAAAAACATTCCTTCTGTTTTGTTTGTTAATGTATACTTTTTAAGCGATTGTTTGTTCTGAGATTGCCTGAATTTCTGCCAGTATATTTTGAAAAATGCCTATGGAGCACTTTGCTTTTCCCAATTTTCTAATTTCATTTCAAGCTGTTGCTTTTTATAGTCGTATTTAGAGTCCATTTTTGCAAATAGCCTTTCTTTCTGATATTCTTCCAAAAAAAAAAGTATCCTGAAAGAGTGCAGAAAGCATATAGATAGTCTTCAACATAGGACCATGAATTTAACGATGGTCCAAAATTATGAGGACCTCAAAAAAATGTGACTTATGATCCATCCTCGAAGTTACAACTCTAGCACCATCCTAGCAGTTATATGAACACACACACACACACACACACACACACACAAAAAGCCATTTGGCAACCGGCTCTCACGTACAACAATTTCAGGATCTTGTGATCATGTGAGTGTGATTTGTGATCTTCCCATCTAGCTTCCAACAAGCAAAGTTTACTGGGGAAGCCAGATTCTCTTAATTACCATGTGATTCAGTTAACAACCACATGTTTTGCTTAACAGCCAGAGTAAAAATATTCATAACATTGGGCCTGGTCATGTGAAAACTCACTGTACAACTGTACCAATTTATGATGGAAAGAGTATTCCTAAGTATTACTAAGTCAAGGACTATCTATTAATAAAATTAAGACTAGTTTATATTATAAATCAGCAGCTGAGAATCATCACGGAAAACATAGTAATTTTCAGTAGTATAATTTATAAATACATTACAGTTTCAGGACGAATATGTACTATTATGCTATTGACCTCAGCGACATTTAGACTGACAAATGTTTAGATGCATTTTCAAAACATGCTAAATCATAAACAAACCACAATGGCTTCATTCAGTACACTAAGCCATAATGTGATTTGCTTTTTTCAGGTTAATGTCTTGTATGAGATCAGTCCACGTAGCTTGTTGATCCACATTTTGTACTTTGAAATTTGTTCCCTGAACAAGTGAAATTGCCTTTAAATTATCTGTTGTATTTCAAAAGATCATATTTATTTCAATTATGAAGTTGAGAACATATCATTTAAGCATACAAAGAATCATAAATAACTGGAAGATTTTTTTTTTAAAAAAAGTGTACTTTTTAAAAAAGAAATACAGAATATACAAAAACAGATTAGAAGAAAAACAACACCCAACCAATTAATTAACTGAAGTTGGGCAGCTGATACATTTAAATCAATAAATAAAAATAAATAGTTATAAATGTAATGCCAAAACAAAAATTAAAATTAAAAATTAAATAGTGTTAAACCCAGAATTAAGATACTAAATTAATATAAAACACCTAAATATGTCACATACTTACTCCATCACATCATAATGATATATTAAATTGTGCATAGACATTCATCTATTCTTGTAAAATACTGAGAAATCTATGCCACAGGGAAATATATTGTGTCATTTTTTATTACTGGACAAAATAACTGTTTCCAAAATGGATAAATAACACATTCCTTGACTTCAGTCTTTAATGTCCAGGATAATAGTACTTTTTCCAATCTCTCAGTATAATTCTCTTGGCAATTCCACATGCCCCATATATCCAGTCAGGCAGAACCCTTATTCAACACACAATATGATGTCATTGCACAAATGATGTGAATTATGTAATTTCTGTCAGTCAATTACACAATGATAGATGACATGGGTGTTAGGTCTCCTCTTCAAATTATAACTTTGAACAGGAGTGGGCAGCTATGGCTCCCTTTATGAACTATGGACTTCAATTCCCAGAATTCCTTAGCCAGCCATGCTGTTCAGGAATTCTGAGAGTTGAAGTCCATAAGTCATAAAGGGGCCAGAGTTTCCTCCTTTGACTTTGAAGGTACTATTAGAATGTGATGTGAAGAGCTTTGGAGTCATAATAGACTTGGATCACTTTCCTTTCTTTGTGTTCTCAATGTATCCTTTCCTTCTTGCATCTGATTTTGGGTAGGAATCCCAGAATAGCAATAGCACTTAAACTTATATACCACTTCACAGTATTTTATAGCCCTCTCTAAGTGATTTACAGAGCATATTGTCCCCAACAATCTGGGTCTTCATTTTCCCAGCCTCGGAAGGATGGAAGGCTGAATCAACCTTGAGCCAGTGGGACTCGAACTGCTGGCAATTGGCAGAGTTAGCCTGCAGTATTGCATTCTAACCACTGCATCACCACAACTCTTTTTTGTACCACCACAGCTCTTTTAATAATATACATTCGAAATATATGTTCCTTTACATTACTGTTTGCTGAACATTCTACTAAGCTTGATTTCTAGAATCCTGTTCTGGCAAAAAAACAAACAAACAATATTTTCTTTGATGTGAAACCTGATGATAATCATGTACTGTTTTAGAGATATCTGGATGATACCCACAAAGAAACAAGTTGTATCATTTTAGCTGACTCCTCATTGGTGTTGTTTTCTTCCTCAATACAGTTCATTTCATTTTATTTATGCCAAATGAGACGAAGATCATTCTCTGCTCAAATAAGATTTTGGTATTATTTTACTACAATTCACATGGTTTCTCTCTCTCCCTTCCTCCTTGCCTCCACCACCTCATACACTTGTTACGTTAGTTGACCACATGTGCTAGGTTATCTACAGTATATGTGGTGTTTCTGCAGAGGAAAGGAAATGGGGAAAGGACAGATTTGAATTAACCCTGGAGTTTTGTTTTCTCAAACAGAAACCCACTTTATCAATATAATGAACAATATCACAATCTGAAGAAACCAATTTACATGTCGACTCAGGTCATCAAGACTTTGTGATTCCTGAAAATATGAAGTAGGGATCAATAATTGTTATTACAGGCCCATTTATAATACAGATGTCCTTAAGACCCATTTATAATACAGATGTCCTAAAGCCAAAGAGAAAGTATGCTGAATACATGATAGGAAAACATGTGGGATTTTCACTTATACTGAACTACTAATTCAATTCATTTCATAGAGGAGCTGGTCTTCTGATCAACTCAATCCAATTGTTAGGGGTGTTCATAATTAAGGGCAATGGATGGGAAAACCAATGACTTTTTCTGATCCTCTCTCTCTCTCTCTCTCTCTCTCTCTCTCTCTCTCTCTCTCTCTCTCTCTCTCTCTCCCCTCATAGTACTCCTTCCTTCCCTCATGGTATCCATCAAACTTATCCCAGGATTTTTTCTTTGCATAAAGAATATAAGAAAGTTATTCTAATAAAAATGGGAAATATTATTGTCTCAGTCTCAGTTCCATCATCACGCAATACGGTTCTATATAATGACTGTTATTCTGTTCTGTTCTGACTTTATACTACTATAACATTAGCAATGCCAGCAAAATTCTGGCATTAACTTCTAAATATTGTATTTTTAATTTAGCTTATATGAACATAACTGAATGAAAAGAAGAACTAGGGGTAAAATGATAGCACTGTCCCAATATATAAAGGGTTGCCACAAAGAAGAGGGAGTCAAGCTATTCTTCAAAGCACCTGAAGGCAGGACAAGAAGCAATGGATGGAAACTAATCAAGGAGAGAACCAACCTAGAACTGAGAAGAAATTTCCTGCAGTTAGAACAATTAATCAGTGGAACATCTTGCCTCCAGAAGTTGTGAATGCTCCAACACTGGAAGTTTTTAAGAAGATGTTGGACAAACATTTGTCTGAAATGGTATAGGGTTTCCTGTCTGAGTAGGTGGTTGGACTAGAAGACCTCCAAGGTCCCTTTCAACTCTGTTATTCTGCTCTGTTCTGACTTTATACTACTATTACATTAGCAATGCCAGCAAAATTCTGGCATTATCTTCTAAATGTATTTTTAATTCAGTTTATATGAACATATCTGAATAAGTTATCTCGGCAGCTAACAAAACAAAGATTAAAAAAATATGAGTTGTACCTTAATTACAAATGGGTTCAAAGAAATTACCAATTGTTCCACATATGAAGCAAGAAATAGCCAGCTTTGGGCAGGCCACATCTGTCATAACATTCTTTTGAGGAGTGATGGGAGAGGAGGAACAGAAGAAGGCTGGTATACAGCAATTTAAGGGGGAATTTTTTGGGGGGGGGAAGAGACTGGGGGGAAGCAGGTAATCCAGGTGAGTAAGTCTTACTTGTAAATAAGCATGGTGATGGTATCTAAGGATATAAAGCACCTGAAGGCAGGACAAGAAGCAATGGATGGAAACTAATCAAGGAGAGAACCAACCTAGAACTAAGGAGAAATTTCCTGACAAAATAATTAATTAATTATTAGGGGGAGGACACTCCAATTTTTTGCCCTACTCATCCTGTAAGATCCCTACAGATTTTGTCCCAACTGAGACTTGGAACAGTCAAAGCAACATATTGAGAATGATTTAACTCAATTTACAAACCTGTTTTGTAAAACAGAATGCTGTTTCTGTTTTGTGGACACTCTTAATATAAGTCTGGTAGGATCCAACACTGGAAAATTATAGGGTAATCATGCTGATGAGGAATGGATCAACACAGAGAGATTAGTTCTTTCTTCATTACGCCTGCTGAGTCATCTGGGATGCAGGATATTGGAAGAACACTTGGAAGGAAGCAAGACCTGTTACTCACTGGTCTCTGGGGCTGAAAGAAAAAGGAGCCTCTAGCAGCACCTCTAAATTCATGTTGTCACACTTTGGGGACAATGAAGTAATGGGACTAAGAATGAACGTAGGCTATAAGCATGGCAGATTGGCAATATCCCATATGGCTTGTGATAGGTCAGTGTACCTTCCACTTATAAATCATCTGTCCCGGGCAGAGCCCTTTGATTTATACCCTTTCCGGTATTAAAATGTCCTGCTTCCAATATAAATGCATCCTTCCCATAAATTTACCAATTAGGTTTACCAAAACAGAGCAAAGAGATTTTCCCCTGCCCCCACTTATCCACTGTTCCACGTGTAACCATCTTAATGATCAGTTTCCTGGGCTCTGGAGCTCATCAATACTTAGACTGGCATGGAAGCAGCTAGAAGGCTACTCCGTTAACGAAATGTTAATGACTGAATTAGACCTGTAATAATCGAGGTAGGGTATACTGCTGTGAAGCCATTAGCATCAGCAAACCCTGCTGAGGAAAAAGAAAACAAATAATGCACCATAAGAAACTTCTTTTTTACTTCTCAGAAAAATATGCTATGCAACTATATATACCGGTAGGTGTGGATGACCTAGAGGTAAAATGCTTAATACAGTATGGAAGTTGGCCGACTCTCACTTAAAGAATCAGATAAAACACAACAGTTGGTGTTCATATATACAGTTTCCAATTTTGTATAAGCACAGCTTGTATTGAGAATCATTATTATCTCTGGGACTCATTTGTATATAATAGTAATAGAACTATACTTGCAATCCTCCTAACTACAGATGGATAAATTCCCAGGAGTCAGACTTAGAACTAAGATCTGTAAAGCTGTTTCACTAAACTTGGTAAACAATGTGTTTTCAGTTTAATTCTTACCTGATCTGTTTCAGAACCTCTTACAACCAACAGCAGTAAAAGAATGGAGTACAGGTAGTCCTTGACTTACAACAGTTCATTTAGTGACCGTTAAAAGTTACAACAGCACTGAAAAATGTGACGTATGATCGTTTTTCACAGTTATGAGCTTTGCAGCATCCCCATGATCATGTGATCAAAATTCAGATGCTTGGTCACTGGTTCACATTTATGACCGTTGCTGTGTTCTAAGGTCATGGGATCACCTTTTGCAACCTTCTGAGAAGCAAAGTCAATGGAGAAGCCAGATTCACTTAACAACCAGGTTACTAACTTAACAACTGCAGCGATTCACTTAACAACTGTGGCAAGAAAGATCGTAAAATGGGGCAAAACTCACTGAACAAATGTCTCACTTAGCAACAGAAATTTTGGGCTCAATTGTGGTCATAACTCAAGGACTACCTGTACTTTTAAAAATGTCTTAATAGAACAGGATGACATTTTGAGGCAAAGCTATCTTTTATGACAGACTCAAGTTTGCCGAGTTTCAGGTTAATAGTTTTAGGGCTTCTTGTGTTGACTATCTTTATATGATAATTTGAGAAGAGATATATCAAATCTCTTTGGACTTCAAAATTATATGTCTTTTGATAAGGAAAGCATCTTCAGAAAATTTGAGATGTAATCTATTTTGGAGGAAACCATCTTTGATTAAATCCTGCTTTGATGCAAACAGCTCCTCAATGTGTCCAGATCAAGCCAAGTTGATCTGAGATATATCTGAAGCTGAATTTCATCTTTAAGATATTTTACTCTGAGTAAGCCATTGATAGCCCAGAAGAAGGAAGGAGCATAATTCTTCTTTCTTTTTCTTCTTTCCTTCCCAAGTTTAATTTTTGTAAAAAAATAAATAAATCCTTACTGCCACTCAAAATGGGAAATTATACATTTAGGCATCACTTTGGGTCAGTGGTGAAATCCAATTTTTTTTACTACCTGTTCTGTGGGCAGTGCTTGGTGGACGTGGCTTGGTGGGCGTGGCAGGGGAAGGATACTGCAAAATCTCCATTCCTACCCCAAGAGCCGAGGTGGCACAGTGGTTAGAGTGCAGTACTGCAGGCTACTTCAGCTGACTGCTAGCTGCAGTTCGGCGGTTCAAATCTCACCGGCTCAAGGTTGACTCAGCCTTCCATCCTTCCAAGGTGGGTAAAATG
>QLTV01004265.1:355046-384450 GCA_003457575.1 Thermophis baileyi | reverse complement strand
TATTCTATTCTATTCTATTCTATTCTATTCTATTCTATTCTATTCTATTCTATTCTATTCTATTTTATTCTATTCTATTCTATTCTATTCTATTTTAAAGAATGGGGTGGAACTGAGATGGCCCTGATGAAGCCGAGGCATATGTTTCAATTGCTTTACCTCCATATGAACAAAGCTAGCATCTTTTTCTTAATGAGCCTTTTTGTTTTTTCCTGACCTATACAGTATCTATTTTATAACCTGTGCATTACTTTATATATACTTCAGATGGTGATAAAGTAAAATTTGATGTTATCGTATTCACTGGAGATAAAAGTTTCATAGTGAAAACATGGAACAACTTGCCCCCCCATCCTTCCAAGAGAGTCAGCCAACCTGATATGTAATAAAATGTCACTGATATCTATTTTATATTATTTGAACCTGTTCTGAGTAATTCCTATTTTCTGCTTCCTGTAAGTCTCTTATGAGGCAGCTTTCCTTCCTGTAGTGTTACAAATGGCCACACACATCCTCTCACCCACTGATTACATTGATTCTGTTTGTTTCATGTGACAAAATGCTATTTTGCCTCTCATCGTCCCATGTGCTCCATCTTCTTGAGTGTAAGGAACTTAATTTTCTTCTGTAATTCTCTTTATATCCTATGGCACATAGAAGATACTGATTACTACTAATGGCTTAGCTCTGAAACTAATCCTGTGCAGTTATAAACTGTAGTGATCTATGGTAAATGCTGCATTTTCATGGTTCAGTATCTGAGCATAACACAGTGTGTCAAAGCAATCACTGTGGGAAGCTTACTCCGGAAATTATTCTTACAGCTGTTGTAAAGCTGCCCAGTTCTACAGAGATCTCACTATTACCTTCACTGCTCCTGAAAGCTGAATGGTCCAAAGTTGTAAGTGGAGCTGTCTCTGTATATTTGTGGAATCATAACTAGCAAATTGATATGTTTGCAGAGTCCCTAAGGCTTCTAGCTCATTTCACTGAGAGTTTAGTATTGAATGAATCAGAAATGGTGGCTGGATACAGGTTTAGTGGGAAAAGTTTGGCCTGTGGCCATATTGTTTTGTAATATCAAAAGGGTTAGTTGAATTGATGTAGAACATGGGAATTAAGTAAATGAAGCATTTCCCATCACTTTTATGTACTTGCCAGGAAAAGCATCATATCCTTAATGTCTTCTACATAGCTTGCTTACACAGCAGCAAAGCAGTTCATATTTTTGCTCAAAGGGCTGGTGCAAATATATATATTGTTTGGGCTGCATAAAGGAACTCATCATAGAGGAGTTTACAAAACAACATTTGCAACATTTGGAGCACGTAATGCAGTAACAAAGCTTTATTCATGGTTTTTTCCCCTCTAATTTTGAAATCAATATCTTTTTTGCAGGCAAATTTTCATATTAGAGATAAGGGAATCTAATCAAGAACTTTCTGTTGTTTACATGCTAAATCAATTTATCCTGGAACAACTTGCAGGGTGGAATGGTGGAGGGCAAGAAACCATTATTATTTCCCACCAGCAAGGCATTTTTATTGTCTTAATTTCACTTTCTTTTTTCCCATTCAATTGTGTGCAGTTCTCAGAGCCTGCCTGGACAAGTCCCTGCACTTTTCTTGGTAAGGCTTTTTTCAGAAATGGTTTCCCCTTGTCTCCTCCTTTCTATGGCTGAGTGAGAGTGATTGGCCCAAAGTTATTCAGCGGGCTTCGTGCTTAAGGTGGGACTAGAATTCACAATCTTCTGGTTTCTAACCTGTTGCCTTAACCACTACACCAAACTGCCAGGGGTGAAATGCTCCCGGTTCGCTCTTACCTGTCGGTCGCCGTAGAGCCGGTTGCCAAGGTAGCGCGAGGCACCACCCACCCACCCGGACACCGCCATTTGAGTTCTTTTACCCTCTGTGCATGCACAAAGCATTCTGTGCATTCGCAGAGCATAAAAGAACCCAAATGGCGGCATCCGGGTGGGCTAAAAGAACCCAAATGGTGGCGTCCGGGGGGCGTCCGGGCGGCGTCCGGGCGGGTGGGCAGCGCCTTGCGCTACCTTGGCGACCAGCTCTACGGCGACCAACAGGTAAGAGCGAACCGGGAGCATTTCACCCCTGCAAACTGCTATTGTTTCACTTATAACCCTTGACAAAATGAATAAAATAGCATAACATACTCAATCCAACCTAGCTAGAAGGTTGCATACTGAACAAGTAGCTGCTATGTGAATAAGCTTTGCTAATCTCTACACTCCAGACTTTTTACATACACATACATTCTTTTTCTCTCTTTCTCTCTAATCTATCATCTATCTATTTACACACACAGAGACAGACAGACACACATGAAAATTTCAGTGGCTTGAATGGGAAAAAAAAGTTAGCCTGCCTATGAATATACAAAAAAGGCGGTGGGGGAGGGGGAGCCTTTTTAATTAGCTTAACAGAATCTCTGATCAGGAATGAGGAAATGGGAAGGATGGCAATATGGATAAATTGACCAAAGGCATTACATTATATTGAGTGGGGGAGGCTATACATGCAACTGACATTCCATGGGCAAAGATAGTTTGGGCTGAATGGGAAATGGGAATGATAACAAAAACCCGATCTTAGAAAGACTGATATGCCTCCAGGGCAGGATCAGGAAATGTTTATAGAGATAAGTAAAGTCTAGAACACTAGCTGCAGGGAATTTCAATTATCCAAGTAGAAAAACTAAGGAAGGACTACTCCTTTCTTGAGAACAATTCTGCCACAGTAATATTATTCTCCACAGGATGTTGACATACTCACAAGATTAGAGGCTTTGTCTCAGCGACCATAATATAATTAGACAACTCCCCAAACCACAGTTCTATTAAAAACAATGACAGGAAACACACACACAAATGCACTATTTTCTCCTTGGAAATAAAAGAACTATATTAAAGGGGCAATTCTTGGCACAGGAGGCAACTGACCTTTCACAGCATTAACAATACTTATATGTGTCAGTTTGCTTTTTGAGCCTTCTGATACATTGTCCACCTTGGTTCATTTAAGCATCTATGCTATCACCCTTGTCAAAACAAATTATGTCTCTTACCTGCTTTACATCTTACCCTCAATAAATAAAACAAAAAATGGCATCTTGCTTGCAAGTGGAGTTACTTTGCTACCCAGCTCAGCAGAAATCTCTGAATTTGTTCACACACATAAACAAAATACCTACCCCCCCAGCTATCTGAATAACTAAATCATGAGAACACAAATCTCCTTCCCTCTTCCCAACTAACTGTCTCCTTCTGATGTATATGACTATTGTGACCATTGCTAAACATCTAGAAACTCAAGGCCAAAGCTTTTATATTAGGTGGGCTTTTAGATTATAAAGCTTTGAAGAGACTCAGTTCCACTGGCTTTCACACCAAGATGACATGTGGTTGCTGGTCCTTGTGGAAAAAGTGATTTTCGAGAAATTATCAATGGCGATAGTAGTTTCAGCTAAAGCTGGACCAATGGCCTTTTGCAATTTGATTTCTCATTTTTTCCTCAAGAAAAAGAGAGATTTTGTCAGAATTTCTCAAGGATTTTTAGAATTTAGAATAACAGAGTTGGAAGGGACCTTGGAGATCTTCTAGTCCAACCTCCTGCCTAGGCAGGAAACCCTATACCATTTCAGACAAATGGTTATCCAATTGTCATGTTCCCTCCCCGTCAGAGTCTGAATCTGCGGGGGAAGATGAGCTGGAACAAGAACTGAGACAGATGGAGAGGCAGGCTCCATTGGCCTGGGAGGAAACTGGGGGAGGGCAGAGCCAGTCCAAGGCTTTTCTGAATTAGTAAGGCCTGCAGACAGGGAGAGCTCAAGAGAAGAGCAAGGACTACCCCCTCCTGATCGGAGAGCTGGGAGGGAAGAGAGACGGCAAGATCAACGCAGATTGAACCATCTATGAGGGAGGAGAGTGCCCCACCCCCTTTCACAAGACACACCTGGGGACTGAGATGTAAGGAGGTATCGGTGGGAGGGGCATTTGTTGGGAACAAGCATTGAATCTGTAGAGCCTCATGTGCACTTGCTAAAGCCTAGAGGTTACTGTACTCTGTCTTGTGGGGCTTGCCAGTTTGCCTGCTTCGCTTAACTTCTTGCTCTGGTTACTGTTTAGATAACCTGGCTTATTGGACTGCTGGCCCTGGTTGCTGTTTGGTTAATCTGGCTTACTGGACTACTTACAGCCAGAGGCTTCTGAAGGTGCGTGTGAGAGCTTTGCTCCAGGACTTGTAGTGAATGTGGGAATGTTTTGGAGCACAGTTAGAGCAATAAAGGGGAATTAGACCTGTTCTCTGGTTGTGTTGCTTTTGTGCCAAGCGGGTCATCACACAAATCTCCTCCTAAAAATTTCCAGTGTTTGAGCATTCACAACTTCTGGAGGCAAGTTGTTTCACTGATTAATTGTTCTAACTGTCAGAAAATTTCTCCTTTGTTCTAGGTTGCTTCTCTCCTTGATTAGTTTCCATCCATTGCTTCTTTTCCTGCCCTCAGGTGCTTTGGAGAATAGCTTCACTCCCTCTTCTTTGTGGCAGCCCCTGAGATATTGGAACACTGCTATCATGTCACCCCAGTCCTTATTTTCATTAAACTAGACATACCCAATCCAGCAACTGTTCTTTATATGTTTTTGCCTCCAGTCCCCTAATAATGAGAATTCTTTCCATGAGTTGACTATAGCACGTTACTGATAAAGTTCAGTTATTGAAGTCACTGAAAATTTGAAGGATGATAAGTCTTTGCTACTGCTCTTAGCAGCAAGGGAAACTTAAAATTGTATGTAGGAATCACTTGTCTTTATTTTTTTTCCACAGCAATCTCTGTAGCCGAGAGTGTATCTGTACATGAGTATTTGGATGTATTAATGAGGGTAGATCCCAAAAGCTCTTCACTACATCTCAGTATGTCAACAGTTCATTTAGCTAGTAGATCCTTCAAGTACAGCACATGGTTTTGTGCACTATCCAGAGTCCATTGGAATTGGGCAGCCACAACACATTTGAATGAATAAATGACTGACTGATTGATTGATTGATTGAATGAATGAATGGATTATCTTTTTACCCTAAAAGAAGTTGTCCAGCCCTGCCTTATGCTATTTTTCAGCTGCACAAAACCAGCTGATCTGCCCTTCCTGTTTTATCAGTAACTGTTTCTGAAGGATAGAAATACATGATGGCTTCCTCACCTGATCCCCAGTCCAGCACAAAAAAAAAAACAACAACTTCTGTCTGTCTTGTCTAGTTTGGTGGTACGATGCTTACCTTGAACATGAACCGATCTAAATGTAGTTCATAAAATTATCTGCCACAATGTCCTACCTGTCAATGACTACTTCAGCTTCAACCACAACAATACACGAGCACACAATAGATACAAACTTAATGTAAACCGCTCCAAACTCGACTGCAGAAAATACGACTTCAGCAACAGAGTGATCAATGCCTGGAATTCACTACCTGACTCTGTGGTTTCTTCCCCAAACCCAAAAAACTTTAACCTTAGACTGTCTACTGTCGACCTCACCCCATTCCTAAGAGGTCTGTAAGGGGCGTGCATAAGTGCACCAGCGTGCCTACCGTCCCTGTCCTACTGTCCTATTGTCCTCATCTATCTGTATTCACTTTGATTATGTTTATGTTTATACCTATACCTGCTATCTTGTACATGTTTGACAAATAAATAAATAAATAAAAAATAAAATGAAGATTTTCTGCATCAGTGTGTTCAGTGGCCTATAAGTTTTGACAATCTCAGCCATGTGAGACTAATCTGCATCCTGAGGTAAGAAAGGAATAAACCAATTTTAGCATGTAAAGCCTACAGAGGTTTTCTAGGCAAGCATTCTGCTATAAGCATGAGGTAGCAAATGGCTGATGCAAATTAACAGGGACAACCAAAGTAACACAACGATCAAAGTTTTGGTCTAGGCGGGCTAAGGTAACTCAATTTCCAGTCTATCCTTTCTCGTGGAATCTTACTGAGTGGAGCAAAATAAAATAAAATAAATAAATAAATAAACTAAACAATGGATGGAAACAAAACAAGAAATAAGGAGAAATCTCCTGACAGAACAATTAATCAGTGGAATGCCTTGCCTCCAAAAGTTGTGGGTGCTCCAACACTGGAGGTTTTTAAGAAGAGATTGGACAGCCATTTGTCTGAAATGGTATAGGGTTTCCTGCTTGAGCATGGAGGGTTGGACTAGAAAACCTCCAAGGTTCCTTCCAACTCTGTTATTCTGTTATTCATATGTATTACTTATGGTTTATTATTTTAAATAAATTCTTACGGATTCTTAATTTACATGAAAAGTATTTTGTTCCCATGTAAATTAGAAGTGGAATTCCAAGGACTATTTGCACAGGCTAATATAGCATTTCCATGTTGGAAAATCATTGTTTCCATCATGAAAATATCAGTTAGGGAATAGACCTGACAAATCTTACTTGATCAAACATGGAGCCATTCGCTCCCTCTGCACCTCTGGCCCCACTTTTCTCTCATGTTCCAAAATGGCTTCATTAAAATAAAAGCACAACCTTAGGGACTACATAGGCCAGAATAGTAGATACCTAAACGGTATTTATTTATGACTGGCCTAAATGTAAAGTGAATTAAAATTTAAAAGATTGAATTCAGGTAGGCTTCAGATGTCTGTGCAATAACATCCATTAGGAAGATGAAAGAACACAGAATACCCAAGTGATAAGGACATGTCAATTTTGCGGTCAAGCATACCTTTAGAGTTAATAGCAAGGCAAATTAAAGAAATATTAGGTTGCTCTCATATTTATTGTACAAAAAGGGGAAAAAAAGATCCATGGTTCTAAAAGATTCATTGGAAAAGAAAGCTTGGTACATAAGGTAGTAGAGTTAATACTGCCTGAACATAATGCTACAATCCTGTCCATGTTTACTCTGCCTGAGAGCACTAACAGCTGAGGAAGCATACCAACATTTTTTGCTCTGAGCAGTATATGCCTGAAAGAAAGACATTTTTGTGGTGAACATTACTGGTATAGTTGTTTTTGTAGAAATAAAGAACTTGAACTGAAAAGTCAAAGATAGCTGGCTTTTGCTCCTGAATTGTTTTGAAATGTTCATTTTCCTTACATTATTCTTAATTTTCCACATTACAATGTGATATGATTTCATTATTTTAGGAAGAGTTTGTAATATGTACGAATCAAGAAAGAGTTCTGTAAAGAAATAATTCTTGGCAACTAGTTCAACACACCTGTTAGGATATTGAATTTAGAAGCTGGAACAGTAAAGTGCACAATAGGCTAGAACACACAGTTGTAGTTGATTAGTTAGAGAGCGCTGACTCATGCATGAGGCAATCTATGCTATGATTGGTTGCCGTAAGTACAAAGAGGGAGTTTCCCTTCTTTACCCACCTTTTTCTTCTGTGTATTCTATATACTATTTAATTTAACTCATGATGTTCCTGTGTTCCTGACTATCTTGTGTTCTTTCTTTCTGGATGGTGACAAAGACTGCTATAAGTTTGCCATCTGAATCCAGTCATTTCTTCTCCCTGTGACTATTAAAGTCTTGATTCACTCTGAGTGACTCCCGCTTTTCTGCTCTTCATTGGCCAAGCTACCAAAACCTTTGGCCAAAGATTTGTACTGTCTCCTTTTTAACTCTTGCTTATTTGTGAGTGGCCTTTCTAACAAGCGAACAAGATTCCACCACATCTGGGTTTCTAATACACATGCTTTCTTCATTTTCTCCTTTCTTTTCTCTCATTTTTCTGTTTCACTACACCCAAATTTGGGGCCCAAGATATGTTTCCAACTCTCTGCTTCTTCCTCAGAACTATTTCCTTTTCTTTTTATTCTATCCCACCTGTTACTAATGACTTTTAGAAGTTGGGGTTGGTTAAATTATAAAATGGAGCTAGAAGGTGTAAGAAGAACCTTCTATCTTTTCCAAATTTTCTACTCAGGTTTACCTATCTTCAGGACACTTATTCCTGCATTCTACAATTTAACAATTTAGCATAACTTCTGCCTTCCATGGACTTCACAGCAACCCTTGGATTATACCAATGAGACCAGAACTTTTGCTTGCTTTCAATACATCTCCACTAGAATGCAGGAGAAACTGTTCAAATACTGAGTGTACATTGCAGATAATCTATAACGTTGCATTAGTAGGCTCTTTCTATAAACAGCATTGTTTCCATAGTTTTATTTATTTATTCAACCCAAATGGTAGTTTTCTCAGTAACACCGACCTATCCTTCCTTCTGCTACATCAGGGCTCTCCAACCTTGGCAACTTTAAGACTTGTGGACTTCAACTCCCAGAATTCCTCAGCCAGCCATGAGGAATTCTGGGAGCTGGCAACTTTAAAACTTGACATCCATAAGTCTTAAAGTTGTCAAGGTTGGCGACCCCGTGCTACATGGACTGTTCTACTAAGTACCATATATATTGTTATATAGTAGTCCTCAATTCAGTAATTAGGTTTCTCAACTAATTTCATGCAAAAGTTATGTATTTCATTTCTATGTTGAAGTATATGAGGATGATTGTGACAGCAGGTGCTATTTTTATTTTATTCCTTTCAAATGTTTGTATGCCACCCTTAAAAACCTCGCACTAACCATTTATATCTACCTGTGGACTTTGATTGACTCAGTAGAGGTTGACTAAGGCTGAAGTTATGTGTGAGAGTAGACATGTAACCAATCTTCAGCTCGTTGCCTGAAAGGTGGAGAAATAACAGAAGAATGCCATGTGTGTGTATTAAAAAACTCTCCTGTTACTTAATATTGCTATCTTGTTGAAAAACTAGCTTAAATGCTGTGCTAGGTTTCCTTTGATATACCTGGAGTTTACATTCTAGTTCTATAAATAGGGCTTACTTTGTATAACAGTTCCTTTATTTTGCCCCTGGTTTGTTCAGATCTTTCCAGAGGGCTTGACAACTAGTCAAAACACATGTTATTATTACTGACATAATGCACAGGAGAGTTATTCATAGTTTAGAAAGCCACTTAAATTATGTAAAAATGTGCATAAAAATGTGTGTATTTTTTTCTTCTCTTCACTTTTGTTCCCCAGGCAGCCAGGTCTACTTGAGGCTGATGAATAAAGTTGGACGGTGAAGGTCCAGGGTTAAATCAGTTCCTTTTGGAGCAGGGATGGGATACAGAATTATAACCAAGTACTCTATTTATTTATTTATTTATTTCAATTTATTGGTTGCCCAAACCCAATGGACTCTAATATAATCTGTATCTATATAGTAATTAAATAAATAAATTACAATCTTTCTCCCGGTATTGTGGTAGCACAGTGGTTAGAATGCAGTACTGCAGGCTACTTCTGCTGACTGCTGACTGCCAGCAGTTCGGCAGTTTGATTCTTAACAGCTCAAGTTTGACTCAGCCTTCCATCCTTCCAAGGTCGGTAAAATGAGGACCCAGATTGTTGTTGGGGGCAATATGCTGGCTCTGTAAACCACTTAGAGAGGGCCGTAAAGCACTATGAAGCGGCATATAAGTCTAAGTGCTGTTGCTATTGCTATCATTACAGGTAGCCCTCAACTTACAACCATTCATTTAGTGACCATTCAAAGTTACAACGGCATTGAAAAAACTGACTTACGACTGTTTTTCACACTTACGACCATTGCAGCATCCTCATAGTCACGTGATCAAAATTTGCACACAGGTTGTCCAGCATGTATTTATGATGGTTGCAGTGTCCTGGGGTTTTGTGTGATCACCTTTTGTGACCTTCTGACAAGCAAAGTCAATGGGAAAGCCATATTCACTTAACAACTATGTTACTAACTTAACAACTGTAGCGATTCACTTAACAACTATGACAAGTAAGGTCACAAAAGAGGGCAAAGCTCACTTAACAACTGATTTGCTTAGCAATGGAAATTTTGGGCTCAACTGCAGTCGTAAGTCAAGGATTATCTTGCATTCTATTTAGCATTCTCCTCTTTTGCTGCAGACCTGAAAGAGACATCAGAGACAACATGAACTTTTTATGTGGTTTCATCCTGAACATATTTTAGAAGTACATGCATTCAGAGTCCTTGATGTTCTGTCAGCCAACAATGTGCACGACAAGCTTGGCAAGTAGCTCAGGCAGTGGACACGCCAGAGGCTACTGTAAGAATTGGCCCAACTTTGGGTGATCTCAGATCAACATGTGGTTTGACATCATTTTCCCGAGACTTTCCAATATTTAGATAGAGCTTTACATGACTGCGCTGCTGTGTTATTGCCCATGGCTGCAGGCTGCTTTGCAGAGAAATCTGTGAACAAGACTCCACATGGTGAGAATGCCTGGAGGTTCCCATAACACTGACGGCTTCTAAGAGCTGCCACAGATAGGAGCAGAAACCCTCCTTCCTCCATTTTCTCATCACCGCTGCTATTTCTTCCCCTCCCGGCAAAGCAAAGCTGATACACAAACAGACAGCAGGGCAAGTAAACAACACAATCGCAGGAACATGCAGAATATGGGTCTCAGCATGGAGCTGAAGTAGCAACTACAATTGGTACATTTACCTGGAGTCTTCTCTCCACAGGAGCCTCATTCACCAGCTTCTTCTCCTTGGGATTGGAGGACTCTGATACTGTACTTTTTTTATATAAAAACCCCAAGCTTTTGTACAGTGTTAATGGTGGCTTTAAACTCTAGTATAACATATTAAAGCCTGTTTAGGAGTGCAGCCTAGAAGAGCAGCTGCAGATTACATCTGTGGCAAAACACATAGGTGCCTTTCATGCTGCTAAAATACAAATATCCAAGACTGCCTTCCATGTTCCTGTTGACTTGAAAATGCCCAAGATGGACAGTTAGGTGTCAGGCAGATTAATGTGCTCATATTTGCAAACATCCAGGTAACCTGTCAGTCTTCAGTAAACTAGACCTTTACAGTGCCCAGGAGGGATAGCAAGCTGGCTGTCTTGCTTCAAGTTGTTGCAGCCACATAGGTCAAGTGGGTGTGAACTGCTGTCTTTTAAACCGGCAGAGTTTGTGAAAAAGGACAAGGTTTGCCTTCCTCAGGGGCAGAAGCTTACTTGGGCCCTAGAAAGGAGAGGTCAAACTATTTCTTTTTATAACAAAAATGTTGCTTTAAACTTCATATCTGGCATCTCTGCCTGATTAAAGAGATTTAATACACAAAGTTGGCTTGATGGGTTAATAGATACTGAAAAATTGGTCAGATATAGACACAGATGATATGGATGTGTAAGGGAAGGCAGAGGATATAGGTTAATTACAGTTGGTTGGTTGGTTGGTTGGTTGGTTGGTTGACTTCCTTTATAGACTTCATAGTTATTATGATTGTAAACCAGAAATTCTTCTTTTCCAGAATACATTTAGCTTTTAAATATCATCACACTAATATCTCTTTGAATAATCTAGATTTTGTTAAGTACAGAGTATTAATTAGCATATTTCTTTTTCCTAGAACTTATTCCCTGGCTTATACTGTAAATTTATAATTAGGAAGGGGGAGATTTGGGTCATTTTACTGCAACTGTACTTAAGGTTGCACTTTTGGACCAATATGAAGCCCAAATTCAGTTAGCCTTGGAAATTCATACTTTTATGAATAGTGCAATGGACTTCTCTAATAAAAAAATGGAACTATTACAGAAATGAGTATATTAGGGATGTCTATGCTTATAATTGTGTGAATAAATGAAAATAACATTCAAGAAGTAGCCAACTCAAGAAATGGACATATTTACCAAAATAGTATGCAATAAATGTGCATGCTAGATTTGGCCCTGCTTCACTTTTCAAAATCAGTCAAATTTGCTAGCTAGCCTCCTTAAAGATATTTAAATTGTACTGAAAATATGCTTTTTAAGAAGAGAGCATATCCAATTTGCCTTTTATCTTTGAGAAGGAGAGAATTCATCACCTTGTCTAAATTTCATTAGAGATAGAAACAGGCAGATAAATAGATACCAATTGGTTGACTTTACTTCTGTCTATGACAGTATAGAACAAGATAAAATATAGTAAAATACAATGAGTCATCCATGCAAATATGAAAAAGCAAGTAGCATATAAAATTTAAACATTACAACCATAGATTCCATAAAAGTAATTTAAAAAACTAAACCTATGAAATCCATTAACCTGTAAAAATAAAAAAACAAGACTCAGGCAATCTGCATCTTTGTCGATTTATCTGTTTCCATCTCTAATATAATAAAATTTAGAGAGAGGGGGAGTTGAGCTGATATGTCTCTCCTGAGTTTTATTTTAAATTGAACAAATTCAAAGCCAAAACTACATAGTAGTGCAAGCAATGTATATAATGTCACCTGCGTTCCAGAATTCTGGATGAATGAAAAGGGGCTCTTATAGTTCCCTTGTTAGCAAGCCCAGCCTATAGCAGGGAACCGGGCACTGCCCACATTTTTATATTGGTCCTCGCACAAAGAGCATGAAGGCCTTTCAATTCACTTGATGGTTTGTAAGTTAGCTGCAGTCCAACCATGTTGCTACTATCCATCACATTTATAGGTCATGTGCTTTTATGCACTGTATTTCAGTGCAGTTTTAATGCCAGGCCAGGGCCACAGGGTAGTAGTCAACAACAAAGATCTAAACACAGTTTAAAAGGTAAAGCCATAAAAGAGAAAAATAATAGCTAAAATCACTGCTCAGTACCTAAAGGCTCTATGGAGGTTTCTTTTCTTGCCGTGTTTATTTCGAGCAATGCTCAAAGACAGCACTTTATTATTTCCAGAGATATGCACAGAGTATCAACCTCTCTCTTGCCATTGCCCAGATGGCAATCTTGAAGAGAGGTTTTCAGTCAGTGGAACACAGTCAATGATATGTATATGAAAAGCCTTTTTTGTCTCTGCACCTTCCAGCTAAGTGTGAGAGAGGAAGAAAAGCAGGCTCAGTCTTTTGTTGTGGACAGTAGTAGCCTTGAGTTTCATTTATGGATCCACAATAGGGCAAACCTTCTGCGTAGGAAGATGCTAGAATGTCTGAATTCCAATTAGGATTGGGTGAAGGTACTGATTTTATGATTCCTATAGAAGAGAACCAATATCTTAGGAAGGAGACCCTTAAGTCTGTACAGTCAATCGTTACACTTTTTGACACTGTTGGTGGAGAATCGTGTTCATCTATGATTGGCAAAAATGAGAAGGAATAGGGTAGCACCTTTTAAAACCAAAACATTTTATCAAAAGACTTAAGCTTTTATGGATTATAGCTCCCTCATCAGAAGCATGGAGAGGAGTCACTAAACCAATGTAGGATTGAAATTGGGATTGGGGGACAAGACAGTGTGGTTAGTTGTAGATACAGATGCATCATAGTAGAGGAAGAACATTTGAAGGTACCTCTAATCTTGTGTGTGAAGATGTTGGGCTTGTTGAAGTTGGTTTATAAGAGGAGGACACTGATGGTTCCAAAAGCTCCCAAATATATTTTTTAAAAATCAGTTCCTTAAATGGTCTGTAAACTTGGTCCATCATATATGATATGGGATTAAGATAAATAACTTAATGGAGCAGAAACAAGCATGGACTGGAGATGCCTAAGTTTTCTACTTTCCTGTGGTGGAATCTGGTGCTGATTTACAGGAGGGAGAAGTAAAGCGAAACATCAACATCAGGAGTCCTTGGTATGCAAGAATCAGTGAAGAAGGGAATCCTTAATTTCTTCTCAAGCATTCATCAGATAGTTATTCAGAGTGTGCTTTAGTCTGACAAGACTCTGTCTATGAGCAAACAGCAATAAAGAAATTGCTTTGAGCTTTTACACCTGTCATTCTTGGGTTTCCACACTTGACATTTCCTGTGGATTTTAATTCAGACCGAAAAATATTCTTTTTTTCATGAAACACTGGAAATACAATAGTTAAATAAACATCTCCTAATATTTTGTCTGTGCCAAAGACAGAACATATAATTTCTTTTATTTCTCCTGCACCCACAACAGATAACACAAATCTGCTGTGGAGAAAGCCCCCTGGGAGAGAGAAATAGAGGTTTTAAAGGAAAAGGGAAGACCATTCTAGCTATAATGTCAATTCTACTAGCATAGGACAGCACTCAGTACAGGCCAATCTTGTTTGGGTTATGATCTGGGTTCAAGTGCCCATCTAACCCTAAGGCTTTGAATAAGCTCCTGTGCTTTAGTTCAGAAGAAGTACATCACTCACCCTTGAAGGCCTTGGGTGAGGTCTGCAGAGATCTCCAGAAGTTGTTACCAATCTGTCGTTTTTAATGAGGCAGAAGGTGAAAACTAGTAAACACATGCCTTTCCAATATTCCAATAATAGCAATTATATTAATGTCAATTAGCACATTAATTATATTTATTTTAATTATCATATTAACTATACAATCAATTATAGGTTGTCACTCTTGTTTCAATTCAGGCACTACTATGTAGAGTGCAAGCCCCAGGAAATCCTTAATTCCAGGATTAGAGTTGGAACCCATCTGTTAGCCAATCCATCTTGTAAATTAGCTATGAGAATAGAAAGTTTGGGAACCATCCAGAGCATGCCAGAGAAAAGGTAAAGTTTGGGGTTTTTTGGAGGAAAAAATATCAGAAGGTAGGTTTTCTGCTTTCTTATTAAATGGGAAATTATTGCAATGTTAATCAACCAAGGAAATAACTTCATTTTTCTTCCAAATGTAATTTAATGTACAGGGTAATTTAACTCAGTCATGAAAATATGATTTTCCATGAAGAAGTCTTCTCTCTTTGTAAAACATTGTGTGTGAACATACTGTCCCTGTCTCCAAATATTAACAAAATACTAGGTTTTATCATTGAAAGCAGGTAGTCATTAGAATAGAAATACATTAACATTCACAGCACAGTACAAAATGAAACAGAAATCTATCAGTTCCCCCCAAAATAAATTCCAAACTCCATTTGGCTATATTTCTCAAATAAGTTAATTACGTATCTTGCCATATTAAATTCATATTAAGATTTCTGGACTTTTCCTACAATTCCCAATTCCAAATTACCTGATTCTATTGGTGGAAAACCACCCATGAGAAAACAATGAGAAAGCAATCCACCATCCTTCAGTTTGGATTTCTGGCCTTTGTTCACATAGTTACATCTATACAATTTATTGCAAATTGTGTCTTTTTTCCCCACCCCCTTTAGAGGTTCAATGGCATCTGCAGGCGAGCAAGGAAGAGCTCAAAGCTTGCCCCTTTTTTATTTGTGTTGTAATGTTGTAATGCACATCCAAAAGGAAGCTATTGCATTAATGATCACACATGTGAAATTGTATATAGCAATTAAGTAGATCAGAGATTGTGCAGAAGTTAGATCAGGATGTTTGGTTAGACACTTCAGTGATTTGCAATAGATTTGCAAGGATTTCAAATTCTCATTACAGATAATCTTCAATTTAGGACCACAATTGAGCCCCAAATTTATGTTGCTCAGTGAGAAATTTATTAAGTGAATTTTGTCCCATTTAACAATCTTTCTTGCCGCACTTGTTAAGTGAATCACTGCAGTTGTTAAGTTAGTAACCCAGTTGTTAAGTGAATCTGGCTTCCTTATTGACTTTGCTTGTCAGAAGCTCGCAAAAGGTGATCATATGACCCTGGGACACTGCAACCATCATTAATAGGAGTCTGTTCCAGGGGTGGGTTCCTCCTGGTTCAGACCGGTTCGCCTGAACTGGTAGCGACCTGCTGGTGATGTCACAATGATGTCACGGAACCGGTTCGGTCGGTGCCGGTCCGTGGGCGCCGCCATATTTTTTTTTATTTGAATTTTTTTTGAATTTTGATTTATTTTTTCTTCTGGGCATCTATCCTTCTTTCCTTTCCTTTCCTTTCTTTTTTTTTTTTTTTTTTTTTTTTTTTTGTTTTCTTTTCTTTTTTTTTTTTTTGTATTTTTTGAATGTTTTTTATTTTTATTTTTATTTTCTTCTGAGCATGTGCAGAAGCTGAGTTTCCAGCACTGTGCATGTGGTCGCCATCTTGTTTTCGGCTTTTTAAAAAAAATATTATTTATTTTTTTCGGATTATTTTGGCACTGCGCGCCCACGTGACGCGGGAGGAAGCGAACCAGCAGCAAGGTAAGTTAGAACCCACCCCTGGTCTGTTCCCAACATCTGAAATTTGATCGCGTGACTATGGAGATGCTGCAATGGTCATAAGTGTGAAAAATGGTCATAAGTCACTTTTCAGTGTTGTAACTTTGACCAGTTACTAAACAAACTGTTCTAAAACAACCCTGTAATTTATCAATAACAGAATTTATATCCAGTTTAGTGATTGCTAAACTCTATTCAGTGTTAGTAGAAATATCCTTGTGCTCATAATTCTTACATTTAAGATGTTTATTTTTACAACAGGTTCCATTTGTTAGATATTAGTACTCAGAAAAGAAAATAGATCCTTCAAACCTAATAACATTTTGTCACTGCATGCATTTTCATCTTGTTGGATAAAAATGTTGGGATTTACTTTTTTTGTACAAGAACAAAACGGAATTGGAAAAAAGGGACTAATTTTGCTTGTAATTCTAAAAATGCTACAAGTTACTGTGTTGGTGAACCTATACAACTCCTTAGTGACTCTGAACAAACTTACGAATAAAAAAGAAAAACAAACAATAGTGGAAACGATGGACTTGATTATTTAGAAATGAGATTTAAGATAAGCTTTTTGGTGTCCCTTTGGTATAATTAATACTCATATACTTTAAAAAAAATGCTCTTCCTGTAGTCTTTTTTTTTAAAAAAAAGAATGTTTGAAGCAAAATCATTAGGCAATGAATAGACAATAGATTTCATCTGTTAGAAGAAAAGAAAATACTTAAATTAGCCCACACTAAGTTCAAGGCGATCTGCAAAACTTTGGATAATATACTAGCAAGGTATTCCTGTTTGATGTGGTCCATGAGTAAGAACAGATAAGGGTAAACAATACTGAGAAAGGGGTTTCTTTTCTTTCTCATGTTCTGGTGTTGTAAGCAATTAAATGCCTGGCTCAGGAATGCATCTAGCTTTATAAATACAGATTGACCCACCTGTATATTTTTCAGTAAGAAGCAATGTCTACTATTTCCGGACGGGGAGTCAAGTCTGCAGTTTTAAGCTATATACAAATGATAAAAGCACAGACATCAAAGTGTGCAGCCTTTCAACTCATGCTCAATTAGAATAAAAGTTTTGGTGGATGTTTTAAACATTTAGGGCTAACTAACTGTGACAGCATCTCAGTTCTGCAAATGGGATGATTTGGGATTGACTTTTGATCTGACTGACAGTTTCTTATACACTTCAGTGTCAGTTTATAACACACATGTTCACATCTGAATGCATCTGTCTCTAATTAGAAACTGTTTATGGACTAGCCACATACATTTAGCGCACAAGAGTAGAGGCACTTTTGGAAAAAAGAAATAAATCAGATTTATGGTTTAATAGAAGGGAAATAATTAAAAAGAGTGCTTGACCTATACATTCCTTTTACGGCATAAGGAAAAGAATATTTTTACCACATAGAAGGAAACTGGCTTGCAAAGTAATAATAATATAAAGATAATAATTCCAAGGAATAGTTTAGTACTAATTGGGCTGATAGGAGAATCAGATATGATTCTCAATGCAACAGATAATTTGTCTATGATGGGACCATAACAAGCAGGCAGAGAATTAGGAAGATCCCAATTTTCCTTACAGACAATTTTTTCTGTAGGTGGTGTCAGGTGCAAGTAACCAGATTCAAATGTGAAACATCCAAGTTGGTTACTTTATTATATTCTACCTATAATATAGAATATATAGAAGAGCCGAGGTGGTGCAGTGGTTAGAGTGCAGTACTGCAGGCTACTTCAGCTGACTGCTAGCTGCAGTTCGGCGGTTCAAATCTCACTGGCTCAAGGTTGACTCGGCCTTCCATCCTTCCGAGGTGGGTAAAATGAGGACCCAGATTGTTGGGGGCAATATGCTGACTCTGTGAACCGCTTAGAGAGGGCTGTAAAGCACTGTAAAGCGGTATATAAGTCTAAGTGCTATTGCTATTGCTATATAAGAAAACCCTCTAGACTGCTTGCCTTTTCTTGGGAACAAAAACAGATAATTCCCATAGAACTTAAGGGTGGTCAGTCCTAGGTCTCTTGCAGCTGCTCAATGACTCTAGGCTAATTCCCTGCTTGATCCCCCCTCCTTGCCTTGCTGGGAGTTTCCCAACAGATGGCCTTCTAATGCCTAGAATAAGGATGGATCATAGCTGGATCATAGTTCATCTATCCCATCAGCAATTATATTTTGGACCTCATTCCCTTTCCTTCAGCTGCCTCCACGTGTATGGCCCAAAGCTCATTCCCATATGAGCAGGTACTCATCGTTTAGCATTTTATTTTATAGGATATATTTAATAAAAGGATAATAATGGACACATTACATATTTCAACTATAATTTGAATCAAATATAGACAACAATGGATGGATTTAAAAAAAATAAGCAAGCAGGCAAGAAATGGATTCCCCAATTCCTTTCCCCCCCCCATAGTACCTTGTCTATGGTCACAGTGAAGACGTTTAGCACAATCTTTTGCTATTCTTGTTAAGTTCTGGATAGATGTAATGAATTTATTTTACTAAATAAATAATATTTTACAGACACACAGAAACAGAATAACTGAAAAAGGAATGTGTGAAAACCGTGCTTCATTTCCTCTAGAAAAATAGCTTCATCACTGCTGCTGCTCATATAAGTCTTTGAAGGTAGTAAAAAAGAGTGGTGTTTTGTTTTTAAAGTCTGATCCCTGTTTGCAAAAAGATTGACTACTCCTGACATAAAGAGAAGTAGGGTGGAAAAGAAGAAGGAATATTCAGTAATGTTTTGGGGACTGATTTACCAGTATGAATGACATTGAATGTAGCAAATTGAAAGTCATAAGATAAAATACAGATTCAGGAAAGTCTGCATCACCAAAGTGGTTGAGAAAGCATTATTCATGAATTATAACTATGCTTTGGTGAAATGAAATGAAAACAATTGATTATGAACCTGGAATGTTGCATGCATCTATTAGAAAGTTGCTATTGGCTAGAAGTTGGACTTTAAGATTCATGGTTGTAAATCCTAATATTAGTACTTATTAATAAAGATTGCTAACACCAAACTTCTGTGTTGGCATCATAATGAGACAGTGATCATAACAAGCACAGAATATGGTTTCTCACAGCCATTTGCTGCAGGCAACCAAGGCTATTTCTTCTCAGCCATCTGATGAGAGACAGATATAAGCTGACAAGAAGGCAAAGGGTAAGAACTGTGACCTACACTTTGTATAGCTGTGCTGTCGGCCATAAGTTGCCCATTCATTTTTTAAAATAGAGGTGCAAAATGGGGCCCCAAAAACTTTATCAAAGTTATTAATCACATTCTGTCAGGGCCTCCAAGAGCATCTCAACTGAAGGAAGTTCAAATTTGAGGAATCTTTGAGGGGGGGGGCATGAACAAACAAAATGGACGCCTTAAAACACATTGAGGGAATATTCTACTTTTTATTTTCTCAGATTTTGGAAACTTCTCCCAAAATGTACCTTGACCCAACCACTTTTGGAATGCCATCTTTGGACTATTGGTACATATGTGTTGTTTTGAAGAAATTCCCATTAAGTGAATCTCACTATTTTATTCTCACTTGGCATTTAAGAATTTTAACACACCAAACACACACCCATACCAAAGTCTTCAGTACTGGGAGGCAGCCAGGTGTCTTTCTCTACAACATGAGAATAATATATGTGAGAAAGAATCATTCCTGCTAATTTGGAGCTCCATGGATTTGGTTATGTTAGTTCCTAAATATGTAACATAACCAGCTTTTATCCTGTCCATCATTGTCTACCAAAGCTATGACAATTATTTCTCAATACATTTGGTTGCTGCGTGAAATATCTTCCTGTCAGATACAGGGTGGGGAAAGCCTGTCTCATGATGGTTTCTGGAGAGCATGCTGGCTTCCCCATTGAAAAGGAGCCTTAAAAAGGAGTGAAGAGGAAGGTAATTTGCACAGCCAATTTGTATGCAAATTTTTTGATAAAAAAAATAACACCGCTTTAAGCATTAAGAACACCTAAATTAAAAGAAGGCCCACCTGAAGCTAAGGATTTTCTTTCCATATTTCATCTGGAAAGGATAAAATAAAGAGAGATGAAACTCAAGGTCATGCTTTCATTCAGATCATTTAATCTATTTCTCTATTTCTCTCAAAGGGGATTTTTGACAACTCAGGTGACACTACACTATTTCTCCCACCGAATGCACAGACAGAGTTGGAGACTCGCCTGAAGTGGGAAGCACCCAAATGAATAAGAATAACATTTTCTTGATGAAATAATGCATCCATGTCAGAAGAAAACGAAACTGCCAGCATTCCTTTGTAGGTCTCTCTCAAGATTAAGAAAAGGTCCTTGACAGTTCTCACACTGCCTTGAAACATCTTATTGAAATGTAGATTAAGCCTGTACATCTTATAATAGTTGGAAGCCTTTTCATTTTAAGTCGTGTATAAAACTAAGAATTAAGTAAGCATTAACTTTAGCAGTTGTATTTCAGAATTTTTTCACCCCTGCAGTTTGATCCCTCCTAGACTTAATATTTAGATTTACTTAAAGACACAGTAGACTACCTGCCAGTACAGTAAGACAGCATTATGCAATGCTAGCAATTGCTGGAAAATATTGCCTTCATAAAATCAGTATCTCTCATAGTCACAGCAAAACCCTACCTCCACTCACATTAGGCTACTAGACAAGCTGTGCTCTGTTGGGTCAACAGAATGACCACTAGTGGGCAAAAAAAGCAGTGGGGGCAGGAACAACTTCTGACTTCCTGCTGACTTCCCCATTGAATTTTCTTGTGGAAAACTGACAGGGAGCATCAGAAATCCCTTCCTTCCTTCCTTCCTTCCTTCCTTCCTTCCTTCCTTCCTTCCTTCCTTCCTTCCTTCCTTCCTTCCTTCCTTCCTTCCTTCCTTCCTTCCTTCCTTCCTTCCTTCATCGCTTCTTCTTCTTCTTCTTCTTCTTCTTCTTCTTCTTCTTCTTCTTCTTCTTCTTCTTCTTCTTCCTCTTCTTCTTCTTCTTCTTCTTCTTTCTCCCTCTCCTTCTCCTTCTCCTTCTCCTTCTCCTTCTTCCCCTTCCCCTTCCCCTTCCCCTTCCCCTTCCCCACTCTCCCTTCCCCTTCCCTTCCCCTTCCCTTCTCTTTACCTTCCCTTCCCTTCCCTTTCCTTTCCTGCTTCCCTGGATATTTTATTTCTAATAATGAATCTTCCTTGATCTGCTAACTGATATTTGAGTCTGGATAACTTTTTTTTCAACATTCCAATATTCGCTTTAAGTAGCCCCCTTTGGTGCTTCTGATTTGTAAGGGCAGGCCATAGTGTAATTTTCAAACATAGTATATTTTTATCTTGTCTGTAATTATTGTTCTTCCAGTAATCCTATAGGTCTAGGCCTTAATTGTTCAACCCTAGTTCCATTGTCCACCTGTTGACAGATGCCCAGGAACTCTTAACATCTGATGAAGTCCTTGCTGATCTGGGCAACAAGCAATCTGGTATATAATCCCCCCCCCCCCATTTTCTTATCATATTAAATGGTCTGGTAGATATACTTAGTCTGCTTCTTCTGCTAAGATCTCTCTGGCATGAGTGACCCTTCTGATGGAATACACTATTGCCAATATAGCTCATAGATTAATTTGAACATAGGATTGCAGTCTTAATATTACAATATTAAAATCTGATTTTTGTTTTTAATGCTTTGGACAACTATGTCCATATCAAAAATACCATAAATTTAAGCTATGTCCATATCAAAAATACCATAAATTAATTACCAAGGCATGTTGTATCATAAATGAAACTTTATGGAAATTTGGATTCCTTACCAAGAAAGGAATCCAAATGATAGCCATATTGATTATAATTGGCAGCTTCTGAACCCTAAATCCACTATATGAAATGAGATAGAGAAAGGTTGGATCAACAGCAGAACAGAATAACAAAGTTGGAAGGGATCTTGGAGGTCTTACAGTCCAACCCCCTGCTCAAGCAGGAGGATGACTTGACTGGGTGGGGCCCTGAGTCATGTAGGTATCAAAGGCTTGAAGGGTAGTCATGCCTGATTTTTTTTTTAAATGCTGCATTTTCAATTGGCAGCCAGGGCAGTTTTATTTCTAAAAAAGAGAAGGAAAGAAGAGTGTTGCTCCTCGCTGCCTCTTGATTGAGAGAAGGAGAATGTGAGTGACCAACAAGTGTCCCAGCAGAAGTACTACTGCCATGGGGATCACATGGATTAAGATTGCCATAGCCACCTTTTGCTTGAGAGGAATTTATTAAGAGAGGAACAGAGCACTGAATGATGATTTCAAGAGTGAAGCCTCTCAATTTTCTATAACCAACATTATTGGTTTTAACAATTAATTAATGAATTGTTTTAATTGTAGAGAGTTTAGATTTTGTACTGTGAACAATTATTGGAAGTGGCAGCAACTTTTGATTTTGAAGCACTGTTTCAGACTCTGTTATTTATGATAAGAACATTCAAAGGTATGATGACTGATTTAATGAGCCATTCACAGTTTCATAATGCTAGCGGAGCAAAATAAGTAAATAAGTGTAGCATGGCACATTGCATAAACAATGTCTTCTCCAGAATGTATCTCCCTTTTTTCCTAATCTAATTTTCTCTACATAAAGAACTTCTCCTTAGACTTTATTATAATAGTTTCACACATATATATCCATGATATATTTAGGCACATTTTCATTCATTCATTCA
This sequence comes from Thermophis baileyi, assembly GCA_003457575.1. Lineage (NCBI taxonomy): Eukaryota > Metazoa > Chordata > Lepidosauria > Squamata > Dipsadidae > Thermophis > Thermophis baileyi. The sequence goes on along the minus strand of QLTV01004265.1, from coordinate 361,611 downwards.
TTCATTCATTCATTCATTCAGTCACTCACTTTTTATTTTGCATTTATTAAATTTATCAATTGTTTTTTGCATATTTTAATTAAAATAAAAAAGATAGTTTGAAAAATGTATTTTCAGAAAAAATATAGATCCGTGGAAGGCAAATTAGTAACCACTGCAGTTCACAGAGCAGAGATGTTACATGAGTGGGACAAGGCAAGCCCATCCTTGCTCAGCCCACCACATTGCAAGACCAGCTGAAGCTTCAGAGTGGTCTTCAAAGGCAACCCAGAGTAAAACATACTGCAATAGTTGGTCTCACGTGACAAGAGTAGGAGTGGATGCTGAGCACTTAATGCCAACAAGTAACTTTCAACCTACAAAATTAAAGGGACGGTTTTGCAATACATTACATTTTTTTGTGAGAACCCAGAAGATGAGCCAGATGACCTTTGCTCTAATCCAGCAACATTCTTCTTGTTTGTCAAATCTAATAGATCAAAATGTGCATATAGGCCATGATAAGCAGAGGATGAAGAATGTTCTCCTCAAAAGTATATGAGAAGGGAGCTTCAGACAAACTTTGGATTCATTGACATGTATGCAGATATATGAATGCAGATAAATAAACATTTTTCCTAGCTTGCATGAAATAATAGATGAGAGCCTTTCAGAAGGAATGATTCATGAGTGAATGAAGATAGAATAGGACTTGTCCAGAATATGACATTCAAAACACTTTTATGTTGAAATATTCCATGTAAAATTACATAACTCCTCTGATAGCAGTTCAATGCAATAACTTGAACATTTTGGCATTAGTTGCAATCAGGTTACAAGCATACCTTTAAATTTTTTGGAAGTGGATTTTAAGAACATTGTTTCATTAATACAGGAAATTGTTTTCCTCTTTTTCTTTAAGTCTTAAAATAGATTTGAATATTAGACATATCCTTGGGTTATGCATATTTAGCCTTTCATTGGCAGGGCCAACGGAGCAGCATGTCCAATGCTATTTTGCAGCCATGAAAGACAGCCAAGTTAATAATGTGTAGAAGATGGAAAAACTGGAAGAAATCTACTAGTTTTGTTTGCTGCATAGTTGGGGGGGCGGGGGGGGAAGCATCAACTGGCAGACTAAGAAATCATAATCAAGTGATGGGATAAAAAAGAAAAGAAAAGAAGTTGAATGAATATAGAACATAGAACATAAAATAGCAGAGTTGGAAGGGATCTTGGAGGTCATCTAGTCCAACTCCCTGCTTGAGCAAGAGACTATACAATTTCAGACAAATGACTATCTGGTCTGTTCTTAAAAGCCTCCAGCAATGGGGCACCCACAACTTCTGAAGGCAAGCCATTCCATGGATTAATTGTTCTCACTTTTAGGAAATTTCTCCTTAGTTCTAAGTTCCTTGATTATTTTCCATCCATTGTTTCTTTTCTTGCCTTCTGATGCTTTGGAAAATAGGTTGACCCCTTCTTCTCTGTTAAACACTGCAATTTTTGTATGGATTCTTCTCCTCCTATCATTTTTATTTCCCCCTTTCCTCCCTTTTTCAAAGTCTAACGTTTAGCTCCTTCTCATTCTGCTTTGTTGCATTTTCAGGCAAGTATAACATTTACTTACAGGTTGGAGATACAAGAGTGTAACATTACTTCCTAAAAGTAGCAGAGCAGACTTGCAACCAACAGATATTTGGTATGCTTTCCTGAACTGAAATATAATAATTTATGATCAGTATAAATTATCTCGATAGGGTGGGCGGAATGCGGACAGTATTGATATTCCTAACTTGTTTGTTAATGTTTCATCAAGAAGGGCTGTCATGTTTCTTATTCAGTTCTCTGCATGAGTGAGTATGAGTGCAGCAAAATAAGAGAAAAATGTTTTAGGCTGATGTGCTTGAACATATACATCCCATCCCAGCCTGTAGGATTTGCCTGGAATAAAACTTGCAAAGGTTAAAATTAAGTAAGGCTTCTTTCTTACATTTGATTTTAGCTTATTTTTTATCAATAAATCAACCTGATATGCAAAAGTTAAGAAATGAGTGGAATAAAGAATTGGAGGTTCCCTCTATTCTCTAAACAATATGGAAGAGTGTCTTAACTTCTATAGGAAGAGTATCAATTTATGACTTATACAACAGAAAATAATATTTAACATTTATTGGACTCCAGTATACCTATATATAAAAGGATTATCTAGGACAGCATTTTGTTGGAGATGTAAGAAGGACAATGCTTCCTTAAATATTTGTTCAAAAAAATATAAGACAGGGTCTTATTTTGGGGGAAACATGGTATGTATGTGTGTGTGTGTGTGTGTGTGTGTGTGTGTGTGTGTATAGATAGATAGATAGATAGATAGATAGATAGATAGATAGATAGATGATAGATAGATGATAGATAGATATAGATATATATAGATATATAGATATATAGATATATAGATATATAGACATATATTATTCTGACTGGGTTTTTAAATAAACATTTTGTTTTATCCTGCCTTTATTATTTTTATAAATAACTCAAGGCAGTGAACATATCTAATACTACTTTTTGGTCTTATTTTTCCCCACAACAACCCTGTGAGGTGAGTTGGGCTGAGAGAAAGTGAATGGGCCAAAATCATCCAGTCATTTTTACATGTCTAAGGTGAGATTAGAAATCACCATCTCCTGGTTTAAACTGTTTACTGTAATGACTTTATAATTTGGTCTTTTTTCGTTGTATTTTTTTACTTAACTTTTAAAGCTGTTATGTATTTTTTTTAATTATATATGTATTTTGTGTTATGAACTTTTGTTTTCTTTTTCTGTTATTTTAAAAACAATAAACATTTATTAAAAATGTAGGTCTTCCTTAATTGGAACCACAAATACAAAAGAACAGGATGCAAAAACCAAAGCATCTATTTTAATCCAAAATACAATGTGAGTCCAATTGTTCCATTTCCATAGAAAAAATATGTAATGTTTGTTTGAAAATTTTGTTGTCGGTCAAATAAACTTAGATAAAATAGGCCAGTTGTTAAAGAACTATGTGAATGCTCAGTCACAAAGGAGGAGGGGAAAAAAGAGGAGTAAGAGAAACTGAACATTATATCCTTCAAATGATTAATATTTATTTTAAGGAAACCTTTATTTTCCTCCCTTCTACAGCAACCCCTTTAATGTTAACCCCTAACCACATGAAAGCTATCTGATGTGTGTGACTCCTGCTGATCATTAAATGACCCAGCCTTTTTGGCAATGTAGAAAAAGCTGAAACTGTTACCGAATTCCGTGGAAGTTGAATCATGGTGTCGTTTTCTTGGAGACACTAGCAGAATGTTTTCACTCACCTTCCCATGTCTGAAATTTTCTGCTAATTCTAGGAAGCAGTTGAAAAAATACAGCAGCTATAGCAACCATTCTATATATACTAACAGCCAAGGCTCTGCCCTACTTTGGAAAGGATTCAAACAAGGTGCTTCAAAGAGTACATGGTTGCAAATAAAGAACTTGCCTGTAAGTTTTTAAAGCAGCCATGTCTTTTCTTGGGAAAACATGGCAGCTGCAAAGGCAGGGGCATTTGATGTAGACAGATGTTACATTCACATTAAGAGTGAGTTATAAAGCATCCTTTTGGAACTCCAAAACATTTCATAGCATTATGTAAGTGTAGAGAGCACACTAAAGCATTAAAGATAGGGAAAGTTTTTCTTTAAGTTTCCCTGGATCAAAACATTTAAAAAATGTTATATACCTATAGATGGGAAAGTAAATTTCTCCACTTCCTCCATGTTTAAATAACATGAGGAACTCATTGAAAGACCTAGTAAGAAAGGCAAATTCCTGCCCTTGTAGGGAAACCATCAGGGTTCTTGTGACTTTAGTAAAAAAAATATATCTAGCTTCTGTAAATCAAGTAGTGCCTATTAATGTTCTGCTAGGACAGCATGACCTGTTTAGTAGCCAGATCCTTGGCTTTGAAAGAAACCTCATCTGCCTAGGTTATTCTGGGATGGTTACGTGTTCAGATTTGCTCTGAATCTGAGGATGAATTGGAAAAAAGACAGAGTTATGCTTATGGTGGCAATGTGGAAGACCATTGTATTTCAAGGAATTTAGTGATATATTTTGATTTCTCCTTCATAGTATGAAAAAAAATCTAAAAGTTCAGAGCTCATTTGAACTAACCTGCTTTTCCCCCCCACTCTTCCTTGCTAAATAATGGAGAAGGAGTTGGGAGGTGGAATCTTCATATAGTTGTAAAGCTTTTCTTATCTGTGAAAGTCTCGGACTTTTGAGTCATGTGCCACTCGGACAAGAACAGGTCTTGCAGTTTCATAACCATAGATGCAGGGCCATAAAATCATGGTGGTTTTAATAAAAGCCTTAGTATTGGCCTTTAAGCAGGGGTGGGATTCAAAAATTTTAGCAACCGGTTCTCTGCCCGGTTGCTGGGTGGCCGTGGCCATGGTGGGCGTGGCCAACTCGGCCTCCTGCACCACAGCAGGGGGGGTGGAGTTTTCACCCTCCCCAGGCTCCGGAAGTTTTCCTCAAGCCTCTGAGGCCAGACTTTCGGAACTTCCGGGAGGCCCATTTTTCGCCCTCCCCAGGCTCCAGAGGCTTTCCTCAAGCCTCCAAGAGGGCAAAAATGGCCTCTCCCGGGCTCTGGAGGCCCTCCGGAGGCCGGAAACGGGCCCGTTTCTGGACTTCCGGAACTTCCAGGAAACCCATTTTGCGCCCTCCCAGAGCCTCCACGTGGGCCCTGCACTTACCTGGCATCCAAAACGGGCCACGTGGAGACTCCTGGGAGGGGCAGGGCAGAAGTGTGTGGGGCCAACCAGTCCTTGCAACTACCCGTTTAATTTAATTTAATTTAATTTAATTTAATTTAATTTAATTTAATTTAATAATTTAATTTAATTTAATTTAATTTAATTTAATTTAATTTAATTTAATTTAATTTAATTTAATTTAATTTAATTTAATTTAATTTATTTAAAATAAAACATTCACACAACCATGCATGGGCCAATCAGAACCACTATTGGCCCCATGCCTGCCGGAAAAGCCAGGTCTTAACGGCTTTACGGAAGGCCAGTAAGGTGGGGGTAGTACGGATCTCGGGGGGAAGTTGGTTCCACAGAGTCGGAGCGGCTACAGAGAAGGCCCTCCCCCGCGGTACCGCCAGCCGGCACTGTCTGGCCGACGGGACCTGAAGAAGGCCAACCCTGTGCGACCTCACTGGTCGATGGGACGAATGTGGTATAAGGCGGTCACGCAGATAAACTGGTCCTGAGCCGTGTAGGGCTTTAAATGTAACAACCAACACCTTAAATTGTGACCGGAGAGCAATCGGCAGCCAGTGCAGCTCACGAAGGATGGAACTCGTTTGGGTGTACCTTGGCATACCCACGACTGCTCGCGCAGCTGCATTCTTGACCAGTTGTAGTCTCCGGCCCCTCTTCAAGGGTAGCCCCATGTAGAGCGCATTGCAATAGTCAAGCCGTGAAGTGATAAGGGCATGCGTGACCGTGAGCAGAGCCTCCTGATCTAAATAGGGCCGCAGTTGGTGCACAAGAAGTAACTGTGCAAAGGTCACACTGGCCACTGCTGTCAGGTGTTGATCTAAACTCAGCTGTGAGTCCAGGAGGACACCCAAATTGTGAACCCATTCTGAGGGGGACAATTTCTCCCCCCCCAAGAGTCAAGGATGGTCAGTTGACATAGTCTTTAGGAGGTAAGACCCACAGCCACTCGGTCTTGTCTGGGTTAAGTCTGAGCCTGTTGACTCCCATCCAGACCCTCACATCCACTGCTTCACTGAATTGACGCGGGGTGGAGATATATAGCTGGGTATCATCAGCATATTGCTGATACCTCACCCCGAATCGTCAGATGACCTCACCCAGTGGTTTCATGTAAATATTAAACAGGAGGGGAGAGAGGACCAAGCCCTGAGGTACCCCACAAACGAGGGGTCTAGTGGTTGACCTCTGTCCTCCTGCTAACACCTACTGAGATCGACCAGAGAGATAGGAGGAGAATCACCGTAACACAGTGCCCCCTAACCCCAACTCTCTTAGTTGTCCCAGAAGGATACCATGGTCAATGGTATCGAAAGCTGCTGAGAGGTCAAGTAGCATCAAGATAGAGGGATAACCCCCATCTCGGGCTCGCCAGAGATCATCCATCAGCGCGACCAAGGCAGTTTCAGTGCTGTAGCCAGGCCTGAAGCCAGATTGAAAAGGGTCCAGATAATCTGTTTCATCCAATAATCGTAGGAGCTGAAGTGCCACCACTTTCTCAACAACCTTTCCTACAAAGGGTAGGTTGGAGACTGGACAAAAGTTCTTTAATTTAGCTGGATCCAAGGAAGGCTTCTTGAGGAGGGGTCGCACAACCGCTTCCTTTAACAACCCCTCACTCAAGGACACATTAACTAAAGCCTGGAGCCAGCCTCATGTCGTCTCCCTGCTGGCTGAAACCAGCCAGGAGGGGCACAGGTCCAACAAACAAGTGGAGGAACTCATCGCTCCTACAGCCTTGTCCACTGCCTCAGGAGTCACAGGCGCAGATTCATCCCA
>QLTV01004265.1:331910-351686 GCA_003457575.1 Thermophis baileyi | reverse complement strand
TCTCCCCTCTCCCAGAAACTCTCCATGTAGATCTCCTTGTGGTGGCTACACTTCAAAAACACTTTGAAGGAAACATATGATCATGATGCTAATGGTTATAGGATTCATAAGAGTCCCTTGGGAGATAAAATAAAATAAAATAATAATAATAATAATAAAAAATAATAATAATAAATAATGAAAAATAAAATAATAAAATAAAATAAAATACATAGCCTACTTCTGGAATAAAATAGATAGGAGGAAATACAGTTATAAAATACATCTATAGTAATACAAGGAGTCAGTAATCATATAAATGAATTTTCCTTACAGGGTACCCCAGTTTGTTCAATGTATCAAGTCCTTAGGACCACCACCTTAATTATAAACTTAGCAGTTCTGCATACAACATGTACATTTGAGCCCAGGTAGAAATATGACAATCTATGGTTTGGATCCCAATAGGCTTTTCTTTCTAATCGGGAAGATAAGTATTTAAACTTAATGGGGGTGTATAATTGACAAATATGAGAAATATTTTCAATGGGCTGGTGTCCGCATATGCAGGTTCTCTCATAAGATGTCAAGAAATAGCATGAGAAAAAAACTAAATACAGATAGCCCTCAACTTATAACCATGATAAAGCCCAAAATTTCTGTTGCTAAGCAAGACAGTTTTTAAGTGAGTTTTACCCCATTTTACAACATTACTTGCCACAGTAATGCGGCATTATTTGTCACTACGGTTGTTAAATTAGTAGTATAGTTTTTAAGTGAATAGCAATAGCACTTAGACTTATATACCGCTTCATAGTGCTTTACAGCCCTCTCTAAGCGGTTTACAGAGTTAGCATATTGCCCCCAACAATCTGGGTCCTCATTTTACCCACCTCAGAAGGATGGAAGGCTGAGTCAACCTTGAGCCGGTGAGATTTGAACCGCCAAACTGCAGTTAGCAGTCAGCTGAAGTAGCCTGCAGTGCTGCACTCTAACCACTGCGCCACCTCGGCTTCCCCCTTGACTTTGCTTGTCAGAAGGTTACAAAAGGGGATCGTGTGACCCTGGGATGCTGCAACCGTCATAAATATAAACCATTTGCCAAGCCTCTGAATTTTGATCACGTGGCCATGGGGATGCTGCAATGGTTGTAAAAACAATCATAAGTTGCTTTTTTTCAGTGCTGTTGTAACTTCAAACGGTCACTAAATGAATAGTTGTTAGTAGATAACTACCTGTAGTGCTTATAATTTTTTTGTGGTTTAGCGTAATAGGGCAAAATGTCCAAGACAGTTAAATAGATATGAAGGGATGATATGTGCCAAATGTCATTGAAAGTCATGTAGGAACTGGTGAGTTATGCTTCTTCAAACAAGGTTTCTTAAGGTACCCATCACATGTTTCATTTCCAGAAGCATGGAAGATGCCAGGTAGACTATAGTGAACATAATGAGTGCTTTTAAAGAAAATATAACAGTGGAATATATATATAGTACATTGTGAATAGAAGGGAAAGAATGAGAAATAATGGAAAATTGGATAAACAAAGTCATTGGAGAGTAAAAATAATAATAATAATAACTCAGTCACTCACAAGAAGAATACCACTATGCACACAGAACCTCTAAAAAGAAAGTTTGGATGACAAGGAGCAATACTGCAATAAAGATAAATATGTATCTCTCATTCCATCCCACACTATTTGTCCAACATATCATAAGAATAATTCTGATATGAGGGTTTGAAGGATCGGCAGGGTTCTTTCGCTCACTCTGTTGGTTCTGCTGCTGCAGTGAGTAAATAACCATCCAAGTAAAATTTTGGACTTTCACAATAACATAATTTATGCTTGCTGCCAGGGGTGGGTTCTAACTTACCTCGCTGCCGGTTCGCTTCCTCCCGCGCCGCATGGGCACGCCTCATGGGCACATGCGCAGTGCAGAAAAATAAAAAAAATAAAAAAAAGCCAAAAACAAGATGGTGACGCATGCGCAGTGCTGGAAACTCGGCTTCTGCGCATGCGCAGAAGAAATTTTAAAAGAAAAACCCAAATTTTTGCGATGCATGCGCAGTGCCGGAAACTCGGCTTCTGTGCATGCGCAGAAGAAATTTTTCTTAAAAAAAATTCAAAAAGATGGTGGCGTCCACGGACCGGCACCGACCGAACCGGCTCCGTGACGTCATCGTGATGTCACCAGTGGGTCGCTAGCGGTTTGGGAGAACCAGTCCGAACCGGGAGGAACCCACCTCTGCTTGCTGCTCACAGTGTTACAATCCAATAGCAGAGTCAAGCATGGTCATGTGATTTTTAATTTACAGATTTTTAAACTGGCTACTCAAAAATAGGTAAGTGTGGAAGAACTTTGATAGCTGGAGGAAATTGCCTTTGGGGGAAATAAATGTTTCCTTTAGGTACCGTAATATAGTGTGCATATTAAGAAAGCGAGTACTTAACCGTGAAAAGTCTTATAGAAGACAAACTTGCTGTTCACATTTTTGCACTCAAGTTTTGACCCTGATATGAGTCAGAGTCAGATTCTTCTACAAGCTCTAATTTAGCTTTACTGGAGTTATAGAGATTCTTCTATTTTTACCTTTGTACAACAAAGTCAGGGCTTCTTCACTCAATAACAGTTCATTTCAGACAGATTGATGCACCACTGTTGTCCTTGTTTGTCAGGGCTACTGCTAAAGAAGTTTTGCTTTGCTAAAAGGCTTTAAGTTATCATCTGTGGAATTAAGCCAGCCTCAGTTGAAGTGGAGTGTTGATTTGCTTACTATTTTTTTAAAATGCTCATGTTTTCCATATTCTTCTCCAGATACACGTAGATCAGAGCTCCTGCCTGCAGCATTTTACAGCAGTCTGTCAAGGCCACCCCAACGCATGAACGTTTTTTAACGGTCTCAGCCAGTTCACTATCACTGTGTGAGATTAATTTTCATCTCTAGACTGATTTACTATTTATTGGGCTTGGCCCCAAGCCTAGGTCTAATCAGGTAACCCATGGCAATTTATTCTTCAGATGTCTTGTTGGTTCCTCTTGGAAAATCTCTGTTCCAACTGTATTTCAGAATTTACTTCTGCAGTGCTGAGTTGAATAAGGAAAAATAAAAGATCTCTAAATTTCAGGTGATAGCAATCCACCAGATATATAGGCCAGGGCTTGGTGAGATAATCCAGACAGGAAGCATGATCAGATGGATTAATTGTATTTTACTATATGGTTATATTAACAGAATCTTCCAACTCTGAAAGTACATTTCTCCCCCATTGCCTTTACAGCCCAAGAAACTTCACATCTTGCGCTGCAAAACATGAATGGACGTTTATGGAAATAGAGTATAATGGCTGAGATTCCCATCGTTCCTCTGCTCTGCGTCACCACAGTGATACTTCAAAAATCTCTCAAACCTTTTCTAATGTAAATGATGTCATCAGCAGAGATCTCAAAAGGCGTATGATAACAATATATCAGAAATCCTTCCACAGCGCCACACAACAGAAATAATAATGTGAATACAAAGCATGTATTAAAATATTTTCTTGTCTTTATTCTCTTATTTGTGCACACACAAGCACACTGGATGGGCAGTGTGTAAAACCTAAACCACTTTACATATTTCATAATTTCTTTCTCAAGATTAGATAGAGATGGGGGGGGGGTTTCCAGCAGTATAAGTCCCTAAAACATTCCTGATGAGCTTCTGATCCATTATCCCTAAGAGAACAGAAAGAGATTTTTCATATAACACATTCTTCTCCTTTACATAAATCTACTACTTAGGCCAGTGATGGTGAACTTTTGGGACTTGGAGTGTGAAAAATTCAGAAAATGCCTAACTTTACTCTGTTGGTGTGTCACACAGACACACACAGACATACACACATACACACCAACATAGACAAAATAGAAGCAACCAAGAGTAATAAATGAAATGAAATGAATTGTTTAATTAATTAATAAATAAATACTTACATAATGGTAAATATTTTTCAAAATGCCTATCCAAGGCAGCCCCAGATCACACAAGTTCTGGAAACTTTGGAGAATGTTCTTGTGTGGACTTGCAGCCTCCTAAAAGAGAAGGGAAGCACAGCCCATTCTCACACATTTTTGGAGGTTCCAGAGGTTGTGCAAGAGCAGTAACCTCTTCTGCAACTTCCAGAAGCTCCGGAGGCCTGGGATATCGCCTAAGATCACACCTGTCATAGGTTCATCCTCACTGACTCAGACATACCGTAGAAAAACTGTTCTGCTTTAAGTGTTGGCTTGATGACCGGTCTATTTTTTTTCCTGTACATAGAATGGCTTGAGGGTCCATCTTACACTTTGTCTTTGGCAAAAGAGTCCTCAGGAGGCTTAGATTTACTTAACATTCCACATGTCTCCAAATGGTTGTTACCACTTACTTTTGACAATGCAAACTCTATTTACATTCTACAGCAGGGGTGTCAAACTTGATTTCATTGAGGGCTGCATCAGGGTTGTGTTTGACCTCGGGGGGCCAGGTGGGCATGGCCAGCTCAATGTCACTTATTTTGGAGAGGGAGCATCTAGTGGCCTGAGTGCTCCACCAGCGAAAACGGAGCTGGGGAGCCCGAGCTCCATTTTCACTGACAGAGGGCTGCAGGAGGCCATGGCAGCTGAAAAAGGAGCTCTGTTTTCACAGGCAGAGGCACTGTGGGCCGGTCCTTTGCTGTTTCCAGGTCGACCCTGCAGGCCAGATCTAAGCACCCCACAGGCCGAATCCGGCCTGTGGGCCTTGAGTTTGACACCCCTGTTCTAGATGAATAGACTGCCCTTGCTAGGAAATGTACTTGACCTTTGAGCTGAACTACGAACGGTGAAGTTCATAGAATGGAAAACATACAGTATAGATTAGCAATGGAACACTGGATATCGGTTTGTCATAAAGAGTTTTCCCTACAATGGTTTGCATGCCACCTTCCTCAAGTACAGTAAACTGTAAAAACAAAAGGTAAATTTAAAAAACTCTGCAAAACACAAAAAGCTTTTTTTTTTTTTACTCTCTGCAGTTACAGGCAGCAACCCTGTTCTGTGTGACAGATTTGAGATATTCTTAAAAACTGTCATCTCTTCCTTCAACCAACTTTTATTTCATCCTGAGTATTTACTGCGGTTAAAGTCAAAACACATAAATACAGTCATGCAAGAATTGTATGAGTGTAGCAAAAGATCATAGACAATAAAAGAAAATTTATACTTTGATCTGCAAAATTATTGTTTTTCCAATGTCCATCAACCTTTTTGAATGCTCGCCAATACCAATTGTGGGCTGGAAAATCTCTGGAATGTAACTAGGGGGTAGCAAAGAACTTTTTCAGCATTTCTTTGCAGTCTTCTAATGGTTAACTGGAGTTTTACACCTCAAATGTGGTAATCCCAATTTATACCTTCAGCATACTGCTGGTAATCTTTCACAAACATTCTTGGACAGGTCTCCTCAGAGCAGGGGTGGGTTCTGCTTTTCTTCGCTGCCAGTTCGCTCAGTGACACGCCGCACGGGCGCATGTGCAATGCTTAAAAAAAAGCTTCTGCTCATGCACAGAAGCAAAAAACAAGATGGCGGCATCTATGGCACTGCTGAAAGAACCAGTTCTGGGGCGTGGCAGGCCTTGATCGCTGCCGGTTCTAGCGATCCAGGCCACCGAGTTACTACCGGTTCTATAGAACCGGTCCGAACCGGGAGGAACCCACCTCTGCTTCAGAGGTGAAGAGGAAATAGGCCCCAAAGTCATAATATAGATATGATTGGGAGGGGGACCCACAAAGTAAATATTATCTACTTATCCTATTGATTGACAAACACTCTTTCATACTTATTTACATTTATCAAATACACAACATAATACTCAGAAACACCCTATCAGTCATCAGTGATTGCTATTTATTAAAGATGCCTCTTTGGAGCATAAGAACCTCTAAAGCCTTCTTGAAAAAAAGTTAAAACTGGAATGTCCAAGATATAATTGTTTTAAATTAGTTGCTGCTGCTTAATTGTTACACTATAAATATGCTTTTAAATTTTATTTATTTAATTAATTACTCCATATCGAAAAAGAAGTAGCTGAATTAAGTGTTTTGTTGGCAAGGGTGACCGAAGAATGCATGGTGGAATTCAAAGCAATATGTAAAACTGTGCAAGCTTTTGAAACCATAATAGAAAACAAACAAGCATAAGATTTATATTCTATAAGTAGAATGAAAACAAGGATATTTAGAATGTCAAAAGAATGTGATTGCTCATATAATAATTAGCAAGAAAGGAATACTTTTGCTCTCATTATAAACCAACAAGCAAAATATCTATTAGCTGATGGAAATGTTTGTTGTGATATGACTATACTGCTGAAAATAGTATATTAAATTTGCTTCATTTTTTCCTCCCTCATCTATATAGCCAGAGTGACAAATTCATGGATATGTAAAATAGTGTGGCTGGTTAAACACCTTGGTAGGTTATTCCATAAGTAATAATAACAACACCAGAATTTCTTCCCAGAAAATTGTGATGCCCTGAAAATGAGTAAAGTAGAATAATCTCATTCCTAGATCTACATTTTTGTCTCATGTACAAGTTCTTGCAGGTCCTCAGAATCCAAAGGCATTCATCTTTGGGACATGGTTCCAGATCGATCTGGGTATTTAAGGTAGTTTTCTTCACGCGGTGATTTTAGCATTCTTTTGCCTACACAGTATCTCCTTGCTTATCTCCTTCTCAGGAAAGATTTTCCAGAGAGGATGTTAGTTATGTTTTGACTGATAGTTCATCAAAGATCAAAAACCTATCCAGCAATTCAGATGGCTATGGATTTCTAACAAAAACATTCTGAGCAGTAATCACATTTGGAAATGTGAGGTAAATGTTAAGGTAGATTGAAGGAGACAGTGGCAACACAGATTCATTTCCTATCCTTCTGCAATTTGTGCAGAATCACAAAGCTGAGCAATAATTAAAATGCAATATTAAAGATACTTTCTATAATAATGAAGAGACACTTAAAATATATCTTTATGTGGAACAGCAGATATTTCACAGGGAAAAACCTAGTGGAATGAAAATAGTTGAAATAGATGAAAACTCTCAAAAGGAGGAGTTGGTTTTTCCTTCATGGGGCAATGTGTTTTAATAATATTAAGGCTGCCACTTACAAGATACCATGACTTCAACCCAGAGGTGGGTTTCAGCAGGTTCTGACCAGTTCTGGAGAACTGGTAGCAGAAAACTTGAGTAGTTCGGAGAACCGGTAAATACCACCTCTGACTGGCCCCACCCCCACCCCCATCTATTCTCTGCCTCCCGAGTCCCAGCTGATCGGGAGGAAATGGGGATTTTGCAGTAACCTTCCCCTGCCACGCCCACCAAGCCACGCCCACCAAGCCATGCCCACCAAGCCACACCATGCCACGCCCACCAAGCCATGCCCACAAAACCAGTAGTAAAAAAATTTGAATCCCACCACTGCTTCAACCATATCTCATCTTCACTAAGAGAGAAGGATCATAAAGGGCCTCTTTGAATCTCCAAGGCAAGAAAGATGGTACAGCTAAACTCAGGTATGTGAGATTTAAGTCACATAGGGTTCTAATTATAATATAATAAAAAGGTAAAAGGTAAAGAGGTCCCCTCATGTTTTACCTCACTGGTGGTCACCGACTTTAGGGAATGATGCTCATCTCCAAAGAGACATTGACTGAGACATTTCTGTGGTCATGTGGCCGAGATCACATCATGCCATAGCACAGCGCTTATAGAGAAACACAGAACACTGTTACCTTCCCACATCTTTATATGTGGTACTTATTCATCTATTTTCATTTGCATGCTTTCGAAGTGGCAGATTGCCAGTAGTTAATATAATAACTACTAATGTAATGACTATATTATAGTTAGAGAGCAAGTTTGGTGTAGTGGCTAAGGAACCAGGCTAGAAACCAGGAGATAGTGAGTTCTAGTCCTCCTTAGCAGTGGTGAAATCCAATTTTTTTTACTACCGGTTCTGTGGGCATGGCTTGGTGGGCGTGGTGTGGCTTAGTGGGCGTGGCAGGGGAAGGATACTGCAAAATCTCCATTCCCACCCCACTCCAGGGGAAGGATACTGCAAAATCTCCATTCCCTCCCCACTCCAGGGGAAGGATATTGCGAAATCTCCATTCCGACCCCACTCTCGGGCCAGCCAGAGGTGATATTTGCCAGTTCTCTGAACTACTCAAAATTTCTGCTTCCGGTTCTCCAGAACCTGTCAGAACCTGCTGGATTTCACCCCTGTTCCTTAGGCAAAAAGCCAGCTGAGTGATCTTGGGCCAGTCATTGGCCAGTCTTAAGAAGGAAGCAATGGCCAATGACTTCCTAAAAACCATTCCAAGAAAACTTCAGGGGCTTGACTATGCAGACACTGGTCCAGATAGTCCCCAGAAGTCCATACTGACCCAAATGCATAAAATAAATCAGTACTGCAGTTTGAGTTCTAACTGTAATATAATAACTAATAATATGAATCCAATTGGTAACCAGTACAGAAATTGTGGAAAAGATGCAAAATTGTCTCCCAAAACGTAGACCCACCAATTTTTTGCTGCTGAATTTTTGGACTGACTTCACAGATAGTTCCTCAGAGAAACACGTCATTGTAATCCAATCCTAATGATGCATTAGTTACCCTTTCCAGATCTGATTGTTTATCCAGGGTTATGGACAAATTCTGTAAATTTTTAAGATAGGGGCAATAAAACTATAAATGGAGGGAGCTACAAAAAGCTAAATAATATAATATCCTGGGACATCTGCTGGTATACAGTAAGTGCTATCAAAAGAAAGGGGACCAGCTCCAAAGAGCTGTGGATGTTATGGTAGAGTTATAAACTGGAAGCATGCTGGTAAGGACAAAGTTTAAGAAAACGTGTCTGTGAGCATTTTCAGAGCATTATCTGAAGGTTAGAGTGGCTCCGTCTTTATTCTCGACCTATTGTTCTTTTTGGGGGGGGGGATTTTTTATTTTATTTTAATACAAACAATCCATCTTTCATTAAACAGTGTGTCGTCTGGGTACAAATGTTTTGTGCAATAACAGTTAAAGTTTACAGCCATATTCATTATTTAATCTATCCTTAGCTTAATACCAATACATTAAATATCTAATACTATGACAATCCTCTTTTTAATTTATTTAACTCTATTAACTCTATTAATACATTTTCTATATTTCACTCATCTATTTTTATTTCTAACTTTTATATTTATTCTCTAACCATCGATAAAATAACTCCCATATATAATATATAATATAATATTTGGTTTGTTCTTTCTCTTTAATTGACAGTGTTAACCTATTCATTTCTGCACATTCTAATATTTTCCTAATCACATTCTCCTCTGTAGGGATCTCTTCACTTTTCCAATTTTGTGCAAATACAATTTTTAGCTGCAGTTATTACATGGATAATCAAATATACATTTTCTTTGCTATAAGTTTCTGGTGAAATCCCCAACAGGAATATTTCAGGTTTCAAGTCAATATGTTGTTGTATCATCTTTTCCAACCACGTATGTATTTTTGTCCAATATTTCTTAGCTTCTATGCATGTCCACCACATATGATAATATGAACCAGGTGTCTGATGACATTTCCAACATTTAGCTGATTATAAATCAGCTAAATCGGCCTATTGTTTTATAATGGTAATAAAAATAGGGATCTGTGTCTATATACACATATGTATGAATAATTTTGCATATCTATCTAGCTACCCATCTAAGAGCAAATACTATTGTCTATAATATATGTGCTTACGTTTGGGTGTGTGTGATGGGGGGTGGGTGGGAGTATTCACACAGCCAATGTCCTTCTGAACAACAAGTTTGGCAGCTACCAGATGATATGGTCTGCATAGCCTCGATTTTTACGAAGCCTCTGTGATGTGTTAAAAAGTAAACCAGATCAAATCGTGTACTGGAAAGCATAACTCAGTCACATAAAAATGTATGATTAAGGGTGACATGGGCAAGGCAATCTTTGCCAGAACTCAGGATAAATATTTGTATCTGGGTGAAGTGAAAGCTTTAGATCGCTGATGTCAAGCAGCCGGAATTTTCATTGTTTATAAACTTTTGTTGTTACAGTTGGATTTTGGCAGAAAAATTAGAAGAGAGGGAGAGAGAGAGAGAGAGAGAGAGAGAGAGAGAGAGAGAGAGAGAGAGAGAGAGAGAGAGAGAGAGAGAGAGAGAGAGAGAGAGAGAAGTGCAGGGCTAAAGGGAGGACTTAGCTGCTCAGAAAGAAAGTTTGGGTATAAATGTTTGAGTAAGTAGGAAGTATCCCAAAGTTCCTTTAGTTAAACCTCAGATCCCTGGACATCTAGAAGTCAGTTGCTAATATGTTGACTCATTCAGAATCAAGTATTAAATCAGGTGCAACATCATACCTGATATTAGCCAAGATGCCATGTTCCAGGAATGAATTAATCATGACTAGGAAGGAAGGATCATTTATTTTATTTATTATTTATTTATTAAATCTATTTGCCGCCCATCTCACCACAAGATGATTCTAATCATCTAATCCGCTGTCATAGATGAATATGTTATTCAAGCCTATTCAAATACATTTAATTTATAGAATTTAACATAAATATTTCTTTATGAAACTAACCAGTGTGTATAGAATTGATATCTCTCATGGAGCCCCAGCACTACGAAGCTTAATCAACAGTGTAAAAACCAAACTATTCAAAATCTGCCAAGAATCTATTTTAGCAAGTAGCCAGAAAATAAATCTATAACTACTGTATTTTTCGGACTATAAGACACACTGGTGTGTAAGACGCACCAAGATTTCGAAGAGGTAAGTAAGAAAAACAAGATTTTGCCCTCCCCTAGCCCCCAGGAGCACTCTGCAGACCTCCCAAACCTTCTGCGCACCCCGTTTTGTGAAAAACGGGCTGTTTTTTGCCAAAACGGGAGCATTTTTGCCCTCCCCCAGCCTCCAGGAGTACTCTGCAGATCTCCCAAACCCTCTGCATACCCGTTTTTGCATGGGGCAGTGCTTTGGGAGGCCAAAAATGGCTGTATTCGGTGTATAAAATGCACCAACATTTCCACCCACTTTTAAGGGGGGGAAAAGTGTGTCTTATACTCCAGAAAATATGGTACTTCTTTTTCTTCCTCTTCATCACCAAATTATAGCTTGCCAGCCACATGTGGTCTTCAACCACTCTGTATAACCATGGAAACAGCCATTACTTTCAGGGGCAAAAGACCAAGTTCACACCTGATGCATCAAATTGATTTATTGCTAAAAGCCTCTGCACAGGAATCTTCTCAAGTAATGGTCAGCACCTGCTAAGAGTTAGATACGGGTCAATGTCTATGGAGATTCTCAGTCATCCCAGGTCATGGTTGTCCCGGAGCTGCTTTTTCAAGAGGCAACTGGACTTTCTGGTTTTTCTTTGAAGACGTTTTGCTTCTCATCCAAGAAGCTTATGGGTCAATGGCACACAAGGGGGGAGGGGGGTTGGACTTAGTTCACTTGTGACTACATAGGGATTCTAGGCTGATCCCTCTTTTCACTCTGCCTCCAGGATCTGCCAACTCTTCTCCTACAATAACCTTCTTCCCAGAAAATTGATACAAGATACGGTAGATAAAAAAAAAAATCAGGCAAAAGATGAATTATTCAACTATATTCAAAGCTAAGAAGAAGATCCAGCTGCCATTTTCCCATGCTCTCCTTTTTCATATTTTTCATAGAAAGCTAATTTGGTTTAGTGGTTAAGACACGAGGCTAGAAGCAGGAGATGGTGAGGTCGAGTCCTGCCTTAGCCATGAAAGCCAGTTGGGTAACCTTGGGCCAGTCACTCTCTCAGCCAAACTCACCTCACAGGGTTGTTGGAAAAATAGGAGGAAGGTGTGTTGGACATGTTCACTGCCCTGAGTTATTTGTAAAAATAATAAAGGTGGGTTATAAATAAATGGAAATAGGATAAAAAAAACAGGACATAGATAGTGTAGGAAAGTTTTCTCCTATTGTGCTTTTCAAGAAAAAGAAGCAAAGTTATTTTATCTTTGCTTTTAGAGTCCGTATTCTAAGAAAAGTACTTTGTATTTCAGTGAAGAAGAAAGAGAGATATGTTGACCGGGCTGGAGTTTGTAGGGGATTGTGTTCAAGGAACTTAAAAAGATAAGGCCAATTAGATTCATTATATCTTTTCCTCCGTATGCAGTAAAATTTGAGCCATAGATGTGTGTGAGTACATTTTCCTTTCAATATCATACACACTAGATTAGTTTATTAGAGCATCTCAAGGGGTTGGTGATGGAAATTTAATCTCTAGCTATTTCTTTTTCCATATTGAAAAGAGATCTAGATTCCGGCAAGAAGTAATATTGTTTTTCGTTGTTGTTTCTTTAAAGAAATTCACAGCATTGTGCCATAAGCTGTAATGTACACATAATTCAAGGAAGCATACTCTTCCTGTGACAGTTAGGGGGTTGATCCAAAGGCTAGTGAAGCCAATGGGAATGTTACCTCCTGCATGATCCAGTAGCAAAAGAACATATTTCAAAATGAGATGGGACAGGTTTTACCTCAAGACAAATTCCTTCTCCTTGGAGGAGAGCTTAGCAAAGGGGCAGTTGGCATATGTGTTGGGTAATAGTAATGAAGGGAAGATGGGCAAATAAGGAAGCAGCTGAGCTTTACCGTTCTTGCTACCTCAGGCAGAGAATATATAGAAGGTTTTTGAGAAGAATTCTTTGGTTATTAATCTGCTGGAAAGTTGCATTGTATAAAACCTAGGATTGTCAGAAGAAGGAACCTAAGCCATGGGTAAGAATGTAGCAGGCTAAAAGACAGATTGAGATTGAGAGATTGAGAGAGAAATTGAGAGAGAGAATGAGAGAGAATGAGAGAATGAGAGGGAGGGGGAGAGGTACAAGGAGGGAGGGAGGGAGGAAGAGAGTGTGAGAGAGAATAACTCTAATGTAATATATGCATCTTGTTGATCCACAAGGCTGCCCTCCAGTTAGCAAGTTGCCCATTAGTCAAGGAATGAGTTGAACACCCAGGTTTTAGTCCATCCTCATCCAGAAAAGTTCACTGGGTGATGTTGAGCCAACCATTTCTTTTTCCACGCAACCTACCTCACAGGATTTTTGTTGGGAAGAAAAATAGGAGTTGGAAACACTATGCATACTACCCAGGGGTGGGTTCTGGATCCTTTTGCTGCTGGTCCACTCAGGGTCACGCTGTGCATGCATACGTGCACACGCAGCAATCAAAAAATAGCTTCTGCGCATGCGCAGAAGCAAAATCCAAGATAGCGGCGCCCACGGAGACACCAACAGAACCAGCTCCGTGACGTCATCGCAGAGTTACTAATGGTTCTAAAGAACCAGTTAGAACTGCTAGGAACCCACCTCTGATACTACCATGAGCTCTTGAACAAAAGATAAGATATACATGAAATGGATGGATGGATGGATGGATGGATGGATGGATGGATGGATGCAAAACTATTAGTTAATGTTAAGAAGTGACAGACTTCTTTGCACAATGTATTAAGTCAGAATAGTGTACAGCGAACTGAATCTTTAATGAACATTATCTGATATGTGTTCATGCTTTGGATACATACATCAACATAGAAATGAATTTAGGAGTATGTATACTGTATATATTTGTTTATTTTGTATCTATGTATGGATAGATGATAGAGAGCAATAGCAATAGCACTTAGACTTACCTACCACTTCATAGTGCTTTACAGCCCTCTCTAAGCGGTTTACAGAGTCAGCATATCGCCCCCAACAATCTGGGTCCTCTTTTTATCGACCTCGGAAGGATGGCTGAGTCAACCTTGAGCGGGTCAGGATTGAACTCCTGACAGTTGGCAGAATTAGCTTGCATTTATATTGCATTCTAACCTCTGAGCCACCTGAATTGGTAGATAAGAGGATAGAAGATAGATAGATAGATAGATAGATAGATAGATAGATAGATAGATAGATAGATGACAGATAGATATGCAAATATTTTCCTTTTTTAAAAAAATGAAGGAAGTGATTTGTTATACACCCACACATGATGTTAATGATGTGGAGGACTGACTTCTTATAATATATCTGCAATTCTTGTACATTTTTGTTCTGCTATTCTTTTATTTCAGGAGAACAAGAATGTGCAGAAATGCAGTGAATTTGCAACTGTGTTACATAGACTCATAAACAAACATGCATTGGCCGTCCACCTGTTAAATGGTATGCCTGAAAAGGAATTCTGTCTTCTGCTAAAGCCGAGAATTGCACATGGCACTTGTGCAAAAATGCTTTAGCACCACAACTCAGAAACATTAGCCAGCTGTATTAGGAATAGGAATCAAGCCCCTGCTGGTATAATTAAGAAGTTTTCTCTTCCAGTCCCTGAGCTTTGGAGCTCTAGATCACTAGCTAAATCCAACTGGGAGAGATTTCCAGAAGATGGAAACTTTTTGTTTGGCAGCAAGAACAGCCTCATCACCATGCCATGTCTCTTAGTAATTAGAAGTGAAAGAAAAACTTCAAGGCATCACCCTCTGAAAGCAAAACCAGGCAGCCTCCATTCAAAGCTATGGAGTAGCTGTGACACTTTGCCTTGACCAGCCAAACTGGTTTCTGTGCATAGACAGTGCATGTATATGGACCACGTTCTTTAGAATGAATCTGTTGATCAAGGCAGGTCTGACTCATTCATATGTAACAAATTGCAAAACATTGCCTCTTTCACATGTATCTACCAGTGGTGGGTTTCATTTTTTTTTTTACTAATGGTTCTGTGGGCGTGGCTTGGTGGGCGTGGCTTGGCTTGGCTTGGTGGGCATGGCTTGGTGGGCATGGCCGGGGACGGATACTGTAAAATCTCCATTCCCACCCCACTCCAGGGGAAGGTTACTGCAAAATCCCCATTCCCTCCCCACTCCAGGGGAAAGTTACTGCAAAATCCCCATTTCCTCCCGATCAGCTGGGACTCGGGAGGCAGAGAATAGATGGGGGCGGGGCCAGTCAGAGGTTGTATTTACCGGTTCTCCGAACTACTCAAAATTTCTGCTACCGGTTCTCCAGAACTGGTCAGAACCTGCTGAAACCCACCTCTGGTATCTACTCTTGGTATGCTTTAGATCAGGAGTTTCAAACTCGATTTCATTGAGGGCCGCATCAGGGTTGTGTTTGACCTCGGAGCGCCAGGGTGTGTGTGTGGCCAGGGGTGGGCATGGTCATGGTGGGCGGGGCCGGGTTGGGCGTGGCCATGGTGGGCGTTTGATACAGGCTCAAGATGCATTTTTCCCTTCTTTCTTTCCACAGTTCTTTAATATAACCATTTTCCTATCTCTTCTACCAGATATTACTGGCAAACATTTATTACTTATTCTTCATACCTCCACTAAACCTTTTATTTCTAAATTTATACCCCATTGTTTAATAGTAAATTGCTTTTCCAGGCAAAAAAGCTATTTATACTATTGTATTTTTATTATTCAACTAATAATAAAAATACAATAGCATAAATAACATGATAATAAAAGATTTAACAGCAGAGGTAAATTTCCAGGATAATAAATAGA
Organism: Thermophis baileyi; assembly: GCA_003457575.1. Lineage (NCBI taxonomy): Eukaryota > Metazoa > Chordata > Lepidosauria > Squamata > Dipsadidae > Thermophis > Thermophis baileyi. Next base: position 336,093 of record QLTV01004265.1, on the reverse strand, counting down.
AATGGCTGTCAATTATAGATTGTTGATTGTAGATTAAATGGACCCACAGTATGTAAAATCTGGCATTAAACTGTAGTATTAACACAGGATGTTGCTTGTTTTCTATCCAGATCAGGCACTTACTTGAGGCCACATAACTGTAATCCAGTCCAATCCAGTCCTCCTGCAGCACTCTGCCGGCCGAAAACAGGACGCATGGAGGCCCCATGAGGCCTTTTCGGCTGGCAGAGTGCTGCAGGAGGCCGGGGAGGCTGAAAACGGGCCATGGGGGGCCGCACACACACACATACATGGCCCATTTTGGCTGGCAGAGGCACCATGGGCCGGTCCTTTGATATTTCCAGGCTGGCCCCATGGCCCAGATTTAAGCACCCCGCAGGCAGGATCCAGCTCACGGGCCTTGAGTTTGACACCCCTGCTTTAGATGGATAAAATGGTACTGCACCTTGGGAAAAACCTGAAATCACTTCAAAAGCTACCAATTGCCCAGCATCAGAAAAGAGACAAGGTTACAGTCATGTGCAACACATAATTCATAATGCAATTATTAATTTTTTGCTTCTTTCTAGCACACATTCCATCTCTCAAGCTTTACAACTGGACAATGCAACCGAACAAGGTTTTGAAATAATTATTGCTCTATCCTTACTTTATTAGATTTACCCCGGTGATACATTATACCTTTTCCAGAAAGTTAAAGTCCACATTCCTGTTTTGATGGTGAGCAGCATGGTGGCCTAGTGAGTGAAGGTGCTTGCCTTCCATTTGGAAGGTTGAAAGTTCAATCCTAGGCAGTGACAGATGTTTCTCTATCAGGGCACAAAGAGAAAATATCTGCTGTGAACTCTGTGCAAGCCTCAGGAAGGGCACCCGGCCAGTAAACACTCAGCCCCATTCAGTTACCCTGACTCTACCCCGAATTAAAGGATTACAGGGTCGTAAAAGGAAAAAAAATCCCATTTTGATGGAGAGTTTAAAATGGATAGAGTTTGAACTTCAAAGACTTCAAAATAAAGGCAAGAGCTGCATCCCTCTTCCCTTGTAATGCCTACGCAGAAGGAAACAAAGACATTGGCAACTTCTTAACATGTATACTCAGATGTGAGTCTTGCTAAATTCAGTGACTCTTTTCCCAGGTAAGTGTATATAAGTGATATTCTCTTTCCAAAGAATTAAGCAATGCATTTGCCAGATAAATAATACAACAGCAAATTCTTCCCACTTCTCCTCTTGCCTCAACTTTTTCCTGGCCAGCATAAAACTATGTACAGAACCACATTTCTCCAGGACAAAATTTGGGCTACAAAGTTATAGGCACATTGCCATTAGTCCTACTGAGTTCAATGAAGCTTCTTCTCAGGTAAGAAATGAGAGGATTATAGCCTTCTTAAAGAGCACAAAGCAAGACAAGCAGAATTAAACAACCCTGATTGCATTTTCACCCGCCACGTCTGAAAAAGTCAACATCCCTTCAGTTCTGTCTTCTCCACTTCTAACTCTTGGCTTGTAAAGTGTAAACCAAATATCAGCAGAAAAGCACACATTTGTGATTGTTGCCTCCATCAGCACAGTGACCTCATGCCTAAATCTCTCTGCTCAGCTTCTAGCCATTGTCAAAGCAAAATATGTATACGTATATGTGTATAATATGTATGTGTATATGTATATGTATACAGTATGTATACACACACATACATGCATAAATATGCACATATAAAGAGTAGAATAGAATAGAATAGAATAGAGAGGGAATGGAATGGAATGGAAAGGAATGGAATGGAAAGGAATGGTATGGAAATGAATGGAAAGGAATGGAATGGAATAGAAAAGAAAAAAATAAAATAAAATAGAAAAGAATAAAATAGAATAGAATAGAATAGAATAGAATAGAATAGAATAGAATAGAATATATATATATATATATATATATATTGTACATATGAGATTTCTGGGAGGCAAAGGAATAGCCTGCAGTTAAGAGTTTATAATTGTCCCTTTTTCTCACTAGCAAAAAAAATTTAGCTGCAAAAACATCACATTTCCAGCAAAAATATATGAGAATACTTCTCAGTGTATAAAACAGGCATAAATTAGGCATGCCCAGAAGAAGAGGGGAAAGGAGAAAAAAATTCTGAAGTTGTCTGGAGGAAGGAACACATTAAAAATAAGTTTATTGATTTCATCTGTGTTGGGATTTCTTTCAAGGCACAGTGGTAATGTGGGACCGAACTTTGGAAACGATCCCTTTAAAAATTTTTTTGACAGGTTTGAGATGATGTTCTGCTAACCAATAGGATGTGGGATTAGGGGCAGGAAGAGTTCTCAGAACTGGATTTTTAAATGTGTAATTAAAAAACAGGGTTGGAATAAACAAACAGAAATATTGTGGAAAAACAACACAGTGCCAAAGGAAATAGATTTTCTCCACAATATTTGTTGTGAACTTCTAAGTGCAATCTGCTCAGGGGGAAAAACAACAACAACATAGTCAGTTGAATATATCTGTGGAGATGAAACAGAGATTGTTAAACGTTCAGGAAAGGGGGAAGTTTTCACTCCAGTCAACTTTTCTTTTAGTTGAAGGATGTTTTACAAATCCTCCTGTAGATGGCGCTACACTCTGCGATTCCACATCCCTGCCTCTCCACAATGAAGCAATTGTTTCCTTTCTCCATTTACCCCGAGACTCCTTCCCTTTTCTGTTCTTTCTAGTTACATGTTCTATTTATTTTAATGTATACCTTTGTGCAAAGCCTGACTCGGAGTGGTTAGATACCCCGTTGATATGTGGCCTTCAAAAAGAGAGAGAGGGGAAGGAGTGCAGCTTATTCCCATGACATCCTCCTGCTTTTGTACAGCCAAAGAAGGAAAGGGGTTGTACAGCCAAAGAAGGGAAGGGGAGGGCATGGGGGGGGGGAAATCTTTCACAGGCACACCTAATCCTTGGGCTCCATCCAAGTACCACAGGCTTGCTGTAAGACTGACACAGGCCGCCTGGGACCCTTGTAAGATTTAGGTGTGTCTCTCTGAAGTCAGACCACAGCCAAACATGAGGCCGATGTGCCCAGACCAAAGAAAATAAATTATGCGGCCTCCAATTTTCAGCAGTTATGATGTATTAAATTGCACATAGGAAGGGATTAACCCTTCGGAACTTCAACACAGTTTTGGCAATGAACTCATTCCTGGAGGCATCCCACTGTGTTCCTTGCCTGTATATCAAAGATTTGCGGGTCATCGATCTGAGGGCAGCTATCCTAATTGAAACATGGGCCATATTTAACTGCGATATTTTAAGAATAATATAGATGCTTACCTGAGCGAAAAAAAGGAGTGAGAGAATGTAAACACTTAGGGCCTCTTCCTTACCAGGATGGATTTAACAAATACTGTAAAGTGTTTTCTTTTCTTTTAAGAACAAATCCTTTTGGAGCTGTGAATGCAACTTCCAACACTTAATTAGTATGCATTTATCACAATTAGCCTGGCCCCTGTGGCTGCTTCTTTCAGGTTTAAAGAAGTCGTCAAGAGGCAATGGAATTTCACTTTCATCAGCCCTGAAAAGCTCCTGAAAAAGCATTAGCCCTGGGTAAAAAGATATAAAAAGTACATCCTTTCTTGCCTCTTGGAAACGGCTCTGATTCCCCGCAACCATCTGTAGCGTCAACTCTGCAGTACATTATGTTGCCGAAATGTACATATTGCAAAAACAAGCCACTGACATTTTATTTCCTTTTGAAAAGTTATTCTCCCGTTCTTCTTCTTTTCTTCTTTCTTCCCCCTCCCTTCTTTTTTTTTTTTTCAACCCAGCAATTGGATGGCAGAAGTCTTGTAATGATAAGAATCCCTTTGGATGCATCAGAAAAGAACCTCATTCGCTTCCTTCTGTAAATCAAGCCAGCCAGCTCCCCTGCCAATAAAAGCCGTGGCAATTGTAAAGAATCTAGGTAAATATTCCTAAAGGCGAACCCATGTGAGCTCGCCTGCCCATTGCACATACAGGGTACGTATAAGTTCAGCGACTCTGTAACCCATACTCTTTTGCAGCATGTATCCATGTGGCTTTTCTTTTCCTTGAATCAGGATTTTTGCTTACACAAATGGATCTGATCTAAAAAAATAATGTGAGACTAAGCTAGAAGTGGCTAACCATCTTGCAGCTGGAGACAGCAATATATATATA
>QLTV01004265.1:318777-330826 GCA_003457575.1 Thermophis baileyi | reverse complement strand
CTCCTAGAAGAGCAAATAGGGGTACGGAAGAGAAACCTTGCTGAATTCCATTCCGTTCCATTCCATTCCATTCCATTCCTCTCTCTCTCCCTCTCTCTCTCTCTCGTGTGTGTGTGTGTGTCCTCCCTCTTGAACCATTTCCAAAAACAGGCAAGGGTTGGGGGGTTTTTTCTGATGTTCTTTCTTCTTCTTTGGGTGCTTTTTACCATATGATTTAAAATCAAGAGTCATTTCAGGTTCCCAGATAAATGAAGCTACAAGGCAAGGGCGACGGCGGGGATGGAGACTCACTCCGAATGAAAGGGAAGCACCCCTGTACTTGCCTCTCATCTCGCGGAGGCTTCTTCCGGTGCTTCTTAGTCTTGCCCGCACCTCTCCACCCCGAGACATTGGCCCGGCCCCGCTGCAGCAGATGCTCTGTGTTGTAATGGGCTCCAGGAGGAGGAGAGGATGCAGTCTCCCCCATTGTGAAGCACGCTTTCGCTGTGCTGCGCAAGGCGCTGCAAGAGCAGCGGGCAGGCCATGGAGGGGGTATTGGGTCTTTCCCCCACCCCACACCAAAGGAAAGCCAGCCAGGCTTCTCCTTCCCTCCTTCTCCTTTCCCCCTGCTCCCTTCCCCCCACTCAATCCTACTTCGGGATAGAGGAGCGCGTGCTGGAAACACATGTTGGGGCGACGTCGGAGCACATCTTCTGACCCTCCTGTGCTCGCCCAAAACTCTCCATGCTCCTCGAGGCCCGGCTTGCTGAGGGGGGAAGCAGCCCTGATGCCTCTGCTGCCCCACACCCTAGCCTCAGCCATCACTGGCCAGGGAAGGTACAGGCAACAGAAAGCGAGCAAAAACATAGCTCTCAGGAGCTGAGATCGGGGAAGGCACAGGCAACAGAAAACGGCGCATTTCAAAGGCAGCAGCTCGCATCTGGATGTGCCGAACAGTGTCCTGCTGTGTCCACGCCTCTCCACTGTCCACCTGGCCAATGGGGGTGCTTCTGCCAGGACATCTCTCCTTCCCACTGGGCTGTTGTGCTCGGCACTCGGCGGGGGAGGGGAACACTTCCCCACGCCGCACCCTTCTTTCTCTTGGCCCCGCTGACAAGGGAGGAGGAAGGCCAGGCTTGTGGGATGGCCCCCACCCTGCAAGATCTGCCCCCGACATTCTCTCCCAGCCCTGTTTGCTGGCGGCAACAGCAAATGTACTGCGACAAAGGCGGAATGCTGTTGCCGCGCAAAGGCAAATGCAGGGGCTCTTTGCTCTGGCACTAAGGCTCCGGCCATGCCACTGCCGCAACAAGGCGACAGCTCTTTCATCTGTCTGCTGCGACAGGGCCACAGGGAGCCACAGCAGAGGGCCCAAAGAGCCGCATGGGGCTCCGGAGCCGCAGGTTGCAGACCCCTGGTATATTCCTTAAGATTTGATTATATACCCCTAAGAGTGTGAACCATGATTTGAAAAGATGCTTTGGAGCAAATGTCACACCTGTTTGCAGATCTTTAAGGCAGCCATGTTGTTTCCTGGGATCACCTGGCAGCTGTAGAGGGCAATTGCAGAATCCCAGGAAACAATACAGATGCTTTAAAAGGACTCCAGAGCGCTTTTAATAACTTCTTTAAAGCTACTTAAATAGTTGTACAGCCCTACCATATGTCACTGCCGCTTTGTTATTATTATGACAGAAAGGGCAATTTATTCAATACATTAGGAACAATTGTATTAATTGCACTTATATTAATTTAATGTCAATTTAAACCAAATTAAAATAAGAGATTTCCTTTTTATTAGCGCCACCTACTTTCTGAAAATCATTTTACATTTTCAAATAAAAGTTGTACACCTTTGCTATATGGGAAAAGTTCTTAAACTATTTTTTTTTCTTATTCTGTAATGTTACCCGTTACATTTATTCACCTTTTAGTCACAAGGCTGGATTTTCTGTAAAATGACTTGGCCCACAAATTATCCTGTATAAATGATCAAGAATATTCAGGTTCATTTGGGGTGTATAGTTCAGAGGTGCTTAGCTTGGTGTAGTGTTTAAGGCATCAGGCTAGAAACAGAGACCATAAGTTCTATCCCAACTTGAAATGAAAGCCCGCTGGATGAGCATGGGCCAGTCACTTTTTCTCAGCCCTAGGAAGCAGGCAATGGCAAATCACTTCTAAAATCTTACCAAGAAAACAGCAGGAACTAGTCCAGCAATTGCCAGAAGTCAATTGACTTGAAGGCACATTTATTTACTTATTACCACATCGGAAAGAAGTAAATAAACATTAGCAGTAATAAAATAACATTTCCCCAGCCTGAGTTATCCAAGAATAGTTGTTAGGGATGATGATGAAAGGGGCTTCTGTATTTCAGAACAAATTTCTGGGGCGAGTAGGCCATCCCAGATTCCAGACAAACACTTAGCAATAGTACTAGCAACAGCACTTAGACTTATATACCATTTCATAGTGCTTTATGGCACTCTTGAAGCAATTTACAGAGTCAGCATATTGCCCCCAACAATCTGGGTTCTCATTTTACCAAGCTCGGAAGGATGGAAGACTGAGTCAATCTTGAGCCGGCCAGGATCGAACTCCTGCTGCGTGGGCAGAATTTGCTTGCAGTGCTGCATTCTAACCACTGCACCACCACAGCTCTTAGATGGCAGGAAAGATTTTTTTGTATCAACATGATAGCACGGAGTTGAGTATTTGCAGTGCAGATATAATAGTCCAATGTCCATCATATTGTAATTCTAAAAGTATGCCTTTTGCATGTTAACAGGAAGGAAGGAAGGAAGGAAGGAAGGAAGGAAGGAAGGAAGGAAGGAAGGAAGGAAGGAAGGAAGGAAGGAAGGAAGGAAGGAAGGAAGGAAGGAAGGAAGGAAGGAAGGAAATGGTTGTATGTGACAGACATGATTGCATGTGATTTACATAGTTAATTGACTGACTGACTGACTGATTATAACCCAGGGTAAATTCCTTTAGTGCACATGAAAAGGACTCCCTATTCAAAGCTGCTTTTTTTTTTTACCAACCTCCTCTTACACAGAATGAAGCAACCTCTTAGGCCGATGAATTGGACTAGATGGTGAATTGGGCCCAGTCCTCATCAGAAAGTGTCTCATTCTCCATCTTCAGTAAGCTCCATATCCCACCAAAATATGTAGATATTTAGATATTTAGGCTTGTTGTCCCACCAGCTATATTCCAAGCATTGCTGGAGGAGGGAGGACTTCAGAGGAGTAGATTGTGAGATTCTGCAGTGTCCATCTTCTCCAGTAGTTGCCCCAGCCATCTCAATGTATCATTCCTCACTTAGAGGAGCTATCTGAAAAAAGAAGGCTATTAAAAGAGGAGACCAACTATGGGAAACAAGAGGCAGTTCATCCTACCATCCTTTTAGACTGTTCTGGCTTTCTTTTCCTAACAGAAATGAGCAGAAAAGAGTTACATGATTTTACTGCATTTTATATATGAAATTTATAGGTGACCTTTCAGGTTTACAACACAAAATTACAACTGCAATGTTTATTCTTTACCTGTGATGACTCAGTTTTGAAGGAAGAGAGAACCCTGAGCACTTTATCCTTTGAGCCAAAGCAGTTCCTAATAATAGTAATAAGAAGAAGTAGAATGATTATGGCAGAAGAAAACAAAGATAGTACCAATAGTAATAGGTGCCTTGGGTGCAAACCCAAAACAGCTGGGACCACACTTGAATATCATCAGCATTGACAAAATAATCAGTCGATTGCAAAGGGCAATTTTGCTCGGAACTGCTTACATCCTTTGTGACAATACCTGTAAGGCCATCAAACATCCACATCAGCCTATCCCAGGTCCTTGGGAAGGGCTCCATAGGTTGACAAAAATGCCAAATCCAATCTAAACATCTGGCTGATTGTGTGCCCAACCATAATAATGAATCTAAGTGTAGACTACTCATAATTAATGACTCTTAAGTCTTTGGTTAAGACTTGAATTATTAAGTTTCTACCAGTCTTAGACTGTGAATCTAACTGTAGATTACTCAGATATGATTCTAACTGTAGGTGACTACTGATGATGATGATGATGATGATGATGATGATGATGATGATACAATACCAGATGATACACGAATTGAAGAGAAACAGCTAGAAAAAATAATGAAATATCTTGATCCGCAAATTGAAGTTGAGTGATTGTGGAGGAAGAAATCAATGGTTGTACCAATAGTAATAAGAGCCCTTGGAGCAATACCCAAAGGGTTGCCGAGATACATGGAAATCTTGAACTTATTAGACCTGAATATCCTGACTTTGCAAAAAACCACCTTACTCGAAACTGCCTCTATACTCAGTTCGTTACCTTAACAGCTCTTAGGTCCTTGGTTAGGACTTGAACTGTTAAGTTTTTACCAGTCCCAGACTGTGAATGGAATTGAAGATTAAATCTTAAATAATAACAATAAAATATTTCAGGGCTATGTTTTCAATGTTATGGTTGCTTTTTGTCCCTTTCTCTTACTAGGGATAATAGAACAGGAGGGGTAAGTGGACAGAGTCAGTGCCTTAGGGCATGCCTATGGTCACATTTCATTTTATTTCTTATCCTTTCTCTTTTGCCCCTTGCTGCCTTGCGCTAATCCAAAGGAGCTCCATTTCCTCCTGCTTCTGTTGGGTTCACAACATTCCCTTGGCAAAGCATGATATCTGATTAACTGTAAAATATATCAAGGTGACTCGTCAGCGTCTCCCTTGGTAGGGTCTCAACCTCAGTTAGAATTAATTGAACCTTGAAACCAGCATCCTCCACAAGGAATTTAAACAAAGCTCCCTCTGCCGGCTTGTTATAGAAGTAGCTATCCAGGGCACTTCTGGATACTTTGGTGCTCTTCAATTCATGCTTATATGCTTGGAATAAATGTTTAGCATCTGGAAAGTCATATATATTTTGATTACAATGGATTTCTTATTGCTATTAAGTAGGGCTAGTCTTTTGCAATTATGAAAAAGCATATAAGGAAATAACACATGGAAATAAAATGTGATTCCTTTAAGTTAGAACAGAATGAGGGTTCATTCACCTGGGATGACATTTTGGGATATGTTAGTGGGACAAAGAAGGAATAGGCCACCCAGTATCCTCCATATTTTCTAAATCATAAATCCCAGTAGCTCCTTCCTGTTTGCCATGGTAGTAAGTTGACAGGAGCTGTTGTTAAAAAAATATATATATCTAGAGGACACTAGAATATTGTGATGGAATGAATGAGGAGGTAGATCCCAAGGACAGAGGGGGTAAGAGGCAATTCAGCCCAGATATGATGTGTGAGAGAAAGAGGGTGAAGACAGCCTCTTCCTAATGGTTCACAAAGTATATTGTACACGCAGACAGTAGAATCTTTAATCTGGAAAGATTTTGTCTGAAGATGTGAAATTATAAAGAACTCAGCTCAGAAGAATTACCATATCCCATTCTTGATTTTGGACCTGACAAATACCAATCTGGAAAGCAGGAGAGAGAGGTGGGGGGAGGAGGAAGAAGGAGGAGGAGGAGGAGGAGGAGGAGGAGGAGGGAGAGCGGGAGAGAGGGAGGGGGGGTTGTCTCCCACTGAGCTTTGTGACCAAATGGGAAATTTCAGCTGTGTTTTCCCAATCTGCACACATATCTGAAGGACCTATATTAGTTCCTTCATTCATGAACAAAAACTCCATATATATTATTTCATAATAAAATATGAAAAAAGATTACAATTTTACTAGATGTATTACCACTATGAATTCCCTTGATACATGATCCTAACTTTGCAAAAAGAACATTTGAATAACTATCATAGAATATTAATGATTAAGACAGGTCTAAAATTCCTCATAAGCCAGCATTTTTATTATGATAAAGTTAGATACGATTGTTTTTTTCTACATCTCTTTCTTCCTTTCTTCCTTCCTTCCTTCCTTCCTTCCTTCCTTCCTTCCTTCCTTCCTTCCTTCCTTCCTTCCTTCCTTCCTTCCTTCCTTCCTTCCTTTTTTCTTTCCTTAAGGACATAGGAAAAGCTAGCCTGCTCAGGTTTTTATGCTTACTAGCTCCCTTTTATAATTTTCAATTGAACTCTTCATATTCTTTAATGTTGTTTTTGTAATTGAATTATTTCTGTGCATAGAAAATGCAGAGATCTCACCTGATATGCAAATTGATTTGTCCTTCATCAAGGCTTCTACACTACATAGCAACTGAAGGCATTAAAAAAAAAATCCTACTTCAGGTAGATATTTCTCTTTCTCACTCACTAAGTCTGTTGACAATCAAATAATCACTCCTTAAAGAATAATGACCAACTGTTATTTCTTATTAATTTTCATATGCTTTTGACACATTTCTTTGGGGTTATATTTACAAGCAGGGAAAGGATTTGTTCAAAATGGATGGCAAACAGAAGGAGTATTGACTTGGTGAGCTGCATATTGTTAGAGGTTATTTTCAAAAAGCTAAATTAATGGCACTTTAGAAGAGAGGTTTATGCTTTACTGTTACACAGAAGCAAGGGAGCCACCTACATAGATGAGAAAGGAATATAAAGACAAAAAGATTGCTTTCCTAGCAAAAGAGATAAGGAATGCCAATTAGAAAGTGAGAAATTAGGCCATTCCTTATTAGGAATCTAAAACTTGAAAGTTTTAGAACTAGATATGTGCAGACTACTGGTAGTTATTTATACATGACTATAAACTGGTGGTGTGGTCCCTTGCAGGGGGCTGGCTCATACAATTTAGTCTCCAAACCCTTTATCATCTTTGTTGCTCTTCTCTGCATATACTTTCTAGGGTCTCAGCATCCTTTTTGCATCGTGGCGACCAGAACATGAGGGGGGAAAAAAACCCTGACATCTGACATTTCCAAAGACATGATAGCAAATCACTCTTGTTTGGTGAATAGGCAGCTCCAGGAGACCCCATTAGTACTGCCCCTTGTAGTAAAACATGGTGTTTCTGCACTAAAACATGGTGTTTGTAGTTTAAAATAATGCTTCCTTTCAAATAATTGTTCGTGTACTGTATGGTAGTTGCCAGGGTATGCTGTTGATCTGAAAGTATCTCACTCGTTCTCTTAATAAAAACTGCACTGAAGTTGAAAGGAATGAAAAAGTAACTGGTATTTCTGAAGCCGAGTGGGCATCTTTCGGAGGAGAAATGAGTGGGTTTAAGTGGGAGTACAGGGCTAATGTCTGATCCAGTAGATAGATGGCTTATCTTCAAGTTAAGTTTTCCTGAAAGCAGAGTAGCATATTATGCCTTGCTTAGTATGCAATCATGATAGCTGCCCTTCCATCAACCATGCTTAAATTGTAAAGGATCAAGCATCATTTCTCTCTTATCATTTATGCTCTTGGTCAGATCCATTCATGTGACCAAATTGATTAATTAAGAATGTAAGTTGTACAGATAGAAGCATCCAGCTTTGCTAGACCCTGTGTCAAAAGGAGCAACTCTTTACATCCGTGATCCTGACCTATGGTTTCATGCAGCAAGAACTCTACCAACTGAAACCTAGATACATTCTATATACCTTTATATTTTAGCCTATGTAACCAGTGCTTGTCCCCCCCCCCACCTTTTTCTGGGGAAGCTAGAGAGGCAAAATATTGGCCCAACCTGACTGCAAAGGCAGAAATTTGCATTTGCAACAAGGAGATAATCATAAGATGTCAAGTTGATTAATAAGAAGAGAAATGACTGGGCCAAACAGTATGGATATACAGTATATATATGGCTGCATATAGCCTGTTCTTCCTGAGTCTCTGCATAATCTGATATTTGGAACTCAGCCCCAGCAATCGCTACAAGCATCCAGCTTCTGGGCTCTGCTGTCCTTGTACACTTGATCTATGTCATATGGGACAAGGAAGACCCTCTAGCCATTTTGCAAGAACTGAGATCCACACACAAATGGCATTCCCCTCCAAGTCCTACTGTCATTTTGTATTTTAGAGGAGGTGGGGGGGGAGCTTTATGACAGCAAGGATGTGTTGTAAAAGCCAACTTTAAACTATAATGCAGGGCATCTTCAACCTTCATTGAGCAGGCAATTAATTAGATGAACATCAGTAGTTCATGGATATGTGCAGCACAGACTGCATTTTGTATGTATGAGTGCATACATACACACATATATACAATCATATGACATTCTCTTTGAAGAAAAATGTAGGTTTCCCCAGCGGTGAAATCTACTTACCTTCCCTACCAGTTCGGAAGCGTGTGCTTTGCGAGCGCGCGTGCGCGTGTGCCACCGTCGCGTGCACTTTTTCACCCTCTGCGCATGCGCAGAAGGCTTTGCGCATGCGCAGAGGGTTAAAAACAAGAAAATGGTGATGTCCGGGTGGGTGGGTGGAGCCTCACACTGCTGCAGCTACCGGTTCTCTGAACCACCAGCGGACGCCGCTATCGGTACGCCCGAACCGGGGCATACCGGTAGGATTTCACCACTGGGTTTCCCCCATATACACACTTCCCCAGCAAAGGTAGAAATTCAGATCTTGTTCAGTTACTCATACAAGACCTTGTAATACGCTGAAGACTGGTGTTTGTATTTTTCAAGACAGCAACATAACCAGTCATGCAAGTTTATAACACGGAAGTTATTTTCCCACAGCAGCCAACCAAATGCCTAAATGGATCTCTCCTCCCCCCCCACAATACCATGGGCAATATAGTTCACTTATTCACATGTACAATTATCTGGCGTGCATTTTTTTCCATCCACTCTCCTCATTCAGTCACGAATGCACAGACCCAGAATTCTACAATTCCTTTCCACCCAGTAATGTTGAGCAGGTTTGCTAAGGGAGCGAAGGAAGCAATGAGGTAGTTCAATTCAGGAATTACTAATTTTTCTGAATACAGAGAATCCTTGACTTACAACCACAATTGGGACCAGACTTTCTGTTGCTAAGCAAGGGGATTGTTAAATGGGACATGCTCAATTTTACAACTTTCTTGCCATAGTTGTTAAGCAAATCACTTACCTGCTAAAGTGAATCACACAATCATTAAGTGAATTCAGATTTCCTCTTTGATTTTGCTTGTTGGAAGCCAATTGGGAAGGTCACACAGGAAGATCACAGGAGCTTGGGACATTTCAACCATTGTAAATACATGCTAGCTGCCAAGTGCCCGAATTTTGATCATGTGACCATAGGGATGATGTGACAGTTGTAAGTGTGAGGACAAGTCATAAGACATTTTTTTTTTGCAGTGCCATTACAATTTTATAGGGTTGCTAACCAAATAGTTGTAATTTGAGGACTACTTGTATGTGGCTAATGAATCTGTTAAAGAAACTCATGCCTACCAGCTATCATTTTCTGAAATGAGACTGTTTCACAGGTAAATATTTATCTAGTGGTTCTCACTTGATGTTTAATTATCAGACAACCTAGTTCTTGTGCCATGGCTATAAATGTTCACATCACCTCAAGGGTAGGTCTTTTGAATTGAACAGCTTACGTATTAACGTGCCAAGCTTAGGTATCAACTATAGACTAATCAAGTCATGTATGTGCAGGTATAAATCATCCCAGAATCTCAGATTAAAAATTGGGATTTTATCCCCACTGCTGGATAGAATTTGTAACCTATAACCTCAGACTGCCTATAGCTGTTCCTGAACCTCAAAATGATTATAACACAGTAATTGATCATGTATCAAAGGAGGATGTTTACTAACCATAGAAGTAATAATATGAACCAGGTGGTTGTTAAAAAAAAAAAAAGCAAGTGTGATTTGCACCTGAAAGAAATTGTGTGCTCCTGATGCAGAAGAAATCAGTGAACATCTTCATTTTTACAGAATTGTACAGTATATATGTAAAATTATCCACTGTGATATGAAATAAAGCAACTTATGCCAAGTTATGATGAATTTAAACAATTTTAAAGGATGTAATCCTGAATGAACATTTAATCACTGTACTTTAAGCATCATTCCAAATAGATCAGACAATAGCTCTAATACTGTACAGTTATTTCACCATTTTCCTTTCCTTTCCTTTCCTTTCCTTTCCTTTCCTTTCCTTTCCTTTCCTTNATGAAAACATGTAAGTAAAAAAAAAACCAGTGGAAGCTGGGGCAACTTCTGATTTCCTGCCAGCTTTTACATACAGTTTTCTTGTAAAAATCTGCCAAGGAGAAGCCGAAAACCCCCTCCTCCGCTCCTCTCCTCCCCTCCCTCCTCCCCTCCTTCCCTCCTCCCTTCCTTCCTTCCTTCCTTCCTTCCTTCCTTCCTTCCTTCCTTCCTTCCTTCCTTCCTTCCTTCCTTCCTTCCTTTTTAGAAGAATTACTAATGGAAGATTGTATTCTCTGATTCTTCCAGATTCTGAAAATCTATGATTTAAACAGGGAGATTACACGAGAATAGCTTTTAAGTTACAGGTTTGCCTCAGAGGTTGTGTGGACAAAAGGGGTTTCACAAATTAAGATGGTGATTAGATGGTGTGCCTTGAATATCCGTTTGCAAAAAGATCTGAAACAAATATTTACCCAGTGCAGCTTTCCTGGCACCAAGAATAGACATAATTGCAGGCTACAACTATATTGAGGGCATTGCATTAGTCCTCTTCCAGATACAATTCCAAGTCTTGTTTTTCACCTTTAAATGGATTGCCCCCTGGGTACATACAATATAAGATCATCTTGTCCAGGTGGGACCAACTTATCCAGAATGCTTGACCTGGATAGGAGAACCATATTTTCTGAGTCTGAATCAGTTGGGATCCAGAGAATGATACCTTTTTGTCACAGCCCCTACCCAAGGGTGGGTTCTGACTTACCTCGCTGCTGGTTCACTTCCTCACGTGCCGCGTGGGTGCTTCGCACGCAGACGCATGTATGCGCAGTACTAAAAACCAAGCTTCTGCGCATGCGCAGAAGCAAAAAACAGCTTCTGCGCATGTGCAGAAGGAAAAAACAAGATGGCAGTGCCAATGGCCACTGAGAGAGCCGGTTCGGGGGCGTGTCCAGCTGGCCATCGCTGCCGGTTCGGCGAGCGGGGGGAAATTCCCGCTACTGGTTCTATAGAGCCGGTCCGAACCTGCAGGAACCCACCTCTGCCCCTACCTATGAAGTAACCTCCCTCTTCGTTAATCACAATTATCTCAGTGACAAGCTTGACTTCATTTTCTAAAGCTGCCTGCATAGAGTTTTTCTGCAGGGTCTTTGAAAGCCGATGTTGCTTTATTCTGACAGATGCTAACTGATAGTTAAAATTATGGTGACAGTTGATTTGATCTGTTGTATATGTGTTTACACTGTTCTTATCTGTGTTGCTTTATATTTTTATCATGGTAAGCCACCAGGTGTCTCTGGATTCTGATGGCATATAAATTAGAGAAATAAATTATTACTGTAGGGATTCCTGCTAAGAAAATATTGTCCCCCTTTTAGGCAGATTAACTAGCTGACACCAAAACTTGTTATGTACAGTACATCTTATCTGATACATTTCTGGAAATGAAACTGACGTGCTGCAAAATTCTGTAGCAGGGCTTACCAAATTTGTCATTTCTCCCAGGAGTGGACAGTCTCCCTGGATTCCATGTTTCAGTGGAATTCCAGGAAGGAATGTGAGGAGGAAACTCATCCACTGAATTATTTTACTAGTGATTCTGTAGTTGAATTCAAGGAGTCCCTGCCTTTAAGAACTGGTTGGAGTATTTCTCTTTCTATAAAAAAAAAAGTTTGGAGGAATTGCTGAACTAATATTTCTCCCCTCAAATTTGGTAATCTTACTAGTCTATTTGGAATTACGTCTCCCTAGAACATTGATGGCGAACCTTATTTGGCTCGGGTGCCAAAAGGGTGTGTGTGCGCGCGCGATAGCATGCGTGCGCGTGCCCACACCCATAATGCAATGCCCTCCCCCTGCGCATGCGCACAGGCTTCACTGAAGCCTCCGGACTTCCGGTTAGGCCTGTGGGCTGTTTTTCGCCCTCCCCAGGGTTCAGAAAAGCCTCCGGAGCCTGTGGATGGCGAAAAATGGGCCCAATGGGCCTACCGGAAGTCCAGAGGGTTCAGTGAGGCCTGCG
>QLTV01004265.1:253652-295086 GCA_003457575.1 Thermophis baileyi | reverse complement strand
AAGAAAAGTTACACAAATTGAAGGTTTGATCCCCTCCAGGCATGAGCTAATACCAAACAATTGGTTTTAATTGACTTAATTTAATTTAATTTAATTTAATTTAATTTAATTTAATTTATTAATTTAATTGTATCCTTACAATTTATATTGACTGGTTCCTACTATGACTATTTCTTATTTGTACCCTATGACTATCATTAAGTGTTGTATTTTATGATTCTTGATGAATGTATCTTGTCTTTTTTTTATGTACACTGAGAGCATATGCACCAAAGACAAATTCCTTGTGTGTCCAATCACACTTGGCCAATAAAGAATTCTATTCTATTCTATTCTATTCTATTCTATTCTATTCTATTCTATTCTATTCTATTCTATTCTATTCTATTCTATTCTATTCTATTCTATTCTATTCTATTCTATTCTATTAAGAGGGAACGGAATCTACTGTTTGGGGTAAGCTTGCTATAATGGCCTCTGGCTACACAGGCAATATTTGAAATAGAATTCTTAGGGAACTGAAAATAAAAATTCAGCCACTGAGTTTTGTATGTAACTCAAGTCAGTACATATGAAATGTGTATACTCACACTTTGATTTTTCCCTTTCTTCGTTTTTAGTTATGTTTTCTGTGCCACAGTAAAAGATCAGAGCTCACCATGTCAAGGAACACCTCGTTAGATTTGATCTGAATAATGAACATTCTCCCAAATGTTAATATGAGATTCTTCTTTATTGTTTCACTTCAGCTTAGCTGTTCTGCTTGTGGGAGAGTATATTTTTGTATATAACTCTGGATTCTGTTGACTTTTTTTTGCTCTTTTTAAATGGGTGCCATTTCTCTTCCAATCATTAAAAGCTATTACCTTCAAACACCTAATAAATAATCTTTTATCCCCTACTTCACTCTCTGATTTGTTCTACCCACAAACGGTGCAAAAGTGCCAAGCTCTACAAAGCTAAGAACAACAAAGAACCTGGAAAATCACAAAGGCTCCAATCTGTAAAATATACCTTATCTGACATTCACATTTGAACACAAGATGCCCACGATAATATTAACTTCAATCAGAAATAACCTCAAATTAATTGATGATGGAGATGATACTGCTAACAAAGATGGACTAAGCCCCTCATGTACATATAAAGTGTGTGAAACTGCAAAACACTTTTTTCCTTTGGATTATATGCTTTGCCAGTGGTTTTAAAACAGTGGAGACAATCCAGTCTTCACTGTACATATTCAGGACTCAGGATCAGATTTCAAGAGACACGTCTGTCAATTTCAGTGGCATCTGGATGAGAATCTGGATGAATCCGGTGCAGCACTTAGGGTACAGTGTAAAATAAACCCCCAAGTGATATCAAGAGCTCTCAGGGAGAGTACTAACAACCAGATGAATGCAAAGAAGAAATATGATCCTTCCAACCCTCACCCCCATTCTGTCAGAACTAATCCTTCCATTGCCCCCACCATCTTGCCAGAACCAATGAAGCTTCTTGGATGAGAAGCGAAACATCTTCCTCAAGGAAAAAGCAGTCTAGTTGCCTTTTGAAAAAGCACCTTTGCGACAACTATGATCTGGATGACTGAGAATCTCCACAGATAGTGAGAAAAAACAACAGTCAATAAAATAATCCTAACATTTCAACAATTAGTTGAATCCTTATGGAAATAAATTGAGAGACAGACAGACAGACAGACAGACAGACAGAGACAGACAGACAGACAGACAGACAGACAGAGACACAGAGACACAGAAGAGAGACACAGAGAGAGACACACAGAGACACACAGAGACACAGAGAGAGAGAGAGACACACACACACACACACAGAGAGAGAGAGAGAGAGAGAGAGAGAGAGAGAGAGAGAGAGAGAGAGAGAGAGAGAGAGAGAGAGAGAGAGAGAGAGAGAGAGAGAGAGAGAGAATAAAGTACTACTAATCAATGGTGCAGATGCCTTGATTCTCCTCCTTCATTTTGCAATCAACCACATCTGACTCAACAGACTCACTCATCACTCAGTACAGCAACAAAATTTGTAACAAGATTTTGGTAGATAGACAATATTTCTGACATTGAATATCTGTAGAGATTCTCAGTCACCCAGGTCATGGTTGTCCCAAAGGTGCTTTTTTTCAGGAGGCAACTGGGAATCTCTACAGACTTTTAGCTATACAATTTGGGATGAACACCCTTCGAATGGTGTGGGAGTAGGAATGGATTTCCAGAGAAAAAATTGCAGACTACAGGAACCAGAAGCACTACTCAGGTGACCCTGAAGACACAGATAAACCTCCAAGTGCTTCAACAACCCTCTAAAAGGATGCAAATGACCAGCTGTCTGCAAGGAATATAAATCCTTCCATTCCCCACTATCCTGTCAGAGCTAAAGAAGCTTCTTGGATGAGAAGTGAAATGTCTTCAAAGAAAAAACAAGAAAGTCCTCCTGAAAAAAGCATCTTTGGGACAACCATGACCTGGATGACTGAGAATCTCTACAGACATTGACTCTGTAGATTTCTCCACCAGTTCTCCCTGCTCTGCACAAGCCAACAAGATAAGGAAAACAGAACTTCTTCCTAACCCATTTTTAACCAGTGACCATACAAAACATGGTCATTGTGAAGCACAGGGAGAGCTGCACATGTTCTGTTCTGGGTTGTATGATCAGATGGGAGACAAAATGGGGATTTAAGAATGGAGCAGTCAGCAACATTCCAAGTCTTTACCCATTTTTCCCCATAGGGCTAAATTGAAGTAATTTTCCTTTTAGGTCTTTTTCCTCCATAGCTTCTAACCAGATGGTCCAATTCTGTTATTTTGTCAGCCCTTTTACATAATGTTTTCCTAAGACAGTTGAAGAGGAAAGAATAAAAATAAATGGTTGAAAACATTTTTGCCATTTCAATTGATTAAAGTAATTTAAAATTTAGGGACATATCAAATGTCAACAGTTGAGTGAGATGTCCACTTGTTGATGGTGATTGTTTAAAAACAAGAACAGGAAGCATTTGATCAGTGACACATTTCCATCTGTTTCTGCAATTGACAATAGTACATTAGAAAGTCCTATCAAACACAAAACATCATAGGCAACTTCAATAGAAGGAAGATTGACACCATCTTTATTCTGTTACATACTGTGAATGGGCCAGGCAGGACATCATTAAAGGAATTTATAAAGTTTGATCTGTACTATTTTCAACAGGACTGATTCTGCCAGTCTTCAGATATATAAAATTGGACCAAATCTTTCCAACTGTATAACCTAAATATAGAGAACCCATGGCTGTGTTTCATTTCTCCAATCCATGGTTCTTTCAATAGTGAAGGATGCAGTTGGTGGAGCATTACTTAACTTATCCACATCAAAATATATTAATTTATTAGAAACATTTATTTAAAAATATTACATTTTTACAAATATATATAGAAATCCAATTGAGGAAGAGCTGCAATTTCAACATAGAGCCAATTGTTTGCTTAGTCTGGGAACCTGCTTCTTCATTGGAAGTGAGTTAATAGTCTCCAACAGGGTCCCCCCCCCCTTACTAAAGTGCATAATGGAATTGTGGATAATCTCTGGAAAATATTTCTTTGTATTTAAATTATTCAGTACTTCTCCAAAATGGCCAAAGTTTTCAGGCATTTGGGTTGCATTTGCTCAAAGTCTCTTTTTTAAATATTTGTCAGCTCTTATAATGAGGAGGCAGGACAATTTATAGCAATTGCAACACTTCCCTGTGATATGTTTTGTCTTTTCCCACTAATATCAAACTTCAAAGATGAAAGAATGCTTTAGATGAAACACAGTTTAATTATTTTATCTCATAATGGATTCTGGGAATCTTTCCTATCTGATGCTGTTAAATATGACAAATGAAAAGAGAGTTTGTATTCCCAGCCACAATGATTTAATGTACGCTACTGAAGGATCAAGCATTTCCCAGTAGGGTCACTGGATAAAGCCAAGGCTGTCCAATTGTGGAACGAGACTTCTCAGAGAAGAAGGTGAAACAACTACTAGAGCTGGCTCTGAAGTGCAAAGGCAGAAGTGGTCCTGCAGAAATCAAGGCAGACATGGTGGCCTCATTGGAGCAGAATTTTATCGTGTTGATCACCCAAAATTCTGTACTGGCTAGAAAAGATTCTCCCCCTCCTGTATTGTTCCCTGGCTGGCTGACAAGGAAAAAACTAAACTGAATGTAATACTAAACATACCACTCAAAACAGGAATTAGGTATGTCTAGTCTAATGAAAAAAAAAAAGGACTAGGGGAAACCTGATAGCAGTGTTCCAATATTTGAGAGGTTCCTACAAAGATGAGGGGGGGGGTCAAACTATTTTCAAAGCATCAAAAGGCAAGACAAGAAACAATGGATGGAAACTAATCAAGGAGAGAAGCAACCTAGAACAAAGGAGAAAATTCCTAACAGTGAGAGCAATCAACCAATGGAATAGCTTGCATTCAGAAGTTGTAGGTGTTCCATCATGAAGGCTTTCAGAAAGAGACTGGACAACTGTTTGTCTGATATAGTATAGGATTCCTGCTGACCTAGAAGACCCCCAAGCCCCCTTCCAACTCTATTATTCTATGTTCTAACTGTCTCTCACTAATAAAGGAGAATATTTGTAGCTCATACTTGAAATTAGGGGTCCTTGGTGTTCTCTGAGCTTGGTTGTTTTCTTGCATTGAATTACCCAAACTAAGTAATATCATTAGTGCTAGATGAGGCTCGCACTGGTCATGTTACCTAGTTTGGGCAATGAAACATCTGCAACAAACAAAACGAAAAAACCTTTCAGAGAGCACCAAGGACCCACCCACCCCACTTCTCTCACTTTTCAGCCTGAACAACAGTGGATGCTAGTTTTACCAAGACTGCTGTCTGAAGAACAGAGAGAGCAAAGGCTTGGTCTTAAACTAGTGTGTGTGTGTGTGTGTGTGTGTGTGTGTGTGTGTGTGTGTGTGTGTGTGTGTGTGTGTGTGTGTGTGTATTAAATTTGTATGCCACCCATTTCTTTCAGAACCTTTCAGAATCAGAATAGAGCTGGAAGGGACCTTGGAGGTCTTTGAGTCCAGCCCCCTACTCAAACAGGAGATCCTATACCATTTCTCTACCAAGCAACTTTGGAATGGAAATAACTTTTCAAATTATCCTATACAATTAATAGCTAAGAACAACCAAGCTCAGAAAGCACCAAGGACCCCACATGTCAACCCTGAGCTACAAATATTCTCCTTTATTAAAATACCGGTTAAGACTTGGGTCCTTTACCCAAGACCCTGCTCAGTGCAGGCATCTGAATTAAAGCATCCCAAACAGCTGCCAAACTTCTCCTTGTGCTCATCCAGGGAAAGGAAGCCCAACATCTCTGGGTATTTAGTTCCCCTGTCAAAATAATCTTGCTACCAGGACGTTTCCTCCCCCCCCCCGCCACTAACATCCAGTTGAAATCTGCCATCCTGTAACTTAAATCTATTATTTTGTGCCATGAGCTCTAGAATGAGATAGAACAAACAAATCTTGGTCTGGATACCAAGTACGATTACTCTACATCAGTGGTTCTCAACCTTTCTAATGGCGCGACCCCCACGTGACCCCCCTGCTGCCACTGCGACACCCCCCCGCTGCTGTGACCCCCTAGACTTCGCCCGGACGCTGCCATTTGGGCTCTTTTACCCTCTGCGCATGCGCAAAGCATTCTGCGCATGCGCAGAGGGTAGAAGCACCCAACTGGCGGCGTCCGGGCTACCAGCTGTCCGGCGACCCACAGGCACAGCCAAACCGGGACCTTTTCACCCCTGCAGTAACGGTGGCACCAAGATGGTGGGCTAACACGCGGCGACCCCTGTGAAATGGTCGTTTGACCCCCAAAGGGGTCGCGACCCACAGGTTGAGAACCGCTGCTCTACATTATCTGCCACATCTATATGTTTGGATGGGAAAAAAATATTTCTCAGATATTGCTTTCTCTCTCTGGTATTAAAGCTCAGCAGCTGATGTGGGTGCCTCGTAAGGAAAGCCTTGATAGTAAATGTCTGTGAAAATATACCTAAGAAGCAGCTCTTAAGCATTCGATAAAAGGACATGGATTATAACTTTAAGGTTAAAAGCTAGGAACGGTGTAACTCTTCAAAAGCTTGTGTAAATATACCAGGGCTTGAAAATGGGTAGAGGACAGAAAGCCGAGGCCTGCCTCCGCCTTTCTGTTTCTGCCAATTGATCTGGGAGATTTAGAGTTTGTGCCTAATGTAGGACTTAGATTTAAGTTCATATGAAGATCAAGAAACATGAGTAGAGTTCCCTTGGCTGTGTCCATGGCAGCTAGAGGGCTACATGCATGGATTCATCCTCTATTCACCTTCAAGACCTCATCAATGGAAATGGATGCCTGGAGAAGACTTCTGGACCTCTATGCATTTGGTATATTCTTTGTAGTTAGAGAAAGAAAGCCCAGAATAACTCTGAGGGCCTTGCCCACTTCATCAAGACAACAGGCTCAAATTCCTCTCAGATAACCAGGCAAGACTGTGCCTCTGGAAACTCCACAGGATCTTACAACTGGAGTCCAATTAGAAGAGAATCTGATCACTGATCATGCCATCATACAGTTGACATATTTTGAGAAGGACAGTGGAAAACTATTGTGGACAGACGAATAAAGAGATGAGATCACTGAAGGAATTTCACTTTTCATAAGGATGGGTTTGTTCTAATGCAATTGTTGTCAAATAAAGGAGATTAGTTGTGTTGCTATTTCTTGGTGGTTGGCCATCAAAATTTGGTGGTATAAAGTTCTGGGGGCACTGGTTTCAATGGATTCATGTGACCAATGAGCTAAAGTGCTTCTTCCCTTAGTGTAGATAATAATGAAATGGATAAGCCAATGGTTGAAATGAGTATACCTCCTGTGTTCCCCCTACATCAGGGCAATTGTGGCAATTGTGATCAGGGCAATATGGGCAATTGTGAGGCTACTTGTCTCCTTCCCCCAACCCCAGAGTGCTGGCTATTCAGATTTTTCCTTCTGCTTCCTTAATTTGCATCCTCTCATTTACAGATTATGCCCCCATTTTAGGTCTTACTATTGCTTCTTGCTTTCCTTTTTTTTTGTCACAGTCCTATCAACTCTCTGTAGCCCTCATCAAAACAGATTTGCATATAACATTGTGAAGATGGAATCTGGAAGGTTTAAAGTTTGTTTTTCTGCTTCATTACGTATTCTAATGAATGGATTTTTTTAGTGAAAGCTGTGTCTTTTGGTGATCCAACTTTGATGCTTAAACATATAATTTTCTCTTTGTATGTATATGTATTCAGAAGATTTACTTCCACGCAGTGCGCTTTCTTGATTTCTCTTCCCTCAGATATTTTATCTAAGTTGAAAACCATTCTCCATCCTCTTCTTTGCCTGATCCCCACCACAGTTCTATTATTTCCAGTTCTTAGGATGTTCCTCCAAACTAGAAACTGTTCTGAAGCTCAGATTTCTGCTGATTATTCCTGTAGTAGTTCAAATCAAACAGTGCACATAATTACCACATGGAAAACATTGCAAGGCTATCATAAAAGAAAATATATCCGTTTGATCCACCTTAAACCAAGTCTAATTCAGCCACCCTCAGTGGAAAAAACAGCTCCATGCTTTGCCAGCAAATAAATTATAAGTCCTGGGATTTCCAGAGTGAGTTGTAAAATTTATCTTTTACACACCCAGCCCAGGAAGTTTTTAAACATAAAGTGATGCTGTAAATGAACATTACCCAGAGTGTGGTCAATGAACCAGTAGTGTGGCCATTCAGAGTGAAAATATTAGATAGTAATATCTCAGTCACTTATATTACATTATCCTTCAGAGAGTTTTAGGGAAAAATGGCTGGGACTTTCAGAAAAGTCAGAAAATAAGAACAATATCTTGAGCTTCTGCCATGTTACATCAATCACATTATTCTTACTAGTATAGGTGAGAGCTACAACACACATAAAAAGTGAAACATTCCTTAAAGTTCGTGTAATTAGGGGGGCTCTTAACATTCTATTCTGCCTATGTTTACATGTAGGAAAATCCTATTCAACCCTGTTCAACTCCACTTAGGGTTAGGGTTAGGGTTAGGGTTAGGGTTAGGGTTAAGCCTAAGATTTATTGAAATCAGGGCCAGAAACCTACTTCATGATTAAATTCAGGAAGGTTTTGTATGGAAAGCGACCCTCTAAGCATTCTATTTTGCCTAAATGTGTATCTTATACAAAATGTGTGTGACAGACTTGTAAAAAAATTCATCCAGCTCTCTCCTCAATACATAAAATATAGGACTAGATGTACCAGTAATGGGTTTCACTTACCTTTGCTACCGGTTCGGAGATGTGCTTCTGCGCATGTGCAGATCATCCGTGATGACGTCCGTGATGATGCCTGAACCGGGGCGAACTGGTAGCAACCCACCACTGAGATGTACCCAGCAGAAGTTCTAAAGTTCTCCTCCAAAGAGGAATCATATCATCACTTCTCTCAAATCTTCCCAAGGTGGAGGATTGTTATCTTGTTCTTCTTTAATTATGTTTTTTTTATTCTATGGGACTATTGTTTTAAATAATTATATGATTTTCCTTGTTGGGTTTATGAAGTTTTTTATCTAATGACATTTACTGTATTAATAATATGTGTTCCATTGTGGGGATATTTTTTACAGGCAAGTTATTTTAGAAATCTAGAAATCCAAGATTTACTCTCTTCTTTCAGTCTATAAGAGGGAATTTTGATCTCTATGGCTATATAGATTTTTATTCTATTCTGTGGGGTTGGCTTTCAAGTAGTAGAAAATGGTTGACTTGTAGAGTTTCAGATTTCTTTGTTGATGCTTAGTAGATTCAAGAAGGTTTTAAAATCATTCTTCACATGACTAATGCTATGGATAAGCTACATGCTCTCCTGAGAAACCTTCCTTCCTTCCTTCCTTCCTCCTTCCCTCCCTCCCTCCCTCCCTCCTTCCCTCCCTATAATGTCCCACAAGTTCAGGGTTTGCTCTCTTTTTTTTTTTTTTTTTTTTTTTTTTTTTTTTTTTTACAGGATTTCCTCTCTTTTTTTTTTTTTTTTTGATCAACCAACTATTGTGGCATTGGTAATGACAGGAATGGACCACCCATTTTGTCACCTAATATTATGCCTAAGACAGGATGAGACAATCTAAATTGTATATTTACTTGATTTTTTTCTATCATATTTCCTGCTGCTAGCCACCTGGTAAACCACTTTTTTCGTGGATATGAAATCAGATCAACTAACAATGAATGGCTTTGCTATGTTCATTGAAATCACTATGAAAAATATTGAAGTCTGCTAAATTTAGAATATTGCACAAAGATACTTGACTTGAAACTTCTCTTCAATAAAATGAAGGAATTGAGGAACACTTTTTGAGTAGTTGTCTAGCTACTTCAGTCCACCTCATGACCCTACTTCATCCTTGGCCTTACTTCAGCAAACTGACTATTAACATATGACGTTCCATTTTGAGAACAGAAAATTCAGTGATAGTTCAAACTGTTTCTATTCTTAAGTGAAATACATACTTTCTTTGGTAAGTATGCTTGAAAATGCTACCAAGATAAATTACATATATAGCATTCCCACAATCTGCTGTGCTAGGAATTTTGCCAAAAAAATAGAGTGAACATTAGCCTGACAAGATTTATTCTACCAAAATTTATGTTCCTCACTACTTTCTAATATTTTTTTTTAAATACTGAAGTCAGACTGACCAGCCTGTGGTTGTCTCAAACATTCTTTCTCCCATTTTTGGAAGACCGAGAGATTAGCCCTCTCAAATCTCAAGAAACCTCACTCTGTTCTCTTGAGTTTCTCCGACATAATTGACAGAGGTTCTGAAAGTTCATCAGCAAACTGTTTTAGTGCTTTTAGGATGCAATTAATCTGTTCCTGAAGCCTGGAGCTCATTTAGTTGGTTCCTGATAACCACTTTTACCAGCCTTGAATTGCACTCCTGACACCTACCTTTGTACCCAGCTTCCCCATTTGCAAAGCACACTCATCAACACTATTGCAGAGAAATGGCATTCCTTGCAGAAAGAATCTCAGAAACTGTTTAAAGCTTTTTCAGACGTACCATCTGTACCATTTAAGAGGTGCTAGTTTTGTTTTGTTTTCAATAAGTGTACGCACTGCTGGAATGCATTTTATTTTGAAGTTAGCATTGAAACTAATGTGCCAGTTGTACCAGTATTTTTATGAGCACAAGGCTGTTTTTTATAAACTGGGAGCATATTTTATTTTATTTTATTTTATTTTATTTTATTATTTTATTTTATTTTATTTTATTATTTTATTTTATTTTATTTTATTTTATTTTATTTTATTTTATTATTTTATTTATTTTATTTTATTTTATTATTTTATTATTTTATTTTATTTTATTTTATTTTTGTATCCTGCCTTTATTATTTTATAAGTAACTCAAGGTGGCAATGTATCTAATACCGTTTCCTCTTCATCTTTTTTCTTCACAGCAACAACCCTGTGAGGTGGATTGGGCCAAAGTCACCCAGCTGGTTTTTAACCCTAAAGCAGGACTAGAACTCACAGTCTTGGGGTTTCTAGTCCAGCACTTTAACCCATACACCAAACTAACTCTCCTATATACTGAATTCCAAAAGCTTGATGGTGAATGCTGTGCATGACCTTGCTCCAAATAATGATGGATTCATGCTGTCTAACTGGGCAAGCACATTAAAGGAAGTAGCATCTTATCAGGTTTCTGTAATACATCTACATGGCCTGATTAATCTTAAGATTGCCATCGGGTATTTTTTTAAATGCCACCATGAAACTTAAGTAAGTCCAAAGTACATATATTCCTTTGTTCTGAAATATCCTTGTTTTTATAATATTGAATGTAACTGTAATTTGTCAGCACTTTTGCCATCTAAGTGCAGATGAGATGTATAATTGTACCTCATTCCAAGTGACAGGACTCCTTTATGAAAGTGACTATCCATCTGTGCTATGGATACCTATGTGAATTTTCCTGATCACAGATTTCCATAAATATGTAAGATACTGCTCTCTGGGAGTTAGACATTCCCAATTTGAGTGACTTCCAAGCAATAGCCATGTTGGCTGAGAAAATTTGGAAGTTGAGTTGGAGTGACTTCCAAACACAGGGACTAACTCTCAAGGTTCTTAGCAATAGCCTCACATGCTGGGAAAATCCAGAAGTTCCTGGAGCAGGTGGCCAAATGTGGAAGTCTCCTCTTGTCTTGGCAACAATCTGTGAAGACTTCAGAGGTTGTTTTATGGGCAGTAATCGTTTTGACTACCGTATTGCTCTCCTGTAGTAATCAATTGCTAGACCTGATTTGGAGATATAGTTCTAGCAGAGGATTCAGAGCAGAGGAAGAGGTATTTATGAGACTGTGAGCTAGATTTTCTTTCTACGAGAAGCTACACTTTTCATCTGGTTGCTTCATTAAATCAGCCCACATATTTCACCACAAGAAATTTGCACAATCATTCTTCCTACAATTATTTTCTTGCATTTTCTCTCCAGCAATTAGTTGTGAGCTATATGCAATTCAACACTCAACCTCTCCAGGAAAGCCAGGCAAATTTCTTGTGTGCCCGTGTATGACTAATTGTGCAGACTTTTCCTTAAAATGCACATGTTTTACAGGGTGTTAACAGAACACTACCTGTATGACAAAAAGGTTTCCTTACTAGCTCTGAGCTATTGATTTTCTTTCTGTAGAGGACAAACAAGTAGAAAGAAACCACCTACTCACCTGATGATGGGGGGGGCGGTGTAGCTTGTTTTGTTTTAAATCAATAGGCAACATAGATAGAAGGGTGACAAAGTAGATATGGAGATTGAAAGGAAAGAGGGAGAGAAGGGGAGGGAAAAACAACAGCAGCACAATAACACTACCTAGAAGGAGTCCAGTGGTGGAGAAGCTTCAGTCAAGGATTCTTGTGGCTCTGCAGCAGACATTTTAGCCATATTGTTTTTTATCAGCTGCAGCTGGTATTTTCACCAAAACCTCAGAAGATCCCATATGATTTCATGCCAAAGTAAATTATCCCTGACATCATTAGAAATAGTGATGTTACAAAAGCACACAATTAATAAAATCTGTGTTGCTTGGAAGTAAGTGCTATGGAAGCAGCTGTACAGTTTCCCCTAAATTTCTTCTCCTGTTTCTGATTTCCGGCCTCATCCTCAGGCTATTTTACCATTTCTTTTGATGATGTTTCTAAATGAATCTCACTGCAGAATAGTACCATCAAAATATGAAAATGTTCTGAAAGGGTTTTTTTTTCTTTCCTTTTTGGACAAAAAATTAAAGCAAAACTAATTTCGCAGAATCCAATCTAGGTCGGTCACCGGGACCAGAGGTTTAGTCTTCTGAGCTTTTGGACTCATGCTGGAGCTCATCCTCAGGGAACTTCTCTCTCCCCATAACCACCCCAATTAGAGAGACTGGTGAGAGAGAAGTTCCCTCAGGATGGGCTCCAGCATGAGTCCAAAAGCTCAGAAGACTAAACCTCCGGTCCCGGTGACCGACCCCGATTTGATCCTGCAATATTATCCTGAGACACGTATATTTGCGTTCATTTGTAAAAGTAATTTCCTTCAAAGTAAATGAAGATATATCTATTGGAGGTCATTTTTTTTCTGTATTGGATCCTTATCTGATGTAGAATTATGGAAAAAGAGGATTTTAATTTGGGAATTAACTTGTATAAGGCCAGGAAAGTAACATGGGTTTGCTTCTACCTCCTAGAGGGCAGTAAGGCTTCTGAGAGAAAGTGGGATATTTTGTCTTTCATATCATGTGAAATGTTGAACACCTGAATAGACCTATTGCTAGAGTTTAAACAGAATATTTACAGTAATTGAACTGGAATATGCCAGTATCTGTAACAAGGGTTACTATCCAGCTTTATGATCAGCAAAGTATGAAAAGTAGGCTTGGCAGCTGTTAAGAGTGAGATAATGTGGCATAGCAAGATATAATTTTTTTGCCTGCGGTGTTAAAGAATTTATAATAGGAGGCCTCATTTCTACTCAAGGTCATCTAGCTTGAACACTTTTACTGTGAACACATATTCATCGTTCCTTGTGCAAATAATAACATTGGGTAATATTTTGGAGGGAATAGCAGAAGCGAACCATATAAGATTACACTCAACAAATGCTAAATAAAAATATGAAAATCAGAGTACTTTAAACTTGTCTTAGGAAATAATATGATTTTCTTTCTGGTACCCTTATGTACACACTATCTGTAATAGGGAGGTGTGTGTGTTTGCATCAGTGACATCATTGTGTCTAACAAGGAGATGTTATATTTATGAAATTATTTAAGATACTGGGTTCAGGAACAGGGGTGGGCAATTAATTTTCACAAGGGTGACATGAGAAACTGGGACTGTTGTAGAGGGCCATTGACCTGTCCCCCCACCCACCATTGTCCTGCCCCCTGCCATCTCCATCCCCATCCCCGTGCTGCACCCACCTTGCCCTCTTCACCTCCCTGCCACTGTCGCCAATGCTGCAGACTGGACAAGGAAAGCCGAAGGGCCCGATGTGGCCCACGGGCTGTAAAATGCCTAGGTCTGTTCAGCTGGATGAATATTTGTAACTGTGAAGCTTAATAACCAAGGAAGCAAATATTTCTTGGATCGCATATTTGGGAGTAAAGACATTTTCTTTCATGCTATGTAAACATGAACCAGCTAAAATTTGTTCTTTTGGTAGGATCATCCTTGTAGATGCAGAGGTGTTCAGTGACACGGAACGATGCTACAGAACCTTTTTTACATCACAAGAATAAGGATTGTGCAAATTCTTTGAATCTAGTTCAGAACATTGGGGATGGATTTGAAGCATCTATTTTTGAATTACTAAAGCAGCTACATTTTTCCATGCACATGACAGCTACAATAATTTGCTTGCACCTTGCTATTTCTATATCTTTGAAATTTTTATTATTTATATCCCATCCTTACCATTTTTATGTACAGTTCAAGGCAGCGAACATATCTAACACTCCTTCCTCCTGCTATTTTCACCACAACAATAACCCTGTGAGGTGGGTTGGGTTGAGAGACAGTGACTGACCCAACATCACCCAGCTGGCATTCATGCTCAAGAAGAAACTAGAACTCACACTTTCCCAGTTACTAGCCTGGTGCCTTTACCACCAGACCAAACATACTCTTTCAACAGGCTTTGATTCTCCCACCACTCAAAATAATAATAACTACCGGTACATATGTACACATATATGAAAACAGCTAGGAACATATTATGGATCAGCTGTGTGAACCTGCAAAGAGATATGGCTGCTTTAATAATTTGAAAAGAGGTGCTTGATACCACTCCCAAATGCTCTGAATTATCTCTTTTGGAGGACGTATCATCCTGCCTAGCCCCAAAGGAAACACAGTCAGTACTGCATTTGTAAAAACTGAGTCAAAGATACATACCAATTTTGCAGGCTTGCTGTTCACAGAGGATTCTGCCAGGCTGAAATCTGAGATGAGTTGGAAAGCAAAATGATTTGGGACATCTGATGTATGATTCCTTATTTGAGGAAGTTTGCTTATAGCTGCCAAGGTCTCTTCTTATGGCAACTTGGATTGGATGTTTTCTGTACATTCAGTTCTTTGGAATGTATTCTCTGCTGAGCTGAGAGTTCTAATTCATTTCTTGACTTTTTAAAGTCCTTAAATCAATTGTTCAATTTAATTGTGAATCCTTCTAATTCATTTGTAATATTCTTGGTTTTAATGTGATTTTATAAGTTTAATGTGATCTTTTTACTGAAAATGACTCAGATGCTTTGGCAATACTGTATAGAAAAGTCAATTATTCTTCATAATTAACATGTATGAAATAGTAATATGAATAACTAATATTATCAAACAACTGCCGAGGATCCCAGGTCTTCGGGAAAGATTCTGTAGGTGGACAAAAATGCCAAACACAGTCTAAACATCTGGCTGACTCTATGTCCAACCATAACAAATCATATAACGAGAAATGGTTCTCATAAGATTCAGCCCACCTTAATGTTTTCTTTGTAATGAGTGATGAGTGAAGTTCTGTCCACTGTGCTTCTGTTTCTGGCTCTTATTTTCTGGCTCATAATTGTCCAACAGATCATGCCACTAAGCTAAGAAAACCTTTCCTTTCTATCCAATACATAGTGATTGAGTGTCTCAATTTTGTTCTGTTACAACAGGGGGTGCATTACTGAGCCAAGGTGGCGCAGTGGTTAGAGTGCAGTACTGCAGGCTACTTCAGCTGACTGCTAGCTGCAGTTCAGCGGTTCAAATCTCACCGGCTCAAGGTTGACTCAGCCTTCCATCCTTCCGAGGTGGGTAAAATGAGGACCCAGATTGTTGGGGGCAATATGCTGACTCTGTGAACCGCTTAGAGAGGGCTGTAAAGCACTATGAAGCGGTATATAAGTCTAAGTGCTATTGCTATTACTACTCTCTTCTTTTTTTGTTGCTGCCACTTCTGGAGACAGCTTCTACAGCTGTGCATAAAGCTGCATCAGGCTTCCTGAACTTGTGCTAGAGAAACTGGCTTGTGCGGGAGAAGGTGAATGGCGTATCCACAGAGCGACAGTTCAGGAAAGTAATGCTAGGGCCTGACCTCTATGTTTTTCTATCAGCAGCCTTTGGACAGCTTTATGTGCTGGGAATTAATCGGTGAGAATGACAAAGGTTAGTTGAAGATAAGGCAAGGGTGATATTGCACAGAGAAGGAGGAGGCATATTTCTCTGCATGTGTGAGAGAAAGTCAGTGAAAAGTGAATGAGCGGATAGATGGATGGACAGATGGATAGATGGTTAGGAGAAGGAAATGAGTATAGAAGAGAAGATAGTGAGAAGAGGCATCGTCACTCACTTTCTTAGGATGGAATGTGTCCCTTGACCTCCAAACATTTCGAAATATCTAAATCCTTATAATCCTGCTTCTAACTTTGCAAGGAGTTGGAAATCACTGGTTTGATATAATTTATCCCAGTTTATACAATCTTTTTTTCTTAGTAATTGAAAAGCTCGTGTGCTTTAATCTTTATTTTTGCTGTTGTCACATGAAAGAATGTCAACCTACATCCTCTCAAAAACATTCTCTGGTTTCTTGCTTTTATACTTCTCACATACTCCCTAGTGCGAAAATCCTTACATATTTGTCAAATTCCAATTTCCTGCTCCCCAGGCATCAAAAGGTTGAGACACTTGAAAGGTATCGGGTGGGGAGGGCTTTGCAAAACCTGTTAAGGAAAGGTGAGCTTCCTCCCCCTCAAAAATTGTCCTCTTTCCATGAATACTGTTTGAGAAAGGACATTTGTTTCAAATATATCTTTCTACAGAAGTAAAGGCCCAGTTAACAAGGAATGCCAAAGGGAGAGGGAAGTATCTCTCCAACTAGGTTAAATTAATAGCATCAGCTGGTTTTTTTATTATTATTATTTTTTATTAAAAATAGCCTTGACACATCACAAGATATGCTTGGGATAAGTTATTTCATGGGATTCAAAAAGATAGAAAAGGTTTATGTTAATGAGTAGCTTTTTCAAAAAAACAGGACACAAAAGAAGGATCATTTTGACAAGCATCCCCCAAAACAGAAGGACATGCTCAGCTCTGCAGATTCCCATGTACCAGAGGCACTTCTTCACGAAAACATGTAAACTGAACTTTCCATTGGTGCTTTGGGTCCCCATGTCAGCATGTTTCTGCCAAGCAAGTTGTCACTCCAGTTCTTAGATCTAGTTACCTACAAGTACATGCTGCAGAATGTCAACGTTGTTTGGGGAATATATGTGCCTAGTAGAGGAAGAAATCTATTTGGGGACTGTCACTCATCCTCAGTGTCAAGATACTTGGAAGGAAAGGACAGGGAAAAACTCCCAGTGCCTTGTCCATTCTTTTGCATTGTGACATGCATAGCAAGACATACACTATCTGTTTGGAAGGAACTTTAAAAAGGGTCACCAAACAGTAACCTTTCAGGACATTGTTGATGGCGATCAGACAGTGGCTCATCTGTTTCTAGAGGCTAGTTAACAACAAGGCCACCTTCCATAGCATCAAAATGTTATGGTAGGAAAGTGTGTTTCTTGGTTTAACTTTTGGATGGCTACTGACAGCTTGTTGGGTTTTGAGCAGTGAGTTTGGCGGCAGACTCCAAAAACTAGGCAGGTCCAGGAGAAAAACTACATTTGATTGGATTAAGAGTTAAATCAATTCAATATGATTAATTTTGTTTCTGGCCCAGGTATTTAATTGCATTCCTTTTCTGTCACATTAAAAACCGTAGTTATTTGGCAATTATTAAATGTTGTGGGTCTACAGGTCGCATGGCCTGCCATATATTATATGTTTAATTATTCTGCTTGTCACCATCCAGTATTGCAACCTGCCCAGTGCTGCAGGACTATGAAGCTACTTCCAGAATGGAAGAAATATTAAGTCTAAAATATTCTAAAACTATCTTTAATTGAAGCACATGCATACATTTCAATTATTTTACAGTTTGAATAATGAACTCCATTGTGATTAAAGTCGGTAGCAAAGGAATTGCATGATGTTGAAGTAAGACAGTGGTGTCAAACTGGCGGCGCACAGGCCGGATGCGTCACGTGCAGGCCACGCCCACCCCAACTCCGTGAGGGGGGGAAACATCACGAAACATCACGTAACGGCAACGTGATGCGGCAAGTTTGACACCCGTGAAATAAGAGAAAATGTGATGCCTACTGAGATAGTTCTTTTAGGGAAGCTTAAAATAATGCTGAATTTAACAAAGGGTCCTTTTTAGATGCTTCCCTGCCCCACCCATCCGGATCGTTCTTTGCTACCTAACTATCCTTTAAACCCCTTTGTAAAATGTTTGCCAACTTACTTATCAGAACAAAAGTGTTAGCGAAGATGGGATTCATCTCGCCATTCATCTCACCAAAGAGACTTCACTGAATCAGCCATTGAATTGACAGAGTGGAATCTCTCTAGGAAGCACATTGAGAAGTATGCTGAAATATATACTTTATTAATGTCATACTTGAGTGGTTATATTCTACAGGTAATCCTCAACTTGTGACCACAACAGACCCCAAAGTTTCCATTGCTAAGGAAGGCAGTTGTTAAGTGAGTCATGCCTGATTTCATGACTTTTTTTTTGCCATGGTTGTTAAGCAAATCATTGAAGTTGTTAAGTGACTCATGCAGTCACTAAGCAAATCAGGCTTCCTTCATTGTTAGAAGCTAAGAGCCGAGGTGACGCAGTGGTTAGAGTGCAGCACTGACTGCTAGCTGCAGTTGGGCGGTTCAAATCTCACCAGGCTCAAGGTTGACTCAGCCTTCCATCCTTCCGAGGTGGGTAAAATGAGGACCCAGATTGTTGGGGGCAATATGCTGACTCTGTAAACCACTTAGAGAGGGCTGTAAAGCACTGTAAAGCTGTATATAAGTCCAAGTGCTATTGCTATTGCTAAGCTCCTTAAGAAATTTGCAATATAACAGAACAGAACAGAACAGAACAGAACAGAATAGAATAACAGAGTTGGAAGGGACCTTGGAGGTCTTCTAGTCCAATCCCCTGATCAGGCAATCCCATGATCCCGGGATGCTGCATCTATCGTAAATTCCCGACGGTTGCCAAACACTCAAAGTTTAATCATGTGACTGTAAGGATGCTGCAAGTGTGAAAAACTGGTCATAAGTCACTTTTTTCAGTACCATTGTAACTTTGAATGGTCAGTAAACAAATGGTTGTAAGTCGAGGACTTCCTGTATAACTATAGTATGCACAATAGAACTAGGAATTCTTGTTGTGTACGCCTGTTGAGTAATGAACAGCATTCGAATATAGCAAATGTTACCTAGTCAATGAATGTTTCTCTGCTTCTGGCTCTAGTGTTGAAATTAGGGCAATGGAAGGCCTCTTAAGATGTAACCACAGCTAAATTAGCATGGCCATCTGGATCAACTGCATCATTTTCAGCCTGTGATCTCTCAACGACTGGAATAATGCAGCAAGGTTTCACTTTGGATTAAATAATAATAACACCATTGGGGAAAAGGAAAATGATAAGCATAATATCGCTAAAGCAATAACAGGAGATCAAGGGAAGTGGCTTGATACCAGCATGAAAAATGTAGAAAAGGCCCAGCGTCCATTCCCCAATGTGCTAACTTTTTAATATACATGCACATGAAACAGAAAGTATGACACTGAAAATTGAATCTCATGAAAATTTATGATGGATCCCTTTTAAAGGTATGGGAGTTTTCACCAAGTCTAGGCATGGGGGTCATTAATCCTTTTGTCCATTCCTCATAGCAAAAAAATTACAAGGAGTGTGAAGTAGAAAATCTGGTCTGGATAAGTGGTTAGAAATATAAAATGTGACCTTTTAATTAAGGAGTTTGTCATACCTTACATCGTGGCATTTCTAGCAATTTATGGCACCTTTATTCACTGTCTCACCCTCTGCAGTGTTGTTCAACGCTCAGTATTATATGGTGCTTGAGGAACATTCTCACTAAAATCATAGCCTTAATTAGAAAGGTATAATAGAAATGCCTAAGACCTATCACCTTTGTTTTTTGTTTTTTTTAAAGAAACATATTCTGCCTAATATTATATACATAATAGATGGGAATGCTGCCAGGCCAATTCATTGCATAACCTCCTAATTAATACAATCTGTAATAATTAAACATCCTTTGGAGAATTTCAGAAACATTTTATTGTACATGCGCCGAAGATCATTTTAAGACTCAATGTCTCAGCTGTTTGCTTATTTTTAATTTGGTCTTCCAAATTGCCAACAGCCTTATTGCTGTCTTGTGGACCACTCACTTAACAGATTTCATTTCTTAAATGGAAAGAGGTGGGGGAAAACAACTCTTCCTCAATCCAGTGCCATGGCGGAATATTGTGTCAATGGTTTTAGGCACATCGAAGGATAAAATGAACGTTAAAAATATGCTTCTAATTTCCTGATAATGTAATCTAGAGCAGTGGCAGTGAATTTATGACACATCACAATGCTTTGAGTGACACTGCCGACATCCACCAACACCCAACACCTATTCTAAAAGGCATATCCCTTTCTCCTGTAATTTTCAGAGGTTGCAGAGACCATGCACGAATCTCACACAGTCTCTGAACCCACTGGAAGTTGTGTGTGAAGGTATGCTCTTGTGCAGCCTCTAGCAGATTATTTGTGGGGTTGAGTAAGGGTTATCTTTTCTGAAGCAAATGACCTGAAGATGATTTCAGTAAGGACCTATTCCAGTCCAACCCCCTGCATCCCATGATCCCGGGATGCTGCATCAATCGTAAATATCAATATTTCTTGGACTGCTGCTACAAAACATAAGTGACATTTAGAGACCCTTTATTCACTGCTGAGTTATAGTAGCATTCACCTACACTTATAGACAAATCTTTCTCCAAGTCTAAAACACCTAACAGACTCTTTTACACCATGAGGCAGTCCTTGGAGAATGGTGAATCAAGCAGTAAAATGCTATTTTAACACTGGCATAGCTAAACATTTATTTAACCCTATTTCACTCATGCCCTGAGGTTGAGACGAAGGCAATTTGGGCACAGAATGGACAAAACATGTTGCCAGATGATACTTGACCCTGGTTTTGTAT
This sequence comes from Thermophis baileyi, assembly GCA_003457575.1. NCBI lineage: Eukaryota > Metazoa > Chordata > Lepidosauria > Squamata > Dipsadidae > Thermophis > Thermophis baileyi. The sequence goes on along the minus strand of QLTV01004265.1, from coordinate 274,372 downwards.
AAGAGAGGGGTAAGGTTCTCAGATGTCATCTATCACTGAAACATCCAATTGTGACTTTTTCAGTGTGAGTTATTGTGCTATTGATCTTTGAAGACATAAAGAACTGTTGCCCATAGGCAATAATTTACTAGCAGACAGAATCCACATGAAAACTGCGACTTCCACTTAACCTGTTTTTTTCTGATTTTAGGTGTCAGGTGCAATTTGCATTGTGCCTTTCAAAAGCCCCCCAAAAGACAGCTATGACTAAAGACGTCCAAAGTCACTTCGTTGTGTTTATTTGCTTGTGTCTCTGAGCAGTTACATTAATTCAAAATGAGCAGCACTCATTTAAATTAATTGTGACCCTGATGCTGTAAGGTGATGTTGCGGATTATTTGAAAACCTACAGTATGTTTCGTGACATCATCGTGACATGATGTAAAACATCATGTGACAGCTCATATTGCCCAGATGTCACCACACCTTGCATCAAGGTCCTTAAAACACCTTTTGTCAGAATCCTAATTGCCGTGTAGTTCAGCCTCCTTTTATCTTGGAGAAAGAAGCAGAAGATTATAGTCATATCCAGTCTACAGCTTGCCATGTCTAATATTATTAGGTGAATAATTTATTTCATTGAGTGAGGTTTCATGCCAACTGCATACAGAAATCTGACAGCACTGGCTGCTGTTCAGATTAGCTCATTTGGCCAGGTGATTTGAAAGAAGAAAAAGGACTTTGCTGAGAAGTGGTTGATGCAATTTAATTTTTCTGGGATATATATTGTATATATATTTTTAGAATGCTTTAGCCAATGGGTGCCATTATTTTTGCATCATTTAATTAGGGACTTTTGCTTTCTCAGGTGATAGCTGAACAAATGTACAGTCTGGCTTATGCTAAACCTATGCAATTTGTCCCTCACAAAGCCCCTTTAGAACTCACCAACCATGCACTGTCAGCTGCCATTGACTTGACAGTCCCCACATTTTTTGCAATGCCAACCAAAACAAGAGTTTTAACTCACAAAACAAGCCTGATGAGTGACACTCAGCTTGGTAGAGGATACATTTCAACTTTTGTCTTAAGCTACCAAATTAGACTTTAGACAATCTTTTTCTTGCACATGTGCTGTCTATTACATTATATTTATGTCCCTGGTCTATTTTTGCCATCAAAAATGTGCATATTTCCTCTATGTATGTGCGTGTGTGTGTGTGTGTTTGTGTGCGTGTGCATGTGCATAGGCAATTCTTATTATTCGAGGAAAGTCACAAATATGTCTTTGAAAATAAGCAAATTCACAAACGTGGAACTCAGAAATGATGAAGATCATTTTATTTCTTTTTATGACCCTGTATTGCATGCATATTGTGTGTGTGTGTGTGTGTGTGTGTGTGTGTGTGTGTGTGTGTAAGTATGTATGTATGTATGTATGTATGTATGTATGTATGTATGTATGTATCTACGTATCTATGTATCTATGAAGATAGGAATAGATCAAATGCACTTGTACTTCATTACTAACCATAAGTCCCACTAACTTAAATAGGACTTGTTCTCAGATAAATCACTACAGAATTATTTATACAGTGGAGAACAAGCCATGAAGTAAAGATAGGAAATAATTTCAGTTGTTTGATTCATAAATTTTATTAGCAGAAACAGTTCTTTCTAGTCAAGGAAAGAGCTTGGTCTAGAAGTAATCACATACAAGAAAGCAAGTCTTCACTTGCAGGTTCCAGTAAAAATATTCAGTCCTATCACAAATGATTTACAACCCATTCTGGGCAATGGCTTAAGACTGTGTCAAATAGCCCTCCGAGAACTGATTTAACTGATCCGCATGGGCAACCCAACTGCTGTAATAAAGCTGGACAATAAGCGATGGAATAGGCAAGACAGTGACCGCTGTGATGACGCGAGTTTGACACCCCTGCTCTATACCACTTCAGACAAGTGGCTGTCCAGTCTCTTCTTGAAAACCTCCAGTAATGAAGTACCTACAACTTCTGAAGGCAAAGCTGTTTCACTGGTTAATTGTCCTCACTGTTAGGAAGTTTCTCCTTAATTCCTGCTTGCTTTTTTTTTAGCCACTGGGTTAAAAATGTGTTCTGTTCTCTGCTCCTATTTTATCCCAAATGTATATTTTAGTTAGAACTTGTGCTTACAAATGGACTGTCTATTACTAAAAATGATGGATGGTGTTGTCCTTCCTTGAACTGATGACATGCTGAAAGCTATACAAGGCTTTCCAGACCTGCAGATAACAGACTATATGCTAAAAACATGAGGCTTCAGGCAGGGGTGGGTTCTAACTTACCTCGCTGCCAGTTCGTTTCCTCCTGTGCCACGTGGCCATGCCTCGTGGGCACACGCACGCTTAGTGCACGCGCGCATGCGCAGTGCCAAAAAATCCAATTTTTTTTTTAAAAAGCCAAAAACAAGATGGTGACACATGCGCAGTGCCAGAAACTTGGCTTCTGGACATGTGCAGAAGAAAAAATAATAATACAAAAATTCAAAAAAAAATAATCAAAAAAATAAAATAAAAAGATGGCGGCGTCCACGGACCGGCACCGATCGAACCGTCTCCGTGACATCACCAGTGTGTTGCTACCGGTTCAGGTGAACCGTTCCGAACCAGGAGGAACCCACCTCTGGCTTCAGGCCTTTGTTGCCTTGGGGAAGAACGTCATCCACCATTTTTAGCAATAGGCGGCCTGCTTGCATCTAAGGTTGTCCTTAAGTTGGATTTTCTTAACTTGAGGACTGTCAAGTTAAAACTAATAACTCTGAGCAAGCCTTCCTTTGGGATACAAGCTGAGATTCCTCTGAACTCAACAGTTTCCCATTGTTTCCATATTTCTTGCATTTTTGTAGATTTGTATGTCTTTTCTAAGGCAAATAATAATGAAAAAGTTAGCTTTGTTCATGATTACAAGCTGGATATTTTCCTTTTCTATACAAGGTGATATTTTATATTTTCCTTATCTATACAATCCTTGTGGCAGAAGATTCTTTAAAATGAATTGCTTAGGACAGTGTTTCTCAACGCTGGGAATTTTAAGATGTGTGGACTTCAACTCCCAGAATTCCCTAGCCGGCCATGCTCTTGGGTGCCTTTTTTCATGTCATAAGAATGGTCTCAGTACTATTCTAGAAGGCCCCCAATTGTAATTTTTTTAAAAAAATCATTTAATTGTTTCTACTACTAGGAACATTTTATAAGTAGATTTGGGATTCAGGTCTTACTGCATGTTAATTGCAGTAGACACTATTTCAAAGTTATTCTCTTCTGATACATAGCTGACAACATTGCATTTATCATGGTTGCTATTTGTAAATAATGATTGGCCATTTATGTTAAATATGCCACAAACATTTAATAAATTGCTACTGCTATCATTAAAATAGCCTTATTAATTATTTTCCTCTTTCACTCAACCCTTCAATTCAATGTAGCAGCTCTACTTAAAAAAAAAAACTACACAACTGAAATTTTAAGTAACTCAAAGATCTGGAAATGGCACCAGATGCAAATCAGTGAAAGAACCAATGCAATGTCCATGACAGCTGACTATTTTGCAGTTTGTATCTAGCATAAGTTGAAAAGTTTCAGAGGAAGATGGGAGGATAAACATTTAGTGGTATTCCTTGTTCTGATTTATAGTTGTTGTAAAAATCGGAAAGATTTGAAGTTAGTTCAGGCTATTACTGACTTAAACCGAGAGAGAAATAAAACAAAGCAAATTAACAAAAGTGTTTCACTTGGTTGATATGTAGCTCATAAGCAAGGCCAGCAGCAAATAGTAATTTATAATCTTTAATCATGGTCCTATTTATAAATTCTTTTGCTCTGTGTGCTTATGCTAACTCATTCTCAAAAACAAGCTTTGAAATAAACATCTTTATTTCAGCAAACAAACAGAAGCATAATTAAATGGCGAAGTATTATATCATGTAAACTAGTTGGGGAGAAGTTACATGGAGTATTTCTAACAATATAAGAGTCTTAGGCGGCATTCAAACAATATGGATTAATCACCAAATAGCAAGCTGTGATACAAATAGCCAAATCCATTTGTTGGTTTGGCTGCTTTCTTTTAAACAAACAAGCAAAGAAAGTCCAACTTGAATATCACTTAATGTCAAAGTTCTATGGCCCTTAAGATCATAGTGTCTTGGGGCTTATAATGTACACTGAATTTCCTTTCTGATAATCTTATTCCCTTTCCTACATCCAAACCAGCAATGCCAATTGACCATTTTCCTAACCCAGAGAAAATTTTAAAACAGCAACTCGTATTTTCTAAATATGTTATTTCCTGCTGTGAGCAATGAGAGACAGTTTGTTTTATTTTTAAAAGCCAATCAGTCAAATAGGAAAGGCAATAAACAAAGCCACTTTCCTCTTTTCTGTTTTATTGATCATTGATAGAAGAGTTCAGGGTGTTTTGAAGTATTTCAGCCTCAAAGCATTGTGCCTAAGCAACTCAATTGTGTTGACTACATATTTCAATCTTACTGTAAGCATTTCTAAGGATGTGGTATCTAAACAGACATATTTTATACAGGTGTATATGTGTGCTGCTGTAGATCATTCCATAAGATTTATATCGAGTAAGATACAGAGGCATCAAATTAATACAGGCTATTTACCATACTAAAAATCCTTTTGTCCATCAAACAGTAATGTTAAGGCCACCATGATAAAAAGCACAGCATATTTCTCATTACAAAATCAAATGACTCTATCTTGTCCAGTGGTGGGTTGCTGCCGGTTCGGACTGGCTCTTTAGAACCGGTAGCTCTGACTCCAAGCCGAGAGCGAACCGGTTCTCTGTGTCCCTGAAAGTGGGCCCGCCCACCCGCCTCTGGTTTATACTGACCTTTATTTCTTCTTCCGAAGCCCAGCTGATTAGGGGCGGCAGATTGAATTGCCGCTCTGCAGCTATTTTCCATGCTCGTTGCCTCGTTTGCAACGCGGAAGGTTTTTTTTTTTAAGTACTGAGCATGCGCAGAGGATCATTTTTGGGAAAGGACGCGTGTGAGCGAGTGAAGTGAGCGCGTGCACGCAAAACGTGCACTTCCGTCGTGATGCAAACCGGTGGGGAAGGTAAGTAGAACCCACCCCTGATCTTGTTATCCGAATCTAGGTGATATGAGACCAGCATCTTGATAATAACATGATAGTATTTCTTGATCAATTCTTATCAAGGGGGGGGGATATTTGGATATTTTTTTAAGCCAATGCATGTGCCAAACTGTTGAAGAAACAGATAACCATATTTCTTGATCTGTGTATGAACTGGGAATCCAGACATCAGACTGCCACACAGAGAAATTGGAAATATCTGAACTCCCACTGCCACACTATGCATAGCTTTAGATCTCTGAAGAATACTTCCTACACCATCGGGTCCTCAACCCACAAAGCCACAGAGGAAATTTGCTAGGTAAAATTCTAGTAGAATTGAAACCATACAGGTAGACTGACCAGCATGAAACATAACCTATAGAATAAAATGATTGACCAACTCAAAGCAACAGAGAATCCAGGTAGAACTTTTCACAATAGGTATCAATAGGTATCAACTGTGAGCAAGACAGCTTTCCTATAATGTCTATCAAAGATAGACTAAAGTTTATGCTGAAAAAAGATAAAACACTCCCCCCAACAAACAAACACACACACACACACACACACACACACACACATTTCAAGTCTTGCTGTGTTGACTCATTATGCTGATGTATGTGTGGTGGTGCTCTGGGAAGAAGGAACAAAGCATGTTGGGAACATGTGCCATGACTAGATACATTCCCATCAGGGTTATCCAAGGCAGGACAGTCATCTCAATTGTCCAGCTAAAGCAAGCAGGCACCTACATTGGGCACCAGCAAAATAGGAAGTTGCTGGAGACAGACGACCACTTTAGTGACAATGGCAAAGGCATCAATTAGGCATGGGAGAAAGCAGAAATAAATCCTGTAATTTTTTATTTTATTTTTTACCAAGAAAACCATTTGGATTTCTACATGGATAGAAAATGTAAAACGGATGATGGATATTGAAGAAATAGGATAGGAAAAGTATTGATGCTTTTGAACTTAGAGAAGACTCCTACTGTAGACAGCCAAGAAAACAAATGAATCATGAAACAATTCAACCCAGAAGACACAAATGGTCAGCTTCAAATGACCCACCTTCAGTCATATTATTCTCAGAAGACCTTGTCCTCTGAGAAGATTCTAATGCTGGAAAAACTGGAAGGAAAGAAAAGAAGGCGATCAATGAGGAAAGAGAAGAGGATGACCTGTAGCAGGGTAGATGGACTCAGTTACAGTGGGAATAGGTGCAGCAGATTAGGGACAATTATCATGGAGAAAATCTATGTGACTGCTAAGAGTTGACAATGATTTGATGGCATATAACCGTGATGGCGAACCTATGGCACGTGTGCCAGAGGTGGCACGCAGAGCCCTCTCTGCTGGCACGTGTGCTGTTGCCCCAGGTCAGATCTCCATGGCGTTTCTTTTGTGAGCTTCTGTTTCCCTGCAAACGATGAAACAGAAGCTCACGAAAGAAAAAGATCTTACCTCTTGCCGCACTGCCGGTGTTGGGATGCCCTGCCTCCCGCCAGCCAGTTGGTCTTCGGGTCTCTGCTGCGCATACACGCATGTCTGTGCATGCACACATGCATATCTGTGCATGTCTGTGCATGTGCATGCACATGTCCATGCATGTCCATGCAGGTGCATGTTCGTGCATGTCCACGCATGCGCACGTTTGCGTGCATGTGCACCTGCACCTTTCAGTTTGGGCATGCGCACATGCGCAGTTTGGGCACTCAGTGTCTAAAAGGTTCGCCATCACTGGCATATAATCAATCCATGATGAATCTTAGCCACATGTGTGGCTACTTCTTGTTGTTCAAGTAAGAAGTATGTTCAGAACAGTAAATGGGTAATGTAAAAATATATTGCTTATTTCATTGAAAAACTATAAGTTCTTAATATAAAAAGTATGTCTGGCCAATGTCAACTAGTTCTCAAGACATCTAAGCTGTACATATTATAGTCCCCAAATTAAAGAATAGTCAGATGTATTTTTGTCTGGTTTTTTATGATGTAGATACATATAGCTTTGCATATGTGTATGAGTACCTGAACACCAGTCTAAGAAGGAGATATTAACAAGTGGACTGTAACAGACCACTGTTACTTGTTCCAGGTTAGATTTCTTCTGACTGGCCTGATTAGTTCTTAATTACTGATTATTTGGAGAGTTCTGCACTTAACTGACTATCCTTAGTTCGCAATAAGCAAGATAAGCTCTGCAAAGGAGTAAAAACAATTACAACAGGGTAAAAAATAAACATTCCTTCAGTTTTCAAAATCGTGTGTGTGTGTGTGTGTGTGTGTGTGTGTGTGTGTGTGTGTGTGAACGGCTGAAAGGGAAAGCAGCTATTTGCTTCTTGCACAGAGGCAATATATTGGCTTGAAGAACGGCTGTGTCTTCATGTGTTGCCAGCTCTTTCGTGCTGAATGCATGATGGAGAGTCGGAGCTGATGTTTTCAATCAGCCTCTTTTTGTGGGTTAATAAGATTGGAGGATACAACAGACTGAGCCTGTGGTACTGAGCTCTGGTAGATGTCCCAGTGCTCCAGCATCACCAGGCAAATGAGAAAGGTTTTAATTTAAGGTTTGATTTAAAGGAGAGACACTTTTTCATTAGTGTATCAGTTACCCACTCAGTTGGGAGCCATTGCAAGTAATTAAAGTACATTTGGCAATCTATATGCTTCATGTGGGAGTGAAATCTATCTTTCTATTTATCTACCTATCTGTCCAATCATCTAAATGTCGGGGCATTGGATGGTGAATTTACCTTTCTCTAAACTTTTGCAAAATTCATCTGCAAATCTATTGGGGATGGAGACAGTCATGATTCATTGTTTGCAATGCAATCCACCCTCCCCTTCCATCCAGCGACGTCCATTTATACTTCTCCAATGCTAATTTCTTTGCAAACAAAGACCAATTTTCTCTTTCACCAACTTGGGAACTATACCTGAAGGCTGTTTGGGCTGTGCATAATAATAATAATGTTAGGGCCAGAGGAATTTATTCCCCTTTTAGAAGTCAGCCTCTAGCTCACTGTTTTCCATTTTGAGAGGAGGTTACCAGTTTTCCCGAAGATGTGTGGCAGAGCAAGCAAGATATTTCTCTAATGAGAAAATTTGTCTTAAATATTGATTCATCAAATTTATTTATCAAATTTATATAGCTGCCCATTGCACAAACATGAGATGTGGGGTGGAGAAGTGCATGGAGGGTTAAAAGAAAAACAATCAATTATATATCTTTCAGAGAGGAGAGTTTTTATTATTTGGGGGCAAAAACACAAGGTATTGTTACTGGGGTGGGTGACACCAGATTCTCCCCCTTTTCTTTTTTTCCCAATGTTGGTTTGCCCCTAACAGTAATGAGTGGGCAGGAACCTGCCTCCTTCCCTTTCTTAAACCATGTTTCCTTGGTTCAGTACTAGGACATGGCATCTTATATAACAGAATAGCAGAATAACAGAGTTGGAAGGGACCTTGGAGGTCTTCTAGTTCAACCCCCTGCTCAGGCAGAAAACCCTATACCATTTCAGACAAATGGTTGTCCAATCTCTCCTTAAAAACCTCCAGTGTTGGAGCATCCACAACTTCTGGAGGCAAATCATTCTATTGATTAATTGTTCTAACTATCAGGAAATTTCTCCTTAGTTCTAGGTTGCTTCTCTCCTTGATTAGTTTCCATCTTCTTGTCCTGCCCTTAGGTGCTTTGGAGAATAGCTTGACTCCCTCTTCTTTGTGGCAGCCCCTGGGATATTGGACCACTGCTATCATGTCACCCCTAGTCTTTCTTTTCATTAAACTAGACATACCCAATCCCTGCAACTATTCTTCATCTGTTTTATCTTCCAATCCCCTAATCACATTTGTTGCTCTTCTCTGCACTCTTTCCAGAGCCTCAACATCTTTTTTTTTAATATCATGGCAACCAAAATTGGATGCAATATTCCAAGTGTGGTCTTACCAGGGCATTATAAAGTGATACTAACACTACTTCCGGTGATCACTTCCAGAATACTTCCAGTGTTCCAGGGTCATTCCTCACCATAATCTCTGCTTAGTGAGATTCACTATTGCCCTTCTACGAAGACACAATACCTCAAGAATAGCACTATGACCTGAATTTATTCATTTCAAGATCACAGTGTGGGGTTATGTGGTTAATGGTGTTCTGAAATCTTCCCCAGTTTTCCTGAAAGTTTTGCTCCTCCATAAAACTTTCAGAATAACTTTGAAAATTTAGAACGACCATTTTTTGAGCATCCCTTATTACTCTGGGACAAAAGAATGATGCACCTCTGTTGCCATTGCTGCTATTGCTGCTGTTGTACAACTCTCTGTTCTTCTGTAGCTTTCCTGGCTATGCAGGAGGGGGAAAAAACTCATGGGATTTAATTGAAAACAATTGGACATTGCTTAAAAGATGATTGCATAATAAAAGATGGGATGTTCAAAGGTAGTCCATTCATTCGCCTTGTCATTAAAGTAAGCACAGGAAAGCCACATCTTTATTTTTCTGTACATAAAAAAAAAAACCCATTAAATTGAATGGCAATCTCAAAAATGCAGGTTTGTCAGTGCATTAAAAATGGCAACCCATTTTGGTTGGTTCCAAGAATAATTCCAGCATGGTTTTTGATGGTTAAGAGGTTTCAGGGATGATATATCCAAGGGTGCAGTATAAAACTACCTATCCTAAAATGTCACTGTTTGATTTTTATTTACTTATTTAGATCAGTCTTTAGATTGAAGAAATGATCAAATCTACCAAGGGGATTCCATCCATTTCAGAACAGTTCTAATGCAGTAGAAGTATAAAGATCTCCAGAACATGCTTGGGCTTTTCCTGGCTAACAGCCAGTCTTTCCTGTATCCTGGCTTTAACTCTTCTGCTTCTTGGTTTTCTTCTTGGTAAGGATGCTACCAAATAGCACCTCTGTTTCTTTGCTTTAATTTAGATTTCACAACTGAGCAGGAAGTTTGCCTCAGTGACCTATGATTTGATTCAAATACAGCTTGTCTAAGTGCTGGGGTTTTGCAAATGTTAAAAGGACATGGGAGAAAGGAGAAATAAACATTCAGGGATGGGAAACAGGAAAAATAATGAAGCGATGATTAAAGGGAATATTATCTTGAGGAATGTGCAAGAAGAAGGACTGGGGTGCAGCTGAGGTAACCAAAAAATGAAAAAAGAATGTCATGACAAAATATGTGTAAGTTTGTGGTTATACCTTATTTCCTGTTAGCTGAGCAAGGTAAAAAAATGAAACGAGACATTTCCAAAATTAGTTGCAGTCACAGAAAACATTTTTTAGAAGATAAACATTTGGTTTTCTTTCTTTCTTTCTTTCTTTCTTTCTTTCTTTCTTTCTTTCTTTCTTTCTTTCTTTCTTTCTTTCTTTCTTTCTTTCTTTCTTTTTTTCATCTGTACTTAACTTAACTACCAACAATTTTATTCTGCTTGCTTCCGGCCAAATCATCCCAAGTCAAAGAACATAGAATTATAGATATCTATCTATCTATCTATCTATCTATCTATCTATCTATCTATCTATCTATCTATCTATCTATCTATCTATCTATCTATCTATCTATCATCGGTAGTAGCCAAGAAACTGGAGGTTTCTCCAGTTAGGTAAGGTAAACCAAGGTAAATTAGCAAATGTTATTGAACCTTAAATAGTAGAGGGAATTTCAAATCCCTGCTCTGTGCTTTTTCATATCCCTGGTTATTTCTTTTTCTTTCTTTCTTTTTTCTGCCTAAACTACTGTGAGAACAAAAACACAAATAAACCCACAGATACTACTTTAAGCACCTTGAAGAAAGCTGGGCATAAATAGAATAATACATGATTTATCAAACTTATAAACTCCACAAATCTAAATAAATAAATAGTATGTTTGGTTTAAAAATAGTTTGCATGATTCCCAGGCCCATAAACTGAATGTGAATTCTTTCAAACTTACTGCCAGTATATGTTTTCAGAGCTAGGGCTGAGCCAGTGAAGCGATGCTACAGCTGTATTGCCACTGACCATGTGTAAATAGATGCATGGATGTGTAATAGTCTTTACACATCCATGCAACCTTCCCAAAGGCTCTACACAAAATAGAAGAGAGCAAATGTTTGTCAGCATACATTTCTTGGCATATTTTGTTTAAAAAGTAAGGTTGGAGCCATGGGGGGGGGGAGTTGGGGGGAAGGGGTAATGGGGAGCAAATGATGAAATGTGTGTTGCAATCTTGTGATGCAAACTCTTCTCCTTTTGTATATGTAAGTCTGTTGTTTTGATGAAATCTTGGCTTGCTGTGGATGCTTCTAATTGAACTAGCCCCTGTCCTTAGATGTACCATACATCTCTACATCCCCTGTTTTAAGTATTTAAGGGATCTCTCCATGTGCTCCTAGAAACCAAGAGAGCTATATTGTAATATGTGAAGTAAGTTGTCTTTTCTCCCCAGTGCAGAAAGAGAGAGAGGGAGAGGGAGAGAGGGGGGGGGGGGGGGGGGGGGGGGGGGGGGGGGGGGAGAGAGATATTAAATGAGAATCTCTTCCCCATGTATTACAGCTCTATTTTTGACACATAGCCCTCTGCTTTCTCACTTGGAGTTTAGTGTAAAGTTTTTGCCAATGATTTTTTTTTTTAATTTGGTGGAAAAAATTATGAAAGTGTCACTTTCCCTTTGTAGTTAATTCAGGAAAGATCCTCGATTTGAACAGGGCACATTTTCATGCAAATACAGCACAGTGTCTAGCCCCCTAATAGCTTCTTACAAATGATGTGCCATTACAACGAGGTTTATTTAAACAAATTTAATACATCTTTAATCAAGCTGGAGAGCATTTTCAAAGGTCACGCTCCAAATCAGGATCACTGTTCAGAGCTTATCAAAGTATTAGCTTAAGGGGGAGGGAGAATTATTTCTTGGACAAGTAATTTTAGGCAAATCTTTATTTACATTTTTATTCAGTTATTAAATTTCATTCCATTCCCTCCCTCCCTCTTTTCCATTTATGACCCTATAAGAAAGCCTGTAAATGGAGCCATAAGAATATCACAGCAGAGATAGCTTCTAGGAGCTGTCCCTTTGAATCAATGAGGTCTATTAATGCCAAGATAGGACAATCTGGCTTTAAAAACGAATAAAACCATCAGCTGGATGGATTCTATCTCAGGTGCCTCTGGAGAAAAGAAGTCCTGATTTTTTTAAACAACAACAACAACAACAACAACAACAACAACAACAACAACCAGTGAATAATTGCTTTTATTTAAAAAAATACTGTAGATGAACTTATTTCATCCAAAATTATGCATTTATTTATTTCATTGCACTTTTCTGCCCTATCTAGAATGAAGTGGAATAAAATTTCATTTCCATGAATTAGATTTGTCTATTCTTCCCTGACTGAACGCTGAACTCCATCAAATTGAATCCAAGAACTTGACCTTGCAATGCTTCTGGTAGACCTTGAATGCTTGAACATTGGCAAATCCATTGATTTAATAAAGCTTGGAGCAAGCAAGCTAGCTAGATTTCTACACCAATAGCACACCTGGAACATTTGAAAAGTTCATATGGATCAAGCTCTGATAAAAGGCCTGCCTAATAGTTATGGATAGTCTGGAAACACTATCTATCTGATTGTAACCTGGTATGCTTGGTTCCAACTACCTCTATTACATCTAAACTTCCTAATATGGTACTCAACTGATCTTTGCCCTTAATTTAATTTATTTATTTGTCAAGCATATATGATTACAAGCAAAGTATAGACAAAGTATAAACATGATTGTTATGAATATATGGGTACATTAGGACAGGGACGGTAGGCACGATTGTGCGCTTATGCATGCCCCTTACAGACCTCTTAGGAATGGGGTGAAGTCGATGGTAGATAATCTGAGGTTAAAGGTTTTTGGGTTTGGGGAAGAAACAACTGGGTCAGGTAATGTATTCCAGGCATTGACCACTCTGTTGTTGAAGTCGAATTTTTTGCAATCAAGTTTGGATCGGTTTACATTAAGTTTGTATCTATTGTGAGCTCGTGTATTGTTGCGGTTGAAGCTGAAGTAGTCATTAACAGGTAGGACATTGTGGCAGATAATTTTGTGAGCTACACTTAGGTCAGATCGAAGGCGGCGTAGTTCTAAATTTTCAAGTCCCAAAATTTCAAGTCTGGTTTCATAAGGTATTCTGTTGCAAACAGAGGAATGTAATTAATTCCCTTGTCCTAAGCAGATTAGCTAAGTATCTAAATAAGAGCCACTCACTATGTTTCATTTTCTAAGAACATTGTCTAAGTCCCCAGATTGGGTCCCCATATATTTTTTAGAAAGTACTTTAATTTCTAATTTAAATATTTATTTATTTTGTAACTAAAAATTTAAACATGCTACTTTTGGGGGGATGCCTTTGAGTCAGTTTTTGAGTCCTGGCGAGTGCCTGGACAAGTCTCTGCAGTTTTCTTGGCAAAGTTTTTCAGAAGCAGTTTGCCTTTGCCTGCTTCTTAGGGCTGAGAGAGAGTGACTGGCCCAAAGTCACCGGCTGGCTTTTTGCCTAAGGCGAGACTAGTATAAACAGTCTCCTGGTTTCTAACCTGATGCCTTAGCCACGTTATATATTATTTTGAGTACAATTCTAAGAGATTATCATCATTTTCATCATCACCATCCCATCTCATTACTAGAAAATAAATTACAGTTAGTATTTTCTGTGCCACTGAGTTTTGGGAATATGAATTTAAAAAAAACAACAATAGAAGAGAATATGCAAATTTAAATGCATCAATATGTACCGCCATATTTACCAGTGTATCCCATATACATTTCTTGGAATTGAAATACTTCTAAAAGCTGGGAGGAAATCTTTGGCATGTTTTTACCCTAACGTGAAAGCAACTGTGCTAATTTTTAATAAAATATTGAAGCATTTTTTTATCCTACTGTAACAACAGAAACATCTAGAATTAAGATTCTGCCACTGAATCTTCATAATAAAGCCAGAGGGGTTTCAACCTCACATCTTAGATTAGATGGATTGTTTCTGGTTTAATCCAGACATGGAATTCACATACTTATAGAACAGACACAAAATATTATTTGAATTTCCTAGAATTGGTGGAGCTGACCTTTGTTTTTTTTTAACCATTTTGGGAATTAGGGATTTGGAGTTTTAAAGAGAAAAAAATATGGTATCTTAAGACTTTTGGAGCAATTTAGATGGGGTGCATACTTTGTCTGTATAAAGGACACATTGATTTTTAGTTGTTTATTTTGAAGGGTTGTAGGAGGAATGCAAGTGATGTAATGAGGTCATTGAGGAACAGCTGTTGAAGCCCCTTTTCCAAAAATTCTTTTTTTGGGGGGGGGAGTTTCCAAATTTTAATGAAATAATCTATTTAAACCTATTGACAATCTAACATCTTCTGTGTATTAATGTGTTGGTTTTTAAAAAAAGAAAAGAAAGACAGGGACTATAATGACAGTAGCTTGCCACTAAATTTTGAACGCTCTGTAGGTCCATTTGACCCATAAACCATAAACTACCCATCAAGGATTTAGGACTATAATCCTAGAGATATTTACTTGTTCAGAAGTTCAGTTGAAATATTTGGGAATAATGCATACAATGATGGGTTCTCTGGATATTTATACATATTTTCCCATTGTATGAGAATGTTTCATATTATTGATTGATTCCTAAATGGAACACCCTTTCAAGTAGCTTGCATAAATAGTTTGCTATGTTTTACCAATGCCATGCTATTTTCATGATGCTGAGGAAAATATCAGGTTGTGGTATAGGAACAGCACTCTCTCTCTCTCTCTCTCTCTCTATCTCTCTCTCTCTCTCTCTCTCTCTCTCTCTCTCTCTCTCTCTCCCGAGGGAGAGAGAGCGAGATCTCTCTCTCTCGCTCTCTCTCTCTCTCTCTCTCTCTCTCGAGAGAGAGAGAGAGAGAGAGAGAGAGAGAGAGAGAGAGAGAGATACAAAACTAGAGCATGGTTCTTTGGCCTTGCACTTTGCTAAACATGACTAATAAAGTTCCAGGTTTGTAAGCTCATGGACAGAAATACTCTAGAGAGAATGTCCTGCTCATTAGATTTAGAGACTTCTGACATTTTAGTGCATTAAAAAAGGGACTCTTAAAAGTTAATGAAAATGTGTGCTTTTGTTCTCCTATGCAAGTTCATGTTGCTATATTTAAGTTTCTTCTTGTATTTTTTTTCTTTTTACCATGCAGTTTTTCAGTAGAATTTATTTGAATTGATTCGCCACCCAACTCCAATTCATTGTGAGACAAAATTCTCTCAATAAATTCCTTCAAAGCACCTTAAAATAAATAGAATTTTAAGAAGTATGTTAAATGGAATCCTCCTTTATTTTCAACAGCCTAAAAAGCAGACTTTTTTTTCTTCAGAGACCATATGACAATATTCATAACATGCACTGAGACCCTCAATATTATACCCACCCAATTTATATTGTGTTAAATTTAAATTTACCAACAAGCGGAAGCAGTATGCTCTGTCCCATATTTGGGTAAACCAGGTTGCCCTGATAGACCCATCTCACCAGGGAAAAACTTTTTCACCCAATATATACATTTCCCACATGGTTTTCACTAGAGAAAAGAATATTCCCTATGCTTAAACACACCTGGCTCTATATCCCTTATGACTGAACTGTCCATTACCTTTCATCTTCCAACACTATAGTAGTACTCAGGGAAGGAAGCAATACCTATTTACTTCTTAAAGGAATATCTTCTTAGAAAAGATAGGATACCTCTTCCCACCCTACCCCCCTAATGCCCAACAGTGATGGATGCAGGAAAATCCAGTCCAGCCATTTCTAAACCATATACTGAGTGTGCCTGGAGAGTGTGTTTCTCCAGGACAAAAGATCACGGAGAACTATAACCCTAGAAGTGTCATCTCTGCAGCAAAGAACACAGTTGGTTGATTGATTGAAAGCTAGGACTTAAATTCACATCTAGCACAAATGTGTACCAGTGAATTCTGCCCCTACCAGTAGATATTCATTGATAAGACAATCTGTGCCTAGAGTGGATGATTTTCACACCCCTTCTGTTAATATTGGAGTGATCTACAGAGTCCACCTTTATTAAGCTCTCAGAACAGAGAAATACAGATGTTACATTATGTTATGTCTTTCTGTATATGATTTCACATGGTGGGGTTTTTTTTTTTTTTTTTGCTCTTCCCCTGGGCTAGATTTGTTCTATTTTTACAGACTGTAAATATTACATGGTGTTATTATATCTATTGACCACCTAGAGACAGTACATTTTGCACAAATCCTTTCCTGCAACACTACGGAGTTCCAAAACCTGGATACCTGTTTATAGTCTTCTATAAACTTCTTCTTTTTCTTTACTTCTTCTTTTACCACATCATGTGTCAAGGGAGTCATCTATGATTGGTCAATTTTGATGGATTTCTGAATCCTGAAGAAAGATCTGTGGCTATTGTATAACTAAAGAGTCCCACATAGGATAAAACTGATCTTGGGGAAGGTGAAATGCATTTAACAACACAACTTTATCTTCCTCTCCTTCAAGCCCTCCTTAGTTCTCTGTACAATCAGAAAAGTAAGCTTGAGAAGCCCTTGTTGAGCAAATGCTGAACTTGAACAAGGGACTGAAGATCTGAATGTTTTGGAAAAGTTAAGCTTTTCACATTCTAGGGTTGGCTTAGTTTCTTGGCCTAAATGTTATCAGGAAGGCCTTATAATAAGAGGGTATGACACATAACTGGCAAGGTCTCATGAAGCTGCAATTCAGGAAGGATGTTTATTCTTTAACAACCAGCTTTAGAAATTAAAGATGTCCAGTACTGGTTGTGGCTGGGTGAAGGAGGAATATTCCATCATAAAAAATTAAGTACTGTTTGTTACAGTTTGACTCATGCTTGATTTCAAACCATGTCTGCCTCTATGGAAATCTAGGCATAACAGTCCTCTGTGAACTGTATCTTGGTTACTAATAAGGAATTTCATGCATCTTGAAATTTGGACCAAACTAGAATGAAGGCTTTGCCTATTGATTCTACAATGACTGTCTCTAATAATTTTAAAACCTGTCCATTAATGACTTTGGTAAAGCCTATGGGCTATGGCTGGAAATTATTTAATTTTAACATTCTGTTGTTTATATTTGACCTCAATATTTATAAATGAGATTTAAGGAGGCCTCTTAAAAATGATCAGATAAATAATAATTGAAATAAATCAGATACCCCTATGATCCCTAAATGTTGATGTCTCCTATTTTCATTTTTCTCAGCTATTAATTCTGCTAATTTGAGATGATGGTTGTTGTTGAATCAGGCGGCATACAAGTAATTTCAGAAATATTTTGCACCAGTTGTATCTAAAAAGTGAATGCACATCTGATAAATATTGGCATGTAGTTTACAATGTTAAATGTGATATTACAGTTCTTTATTCTAAAGAGACAAAATAAACCGTTACTTTGGAGATGAATGTACAAGTCAGAATATGTGTGTCTGTTTTAGAGAAGACGCTTTGGTCCTCTAGGATTTTCATGATCTACCAAGCAAGGGAAACTTTTGTTCAGAAAGAGGTCTCACATGTTGCAAACAAGTCTAAAAAGCATTTTCTCAGAGAACAGCTATCATCAATATATTACAAACTTGATTGTCTCATTCCTACAAGTGCATTGTGTACTGCAAAGTATCCTTGATTAGTGTGAATAATTCAAACGATAGTGACATTAGAAATATTCTGATGGAGGATCATACACTATTTATACCTATTTTCAAAATGTTTCCTATGTGACCAAATATAGAGGAGAGAGAAGACAGACAAAACACATTTGTTCCTCTATTCTGTTATTGTTTAGAAGAGTTTTAGAGACCTGGCTGTTCATCCAAGCCTTTGGTGAGGAAGAAGTCTTTGCTTCATCACATCTGCCACTTTTTATCTTTATCTTTTATTAACTTTATGGTAATTTATTTGTTGGATTGTTGTGAATGGCTCAGAATTGTAGAGAGTTGGGCACACCTTTGCTTCAGAATGTTTTCAGATAACTACGTTCAAATGTGGGTTGTTGGTGTAGCCAATCTAAGAGGTACCAATCAACAGAGGACTACACAGTCATTTGCAAATGTTTCATTTGGTCTGAAAAAGCTCTAAAAAACCCTGATTATTAAGAATACTGGAGATAACACATTGGCCATGAACAATCTTTAATTATGAATATCTTCAATAGCCTATTCCAAACTAAAACAATAACCTAGCTAACAATTGCTAAATTACCTTGGAATGACTGGCTGGCCCCCTGTTTTTTTGTCAGGATCAGGAACCATTCATGGCGAGGGAGATCTGAAGACTTGCTCTCAATTGTTATCATATGGGACACAGGGTGGACATTCTCTCTGGGGTTGAAAAATGGAACAAGCAGAGTTAATCAGGAAAAAAAACCCCACATTATTTGAATGAAATTATTCACTAGGGAATAACAATGAAATGAAATAACATTTCTTGTGAAGAAATATATGTGTGTGGGAAAGGAAGATCATTGTACATTTTTGTTGATTTAAAGAAAGCATACAGCTAAGTGAATAGGCTTGAATGATGGGACACTTTGCACAAATATAGAATTGAAGGTTGATTGTTGATTACAGTAAGAGTGGTACATGACTGTTTAAATTTGTTTTGTATGATTTTAAGATAAAACTAATTAATCAAAAATAGTTTTGGAGGCTTATTGGAAACCTCAGTGGATATTTTAAAAAGTCTTATAATCTTTTGTGCTGGAAATGCAATACTTTTAAAAATGCATTAGCACATGTAATTTGAAATTGCCTTCTGATTGTTCTATATTGGTTTAATTTTCCCAGTATCATAAAATGAGGTTCTAGTAAGGTAGTTAAGATTTAAAGATGTCCATGTATTGCTGAAATATATTCCTAAAATATGGAAAGTATTTATTAAGAATTTGGTATTTATCTTGGATGGATTGCTGGAGAAAGAAAAATGTTCTGTGCTCAACGTTAGTTTGACAACATACACACACACACACGCACACACTGCTTTTGTACTGGTGTTCATTAACATAATTTAAGGACTGGACAGGATGATTCCATGTGGTTAACACTTAATCCATTGTCTAAAAATGTGAACTTTCCTCTTTCATAAGTAATTGTTACAGGTTATTTAGTTATTCTGCTCTTTCCTTTTCTGTACTTGATATGTTTTGTTTTCTTTTGTTTTATTAAAACA
The DNA here is from genome assembly GCA_003457575.1 of Thermophis baileyi. Lineage (NCBI taxonomy): Eukaryota > Metazoa > Chordata > Lepidosauria > Squamata > Dipsadidae > Thermophis > Thermophis baileyi. The sequence continues at coordinate 254,992 of QLTV01004265.1, read as the reverse complement.
ATAAATTTTTTAAAAATTAAAAGTGATGGAAGCAAAGCATGTGTGAAAATAAATGGAATGCTAAGCGAATGGTTCATTCAAAGCAGGGAGTAAGACAAAGATGTGTTGTCCTCTTACTTGATAATTTATGGATAAATGTATAAGCAATACTTACGGTGATGTTAAGGTATACTGATGTTAGAGTCTGAGCACTTTTACGGTATGTGCAGATGGGTTATTTGTTAAGAACTGAATGATTTGCTGTGAAAATTTGATAGATTGTACGTTGCAGTAAGATGTAAACCTGAACTTTAATGTACTGAAGAAATGAGTAATTGTAGTTCACTGGGGAAATGGAATGAACAATTCTAAGTTATACATAAATGGTTATTTTTTTTAAATAGATGAATTTCTATATCTTGGTAGGATGTTTACTAAAGATAGGAAAAATGGAAAGAGAAATGTTCAGATATGCTAATGTTGTAGAAAGGTAGTGGATCATATGAGATCTCTTGCAAGGAATCAGTGTCAGAGTAAATAAAAATTGTGTGTTTGTCAGTGGTGGGATTCAATTTTTTTTACTACCGGTTCTGTGGCCGTGGCTTGGTGGGCATGGTGTGGCTTGTGGGCGTAGCTTTGTGGGCGTGGCTTGGTGGGCGTGGCAGGGGAAGGATACTGCAAAATCTCCATTCCCTCCCCACTCCAGGGGAAGGTTACTGCAAAATCCCCATTTCCTCCCAATCAGCTGGGACTCGGGAGGCAGAGAATAGATGGGGGCGGGACCAGTCAGAGGTGATATTTACCGGTTCTCTGAACTACTCAAAATTTCTGCTACCGGTTCTCCAGAACTGGTCAGAACCTGCTGAAACCCACCTCTGAGTCCACCTAATGCTTCTCTTATCTCCCGCTCATTTCCCTCGGAGGCCAAAGTACCCCAAATATCTGTCAGGTCCTGGCAGATCCTGATTAATATAAATAAACTTTGCTGTTGATTTTTTTTACTTTGTGGACCCAATATTGCAATGCTGGATTTGACCTTTCAAGAACTGCACTGTCTAGATTCTGAAACTCTCACGGAACATCTTCTTGCACAGATGTCTCTGCTTAATTCACATATGTTAATAAGCAAGGGTGGGTTCTAACTTACCTCGCTGCCGGTTTGTTTCCTCCCGCACCACGTGGCCGCGCCTCATGGGCGCGCGTATGCGCAGTGCCGAAAAGTAAAAAAAAATCCCCCCCCCAAAACAGCCAAAAACAAGATGGCCACGCATGCGCAGTGCTGGAAACTCGGCTTCTGTGCAAGCACAGAAGAAAAAAAAAAATTCAAAAAAATTAAAAAAAAAAATTCAAAAAAAAAAAAT